>CM051027.1:82132250-82700250 GCA_027627225.1 Congeria kusceri
GTTTCAATTATAAAAAGCAGAATACAGGAATGGAAAGAAAAGAAAGAAAAAAAACAACAACAAATGATCCGTTTCAACAAGATTCGGTACCAAAATCCAAATCTCTGCAACCTGTAAGATTCAAATCAATCTCACCGGCGGGTATTCGGAAAAGACAGATAACTTACAATGGGATTCATGTGTATCAGATTTTATCACTTTATGCTGTAATCATTTATATAATGTGTGAATATAAAATACACTAAATGTCCTTGCAAAAAGTAATCCAACGCTTGTCTAGTAGAACGTACGGGAAATTCAGACCTAAAAACAACGTCAAATTTATGTTACACAAATTGGCACCATCAACGCGCGTCACGTCAATAATAAAACTACTTTATCCAAACAGATTAAACTTTGAATTATTTATGCATTTTGCATATTTAACAGCGTATTGCTTTGGCGTTTATAAACTGTCAAGTATTTCTATAATATTGACCAACAAGTGTACATTGTTATATGTGTACCGAGTAAACAGTGTATGGAAATATTTTCTCGATATTTGGCCAATAAATATTATAATACATGCCTACTCCTCCTCAATCGTTTACGTTTTAGACCAACTAATTTTTCTGCGAATCAATGGATTGACAACGTTGACAACGAACTGGTTGCTTTGGACAAATCGGGGGACCCAATCTATTACCTCGTCAACGATGTCAATCTGCCGGATGTTCCTCCGTCCGTGGTGTACCAGGTCTCGCAGCAAGTTAAGGAGGCCGTGGAGGTCTATTACAGGCACAACACAATTGCAGGATGTACGCGGGAAGACTCGCCAAATTTCAGTTTTCAGGCGAACGCGGACGACGGATCCTGCAAACCAGCAAAGACGAATTTTACGTTCGGAGGCGTTTATCAGACATGCTCAAGTACTGGTTATCAGGACCACTGTGGAGATCTACGGCAGAAAAACCCACAGACCGGCGACTTCAGCTGTCCGTCTGGGTATGAAGCAGTACAGCTTCAGACGGGTACCGCGACATCATCTGAACCTCGTCGAGAGTGTCACAGGTACTGGCTATTTTGGCATCGTTGTAAAACAAGGTACTATCCAACCCAAGCAGATTATCAAAGCTACTGGTGCGCAGCTACCGGCAAGGTGGCTTCGAACAGCGGGTTTCTGTTTGGTGGTCTCTACACGACAACCACAGCTAACATAAATACGCAGTCACGATCTTGTCCGCCTAAATTTTATCCTATGACACTTCTCACAGACCTAGTAATTTGCATAAGTGATGATTACGAATTTGGAACGCAAAACTCACTGCCATTTGCCGGATTCTTCAGCTGCAAATCCGGCAATCCGTTGGCGTTAAAGGAACGATCCGACCTTTTAAAAAGTTCTGGTCACTCGAGTATGCTGACCAAGTTCATGCTAGAGTCCGGTCCCGCATCATACCCAACAACCTGCCC
Organism: Congeria kusceri; assembly: GCA_027627225.1. NCBI lineage: Eukaryota > Metazoa > Mollusca > Bivalvia > Myida > Dreissenidae > Congeria > Congeria kusceri. The sequence goes on from CM051027.1 coordinate 82,133,703, forward strand.
TGAGAGTTACAGCCAACATATGGCTCTAATAGACAATGGCTGTTCCATTAATTATTGCATCAAGACAGGCGCCCTCAGTGCTAGCGGTCTCCCACCGATCAAGCAACCGCCGTTCATGGGAGCTCCACAGGAAGGGTTCTCTGAAGATCAGGAAGTATCAATTGTAGTGAACGCCGCTGGGGATGCCTGGATGTCCGAAGACGAAGCAAAAACCATGCTTCCACAGTACCTAAAGAAATTAGGCGTACAGATGCCAGTTGACGTAAACCCCCAATCAGACCCGACATCAAGCCACGGGCCGTCAGTTTCCACTGGACTCTCCGGTGGCTACATAGCTCTCATCGCAGTTCTCGCGACGCTGGCCTGCGTCGTTGTGACGTCACTGCTCATCATACGCGTTCGGCGCCGACGGATGCGGTACCTGGAAACTGATCTATGGGGCTCGCGAGCTGAAAGCAGTCCGATCACCGCTGCAGCGCGTACCCTGGGCTACACGCAGATCGATACCGAGACACCCACAACTACAAGAACCTGAACTAGATCATTATGGTGTTAATGGTATCTAAACTGTATTGCAAGAAATGTTTATACATGTATATGATTATATGTTTTAGAATAGTTTATAGACCGTATTCAAATAAATGTTTGAGTTGTTTTAGCGGCAGCAATATTGTATTGAATTCTTATAATTGTGGAAACAGCCAATGTGCATATTATTTAATGACATGATATTCAATAAATTTAACAACGATATATGTAAATGTATACCTCTGTATTCGTTAAAAACTCATTTTCGAGATAAACAGTTGTTCTTTATTTAAGACAATGTTTAAAGGGACATATTCACACATTGGCAAATAGACAATTTCCAAACTGTTGTCATAGATCCCCGAAAGAAAAATACATTATATATAAATAAGCGAAACAACACTTTTGACAAAGAAACATAAATTGGAAATATATTGTCCGTTTAAATTTAGTTAATAATGAGGGGATAAACCATTAAGTTAATAATGAGGGGATAAACCATTTACTGAAAATAGGTGGAATTGTGATTTTCGGTTTATAAAGACGCTGCATGTGTCTGTACATGTATTAATTTTGTTGAAAATTGTTGTTACAAGTTCAAATAAATATGTATACTGCAAGATAGTTACCCTTTATACGTATGAATACTAGCGTTAGTAAATACTATAAACTATTGACATAATACTCTTACTAATAAGAAAAACATTATACAAATTGTGTAGTAAGCTTTGAATCATTGTTATATTATTTTTTTTTCATTTTCGTTTTCAAACTTTAAAATGATGATACACAACATTTTTTATGTATTTGAAAACATGGTGCATGTTAATGATCGTATAATGCTTTTATAATTGACATTATTGAGAGCGTAATAAACACATTTAAAAAAAGAGTGGTATGGAAACACATGTATAAAAAACAATTCGGTTTTATATGCGTACTGGGTGTTTAAATCTTCTACTGAATACGAAGCATGCCACGATTTACTGTATGTATGTTAAAATGTGAGCAAATGTATATATAAATCTTAAATCACTTTCTGCTATGTTCAGTTTTGTTCTATAAAACTAATTACCGGACAACAAAAACAAGGTGCGCTACTCATTCCGTAATGTAATCGTCATTTATAGTATATACTCTTTGACATGTATAGCGTTTTTCCCCTATATATAAACCTAGTACCTTAAACGGGTACATCCCAAATCCAATTTACCTACAAATTTTCCCAATTTAAAGATGAAAAATCCCAAATATTTGGGAAACCGATCCTAAAAAGATTCACTACATGTATTTAACTTTCATTTTACATCCTGGAAACACAAGTAAAAGTGAAAGAATGAATGAAAAAACAGTTTAGAGTTCATTTGTTGTTTTCTAATTCTTTTTGGCAGTTTTTGCAGAAAGTGATCAAATTTCCATTTGGTTTAAAACGTGGCTAATTTTCCTAATTTGACTGGTACGGGAACCATTCCCAAAGTAGCGAGGAAAAATGCTGATTATGTTCCAATTGCTGTACGAACATGTACACAGTAAAATATCGATACCCAAGTCAAGACATTTAACTTTCTACACAAGACAAGGATTTTTCCTGACCTGAATACACCTGGGGTCCGTATCCAAAAGCTCCTTAGTGAAAACGTAAGTTAATTTCTTAAAATCATAAAATTCCTTAAGTATGTGGCCGTTTCATTTAAAGTTTATTTTGTATTATACGGTTTTATTCTTGTTAAGAATTAACAGATAATTCTTATTTTACATTATTTAAAATATAAAATAATGATTTTTCTCGAAGCAAATGGTATTTACAATTTTGACCTAAGTATAATTTAAGTTAGGATTTTCCGTAGAAGCTTTGTAGATATAGACACTGCTGTGTTAGGCATATGTATATATTTAATATCATTTTCAAACAAACAGTCGGTTTCGCTTCTGTACATATTAGAGACATGTAAAGTGGCAGTGCCAACAGTATTAATATATACAAAAGAAGGGACAAATTTAGGATCTAAAACGGTACATGGTGCTGCTAAAATGGAGAGTGTGTGTGGGAAACCTGACCAGTTTGGTGAAAATTTCTAAAAAGCTGCTAAATCCAGGGTTTTCATGAGTATATATAATATATATATTAATATATGCAAACATGTGTTAAATTTCAAAAGATATTTACCATTTCTGTGTTCGCAGCAGGGGGCATCCAAAATGGAGCAGGGTGCAGCATCCTGCTATTTCGCTCTAGATCTGTCCCTAGAAAGTATATGTGTATGTGCATCGGATTGCATCCTGATCATACATTCAAGATTGACAAATAATTCAATTATCGCCGGTGATTTTTTGGTGATTTTTTGTTCTTTTCGATTTGTACATATACATGACAACTGACACAAACGTGCACAAAACTCCTCGTTGAATGGAATTCATAATCTACCCTTGTGATCTAAAGACGACCGACAGATAAACGAGTCTTTGTTGTTAATCAATACACTACTTCCTTTAATAATGTTCTATTGTTTTGTTAATACTTCCTGTCTTTATTCGGGCGTTTCATTGGTACAACAATGATCACCGCATAAACACCATCATGTCGGTGTTCGACAGAATTGTCTGCTTGTGTATTCTCTTGGCGTCCAATTTGAAGGCAGACAATGAAAATACGACATGTCCTTCAGTTACCTATCCCCCGGGAGACCTTCGATCTTGCCTGCAGGGCAACTCTGGACCCCGGTAAGGTTCGAGGTGTTGCCAGGTGGCGGGTGGGACAACTTACGCAACAAGGAGACCGGAATGATCATGAAGCTGAACTTCTCTCAGTGCCGCACCACGGAGGACGGGCGCTTCCTGTTACCGGATGGGGTCTACACGGTGCCTCTTAAGAGAAGTAAAATCGAAACAAGCGCGGATCTTTTTGAGCATTGGTCTAACTACACGAGGTAAGTTCCGCATTAAGATATATTTCTGTTTATTTATTTATTTATTTTTTTACATTTTTCTGCATAGACATATTTTATATAATTTGTTTGCATATTTTTTTGTATAATAGAGAATATAGCTATGATAAAGCACTTAATTCGAAAGTTACATTGTTGTATTTTAAATACAAATTAAAAAAGAGTGTTACTTAAGGGCGGTGCCCGGATCACCCGTTCCAATCCACGTTGAAATTTGATATTGATGGTTGATAGAAAGAGATGCAAATAGGTCATTACATATTTATTAACTGCAAACTAAATATTCCATGGTTTCAGTATTTTGCTGCGCCTATTTTAAGCACGCTGTCCCACTCCATCAACATCAATGCAGGTCTGAACATGCCGCACTATAAAATCAGCGGCTCGTTCTCCGCGGAGTATCAGCGTGTAAAAGAGTTGCAGCATTTGGACAAGTCTGTTGTATTAAAGAAGAAATACTCTGCAGTGTTTACGATGTTTATTCTACACAGGCAAGTCGCCGAATGCCGCAAGGCTGCTACGCGCAGGTAGCTCAAGCATGCAGAGGTATCAAATTACAATCCAACATCTCCCTTTCAAGATAAGCAGATATATGTTGACTGTTTATTGATAGAATCGTTGGAGATAAGCTTTACATAGTTAATCTTTCTGGGGGTTTTGACACCCTGCCAGAGCGTGTAATATAATGATCCAAATTATCCTTTCGCTCCTGGGGTGACCTTTTGAACACAGTTGTATCGCTGTCTTCTACAAGCTGGTTTCCTGAATTATTTTCACAGTCGCTCAGATCATCTGATTCCATCATTGGTGTACTTAGTAAATGGCGCCTATTTCGGCGTATCACCCCGTCGTCAGTACGAACCTTGTATGACCTCGGGAATCCAGCGTTCGACTCGACAATACCGTATTTCTTTTGATCCTTAATAAACACACGTGAGCGATTTGGAAGATTTCGTTTCGGTTTAGCATTGTGCCGCGAGTCAAAATCTCGTTTTTGTTTCTTTTTGTTTTCAAACTGACTGACATTTCTAAAGTTCGGCCATTTAGGACGCAATGTTTCCGGTTTGACAGGTATTGGTGATTGCAGTTTCCTACCCATTAGTAGCTCTGCGGGACTATAACCATTATGCAATGGTGTAGTTCTGTAGGAGAGAAGCCCTAAATACGGATCGTCGGCCTTCTTTAACATGTCTTTTATCGTTCTAACAGCACGCTCTGCTAGTCCATTGCTCTGGGGAAATTTCGGACTACTTGTCCGATGCTCAAATCCGTACGTTTGACTGAATTGTTTGAAAACAGCCGAACTATAACACGGCCCATTGTCGGACCTAACCACTTCCGGGATCCCATGTCTCGCGAATATTGACTTCATATGATTTATTACTGTCTCGGAACTGGTGTTCGACATTTTTGCAATCTCGATATATCGCGAAAAGTAGTCCACCACTAATATATAGGGATGTCCTTTGAAATCAAACAGGTCAGTTGCTACTCGCTGAAAAGGACGATCGGGAAATTCGATTGGCATTAACGGTTCCGCCTGATCGCACGCGTTTTCAATGCACTTTTGACATGATCGCACGGCATTTTCCAGCGATGTACTTAGTCCGACCCACCAGATGGATTGTTTCGCACGCTCCCTACACTTTGAAATGCCCTGGTGACCTTCATGAACCCTATCAATCATCTCAGATTGAAGTACTTCCGGGATAATTAGCTGTGTTCCCTTCAGTAACAAACCCTTCTGTAAGGTTATCTCCCCACGGTATTCCCAGTACCGTTGAATTTGACCTTTGAGTGCGGATTTCTCAGGCCAACCCTGTTTGCAGAATTTAACTAATTGAGAACATACCGCATCCTGACCATACTTCGATTTGATTTGTTCCAGTCGGTTAGCGCTTGCTGGCAAACCACCTGTTACCATCTGGACAAATGCGTCTGAGTCCGCTAACAATTCTTCGCTTTCCGTATCGGCCGTCGCGACCCGTGGCGCACGAGACAAACAATCGGCAGTAACGAGTTTGCTACCCATTGTGTAAACGATGCTGAAATCATATCGCATTAATCTCATGCGAAATCTTTGTATTCTAGGTGACATATCGGTCAGATCTTTAGTACTTAACAGTGGTACTAACGGTTTATGATCCGTTTCTAAGACAAACCTTGACCCGATTAGGTAATTTTGGAATTTTTCGCAAATCCATGTCAATGCCAGACATTCCTTTTCAATCTGGGCATATCGCTTCTCTGTTTCATTTAAGGAACGCGATGCAAACGCGACTGGTTTCCAAGTACCGTCGTGTTTTTGTCGTAAAACCCCGCCTAGCCCATACGAAGAGCTGTCTGCGGAAACGAGCGTTTCTCGTGTAGGATCGTATTGCGCAAGAGCGTCTGGAGAACTGAGTTCCAGTTTGATTTGTTCGAACGCGTGATCTTGAGGTGCGCCCCAAACCCATGAGTTGTTTCCTTTCAACAACTCTCTTAATGGCTGCGATATTTCCGCAAGCTTGGGTGAGAATTTTGACAATTGATTGCACATGCCTAGAAATCGGCGGACATCAGATACATCCTGTGGCTTCGGCATTTCCTTAATTGCCTGGATCTTGACCGGGTCAGCCTCTATTGTGCCCGCGCCCACCACGTGACCTAGGAAAGTTAGGCACGTTTTGCCAAATTCACACTTTTGCCTGTTAAGAGTAACGCCCGCTTGTTCGATTAATTTGAGCGTATTACACAATCTTTCGTCATGCTCGGCCTTTGTGCTGCCCCAAATTAGCACATCATCCATCTTGCAGATGACCCCTGGCATTCCGTTCAACAATTCGGACATTTTACTTTGGAAATATTCGGGGGCGGAGCAGATACCAAAGGGAACCACATTAAAACAGTATCTTGCAAATGGTGTAATGAATGTAGTGAGATGGCGTGACTCTTCCGCAAGTTTTATTTACCAAAACCCCTGACACGCGTCAATTTTTGAAAAGTATCGACCACCCGCTAATTTCGCCAGAGATTCGTCAACGGAAGGCAATTGATATCGTTCGCGTTTAACGGACGTGTTTAGCTTCGATAAATCAACACAGATCCGTATCTGCCCGTTTGATTTGGGAGTAATAACCACAGGAGAGCACCATTCCGTAGGTTCTTGAACCTTGGAAATAACGCCTCTCTTTTCCATGACATCCAGTTCGGCCTTCACCTTCTCCATTAACGGGACAGGGATTCGTCGCGGGGTTGAGACAGAATACGGGCGCGCATCATCGCTTAATTTAATTGTGTACGTCCAATCAGTTTCCCCTAGCCCGTTAAATAGATTAGGAAATGTATCCCGAATTTGGTCATACGAGGTATCATCGACGGATGAAATGTTTTTGAAATTATTTACCTTGATGAGGGAGAGTTCCGTGATTTCCGGTCCACCCAGGAGCGCATGTTTCAGCCCCCTAACAACATAAATCTGAGAGATACACATTTTGTCTTGGGATTCTATAACACATTCAAATTGTCCAACTACTTTTAACGGTGTTTCTCCTGCCCCAAACAGTTTTTTGTCTGTCTTGCATAAGTCCGTTGTCTTCAGACGTTTGAAGTGGTGTTTCGGTATCACCGTGACGTCAGCTCCCGTGTCGATTTTAAATGTCATCCGCACCTCGTTGACCTTAAGAGTTGTTGTCCACGCCTTTGATTCCTTGGCCTTCACGGTGCCTAGGAAGCCACTGTCACCGTCCCCGTCTCCAGTGATTTCCGTAAGACGTGACCTGCATTTCTTCTTAAAATGCCCCAACTTCTTACAGTGGTGACACGTGCTGTCTCTCGCCGGACAACGTGCCCTTGGATGGTCGGGTCTTGTGCCGCAATGCTGGCACTCTGAGCTACTGTCTAGCTGGCGTCGGCCCTTTGTTGCCGTCTGCTCAGCCCGTGCTCCCTGATTCTGGCGACTGCTCCTCCCTTTTTGTACACTCTCGACCTGTTCATCTGAACACTTTTTTTCTCCTCGTAGCACCGACTATTGGGCTCTTACGGTTTCACGTTGTCGGGCCTCATTTATCGCCTTTTCCAGCGTAAGGTCTTTGTCTAACTGTAGTTTCTCCGACAACTTGTGGTCTCGTAGCCCTACGACAATCCTGTCTCGGATGAGTTCGTCGTGTAACACATGAAATGCACAGTTTTCTGCCAGATGAAACAAGTCTGTTATAAAGGCATCCACATTTTCCTGTTCATTTTGCACTCTGCTGTTGAATTTTGCTCTTTCGAATATTACATTTTTCTTTGGCACGAAATACTGCATAAATCGCCGAGACACCGTCTCCCACGATTTGCTTTCTTCCTCGTTCAGACCAAATGACGAAAATATTTCTTCCGATTCCGGCCCCATTGAGTATAATAGAGTATTAACCTGTACGTCTTCAGGTTTTTCTAGCAATCCCGATGCGCTGCGAAAACGTTCGAATCTTTTGAACCATTTTTCCCATTGTTCTGGTTTATTAAACTGGAAATTCTCTGGATGAGTAAAATTAAAATTCGCCATTTTACTGTCCAAACTGTATATTTAATTCCGGTTAAATTTGGGTTCACTGACACGCTGCCACCATGTTGTATTAAAGAAGAAATACTCTGCAGTGTTTACGATGTTTATTCTACACAGGCAAGTCGCCGAATGCCGCAAGGCTGCTACGCGCAGGTAGCTCAAGCATGCAGAGGTATCAAATTACAATCCAACAAAGTCTACGACAGCACGAATCCAAGTTTGTAATTTACAATTTTTACTCTTGTTTCTGTACACTGGTCGTTTATTTCCGATTGATTTCTGTATACACCAGTCATAGCGTATGACAGTTTCTATTTACAAGATTCAAAATTTATATATAAATAGACCAAACATTGTACTTAATTGTGAATATTGTAAATATAAACTGTCATAAGTCATGACTGGTGTATTTATAAAGAAATCAACTGGAAATATAATTGCTCGTGAATTATCATTTACAGGTATACGCCTCGATAATATAAAAATAAGTGAAAACATTTAACAATTCCCACAGGCGCGGTACCTGCAGTACGCCTCCAAACTGGAGCCGGATACGCCGGTGAGCGACGCGTTCCGGAAGCGGCTGCATAACATCGCTGCCAGCCTCCTGCTGAACCGCACCGACCTGGCTCGTTACGAGAGTCAGCTGCTCGTCCGGGACTACGGCACCCACGTGATCACAAGCCTCGATGTCAGAGCGGCTCTCGTTCAGGCAGGATGTTTTCATACACGTAGCTTTAAATGCTGTGGGTGGTGGAATACTGTAAAATATGGTATTTCCTTTTCTGCTTATGTAGTCGTATATATTTAACTATATATACATGTAACTTATAATTAGACGAACGTTTTCGTTTCGTTGCGGTTTTATGTATGTACTGTGCGATTAGCAACAACATTTTAGAGGTTGTAGGTAGATCAACTAACCCAGTCGTACATAAGAAAATATCAAGGGCAGAAGGTCACAATCACCGCCTCCGCCAGCGCAAGTTTCTTTCAGGTGTTTAACATCGACAGCAAGTACTCCACGTCGATCAGCAAATCTCAGACGGATGAATATCAGAGTTCGAAAACAAGCTCACAAATATTGACGTCCGGCGGTCCAATATTTAGGTACATTTACGTTCTGCGTAAATCCGAATTTAGAGAATCTTTACAATAATGAAAAGTAAAAAAAAGGTTCAGCGTCTTAAGACCACCTATACTTAGTAAATGAATTAATGCATTTATAAACTATTTTTCTTTAGTACTTTCAGAACGTGTAAAACTATTTTTTTTAAATGTGTTATACACGTAAATACCTTCTTTTATTGTAGCCCGGTTAATTTTTCGGCAAATCAATGGAGTGCAAATCTATTTAATGATTTGGTTGCTTTGGACAAATCGGGGGACCCAATCTATTTCCTCGTCGACGACGTCAATCTGCCGGATGTTCCTCCGTCCGTGGTGTACCAGGTCTCGCAGCAAGTTAAGGAGGCCGTGGAGGTCTATTACAGACACAACACAATTGCAGGATGTACGCGGGAAGACTCGCCAAATTTCAGTTTTCAGGCGAACGCGGACGACGGATCCTGTAAACCATCGAAGACGAATTTCACCTTTGGAGGCGTGTATCAGAAGTGCACGAATTCTGGTTATCAGGACCACTGTGGATGTCTACGACATAAAAACCCACAGACTGCTGACTACAGTTGCCCATTTTTTGGTTATGAAGCAGTACTTCTTCAGTCGGGTACCAGGACAGCATATGAATCCCGTAAGGAATGTCGCAGGTGCTGGCTAATATTGCATTGCTGTAACACCAGGTCCTATCCGACGCCGGCCACATTTGAAAGCTACTGGTGTGCCGCAACTGGCCGCGTGGCGTCGAACAGCGGGTTTCTGTTTGGTGGTCTCTTCACAAAAACCACAGCGAATATCAATACACAAGCCATGTCATGTCCGGAAAAGTTCCATGAAATGAAACTTCTCACAGATTTAACAGTTTGTGTTAGTGACGACTATGAACTCGGTTCACGGAACTCATTGCCATTTGCTGGCTTCTTTAGTTGTAATACTGGCAATCCGCTAGCTTTGAAAGAAAGATCCGACCTGCTGAAAAGTTCTGGCCATTCGAGTATGCTGACCAAGTTCATGCTAGAATCTGGTCCCGCATCATACCCAACAACCTGCCCTGAAGGCTACAGCCAACATCTCGCTCTAATCTACAACGACTGTTCCATTCACTATTGCATCAAGACAGGCGCCGTCAGTGCTAGCGGCCTCCCACCGATAAAACAACCGCCGTTCATGGAAGCGCCTAAGGAAGGGTTGTCTGACGATCGGGAACTCTCGGTTGTGGTGAACGACGCTGGTGATGATTGGATGTCGGAAGGCGAAGCAAAATCTAAAAATCTGGGAGTTGCGATGGCTAAAGATGGTGAAAAGACGAACGCCGGCTCAGCAGGTGATTCGTCATCTGGACTCTCCGGTGGTTACATAGCTCTCATCGCTGTTCTGGCGACGCTGGCATGCGTGGTCGTGACGTCACTGATCGTATTTCGCGTCCGACGGCACCGGCGGCGGTACCGGGACACAGATCCGTGGAGCTCGCGGGAGGAGAACAGGCACATAGCTGCTGCCGCCCGCACCCTGGGCTACACCCAGATGGACGCTGAAACACCGCAGACGACCCGAACGTGAACCGTCTATCTATTACATTAATGCATTAGTGTGTTTATTTGACTATACATGTGTAATCCCAAATGTTAATGTTGAAATTGTTAACGCATATCGATGCTGTTGTTCAATATAATTATTAAAATGCTTGTAATGACTTGGATTAATTGTACATAATATATTTATAATGTAAAGTATAATATAACACATTTTTATGCCGTATTAATGTGATACTAGACATTTGTGCACGTTGTGCAAGGATTTACGATATTGCGCGAAATACATCCATACGATGTATTTGTTTACATTGGTATAAAAGTCTTAACAAAGTGTTTCTGTGTTACAATGATGCATGTATAAACGGACATATATGTTATTAACGTACAACTAATTAAAACACGGCCATCTGAACTGTTGTTGTGTCAGACTGTGATTTCATATTGATGGCGTGTTGTCTGTCACAATATAGCGAATGGTTTAGAGACTGCTGGATTCTCGGCGTTTAATTTATTGATAGATCTGTTTTCAATGCATTCCTATGCGTATATATGTATTGTCGATAAGCAACTCTAAGACTTTGTGTGTGTTATTTTCTCAGATGTTAGTGTTATATGCTTGTTATTCACTTTTAATTAGGGATAGGACCGAATACTGAAATCAATATTCGAATATTCGTTTTAGGTATTCGAATATATTCGAATATTCGTTTTGTAAATACTACTATATACTACTATATACGGCACTCTGTCCGAATATTTACCTATGCGAAATATGTATACTACTTGTACGTAGTTGTATTACATTGTTTCATTTGTAAATGAGCGATATAACTTTGTGAGTGTTAGGTAATATACGGAGAATAATTTACAAGTGACGTATATTAAGATTTACCAGATCATGCTAATTTTGTTAAAGAAATTGATTGGCTGATAATGGATTCATTTTGATTGGTTTACTTAGAGAGTAATTGTAATTTACTGTAAACAAGTTAACCGTATAGATGTCACTTAAGGATAATAAACAACAATGAACGCCTTGTGCAAACTGTGAAACCGTTATCACAACATGGCCCAGTTTTGTTATTTGTGGATACAATGCGTCATGTTCGCGCCTCTAACAAACCGTTAATTCGCGGCCCTTGTCAGGACGTGGCCCCCTGCCAATTATCAATTGTGGTTAATAGGACATGTTTGGCATGTGTTGTTAAAACGTTAGACTGCCCCCGCCCACCTGCTAGGCAGGAAATACGACTGGAATTCATGTTAACTTTCCAATCAAACTGGAAAAAAACATGACTTTACGCAAAAATTTGTTTTTCAAATAATGAGAAAATCAAATATTCGTATTCGTTTTTTATATTCGAATATTATCGAATAATCGAATATTCGGTCCCATCCCTACGTTTAATGCATATAACCTATTTGTATTTGTTAAAAAATTTAAACTACCGTGTCATGTCATTATTATAATTTCCTGGAATGCATGATCCTTGCTGTTTGTTCAAGAATAAACATAACCAAATGAAACTGTTGTGTGTCAGAAACTTTCTATTGTTTTTAAACCACGTATCATTGTTTTAAACATATGTCACAAATGACTGGGTTGCACACGTAAAAATATTGTAATGCGAAAATTAATGGTTTCACAAGACAAAAGTATATTTTATTTTGAAATTCTTTACGATAATTCTAAACCATTATGTAATATATGCCATAGTGATTCTAACCGTTGATGCATGTTTAATTGGCAAAACATATTTAATTTATTTACAATAATCGTGCTACTGTTGCTGATATTTTAGCCGGACGCTTTATTAACACTGTGAATCATGAATGCTTCTCTAGCTGCAAGTTTGTTCGCCGTCTGTGTTATACTTCTGGGATTATCTGTGCAACGCAAGCAAGACAAGATTCTCGTAGGGTTTGTAGAGGATGACTTTGGATGACGTCGGATGACGTCGCCATGGTCGCGTTGGTGTCTTGCAAAGTAACCGCTATAGGACTAGTTTTGACCTACTACATGAGTAAGATGAGATTCTGTTTCCCAGCACGTGCACACCAGGTGTTGACGGGTGAAACCCAGAGACACATGACTGCAACAACAGTGGGGAAGCTTTATCGTTTTCAATAAACAATAACGTGCATTGTTCATTTTCTTCCTCGCCCATTCGTGTGTGAAACTCCCAGTGAAAGAACGAGGAAGTGACAAAGCGGCAAGTCATGAGCAGTAAATAACCATTCGTAATATTGACGTGTGTCATTGGTCATTGGTCAAGTGTTGGTTGCTTTAAATTAAATATCTTTTATTACAACAAACTTTCCAATATTTTAGCATTTCAAGACCACAGAAATCATGGGTCAGTCATTTATGCTTATTCTAATAAAACATTTTCCATCACTCCAAATTGTCAACGTGGACCAACTTTTAACTCCTATTAAACACATCTTTCAGTATACGCACGGTTTCAAGGAATATCAAAGCTGTTTGTGAAACTGGTTTATTTAAAACATCGATTTAACTACATGTATGTTCGTCCATTTGACCTGACTCTGTCATAGCATAAGACAACACGGAACAGTGAAACTAAGCGCCTTATTGGTGGATTAATTCGATTATCAAAATGCTAGTCGGAGTTGTACCAGAGCAATTCACTATCGCTGTTACTCGCGTAAGATCTATAAAGTCCGTTCGCAATTATTAACCGCCAACATACAATAATAGACAACGAGAGTCCACGTATAACATAAATAAATAAATAAATTAATTAATTTTATTCTTCATTAAATGCGTCTTAAAGCATTTATGTTTTAAATCAGCATCGCGAGAGTCGCGGGAGTTTATCCTATTGTAAAAGGTCATGGCAAATCTTCCCGTAAGGCTTTGGCCAGCCGAGAATGAAGTCGCCTGCGCGTTCCGGAAGGAGAGCCATAAACCGGAAGAACAGTTGTGCGTCGGGTCCCACCAGGTAGCGCGTTTCCGGGTACCGGGCCAGCAGCGCGTGCATCATGGCGTCCGCCACTTGCTGGGGCTGGGTGCTGACGTACTTGTGAATTTGTTTTATACCGCCCATAACTGCAACGACCAAGTATCTAGAGTCTGTAATATTCACTCGAAAAGTACAATTAAATGAGCCATGGTCACGTACAGTATAATAAAATTTAAATAACAATAATTTCAACGGGGCGTATCGACGGTTAATAAAGTATATTATTTAAAAAAAAATATTATTATATTTTATGAAGTTTTCATAAAATGATTACTTCACACACAAGTCTCGTTTTATAAACAAACATTATAATATATTTTTCATAATTATAAACAGGTCGTTACAGTGACACCTTTCGCGGGCGCGGGAAAGTTAGTAGATCTAGCAAATGAAATGTACATGAAGTGCCGCTACACCTAGCGTAGGAAAGTTTCCGTTAAAGTGCGCGATTTTGTAGGCGTAAGTTAGAATCCTACTGGAACCGTGTATAAAAATAAACAGTTTATTTGGCGTTGTTTTTGTTTCTTAACGATTCCATCAATATATTATAGCTACTAGAACACTATATTTGTTAATCGTGAACATGGGTATATGTGTTGTTTTAATACGTGTCTATATTAATGAGAAATACCATCGATATGCCCCTTTAAACGAAAACAAGGTACTTGAGTGTTAACCCTGTCAGTCTAATTGATATTCCTAACTTAGATTTTAGATTTTATCTTCAATATAGTCGTAAATTACACTCTAAAAAGATGCAATAACAACACACAATAGCATACATCAACAATGTAAGAAATAATGCGTTGTTCCAAAGATGACGTCAAGAACTTTTGACCTAAGACCGAAGAAATATTTTTTTCTTTGAAAGCAAATACAGAAATATTGATAAATATTGGACATAGTGTTTGTTAATTAAAGCATAAAACTATTATTCCGTTCAGAAATAAGTAATAGAGGTTCGTCTGGAAGCCGCCGGGCTCGATCGTGTGCGCCGTGACGCCGGTTCTGTACAGCTCTCGTCTTTGGGAAAGGGAAACACGGGGTAGGGTCGGAATTTATAGTTCCAAAACAAATACTAAAAAAAACCAATAACTCAATAACTGATTAAATCAAGAAAGAAATCAATCTGGATCACTAAATCAGAAAATAGATAACAACAATATATGTAAGTTTATGAGTCTGTGTTCTCCTTCAACAAGATATGCGTGCACTGTGATAGTATGTTTAAAACATGTATCAGGAAAAATCATTATCATTTAGTATTTTCAATTTGTCACATATATTGAAGCAAAGTAAGACGTGTGACGTGTTGCAGTTTTGATGGAGAAATGCCAGAAGGCCAGAAAACTATATACAGTTCGTTCTATAAGGATAACAAGAACCCACTGTAGAATATATTTACGATATTTCAATCACAAGATTTTACGTTTTGTATTAAATAAACGGCCTTGGATGATGGATGCGTGCTTGAAAGCGGACATTTCGTTTCAGTGGCAAAGGCAAAGCAGTTCGGTATTTCCTTGATAGTCCATCCTATTAGTTTGTAATTTGGGTGGAAAACACACACATGTGTACTTGTACACTTAACCGAACTGCACGTTTGTCTAAAAATACATCATGTCGGCAAATCAAACAAATTACCGCTTTTTTGTTAAACAAATAAAAATTACCAGTGTGATAAAGAAACTTTGCAACAAAAAAGGAAATTTAATACGACGAATAACCGAGGACTTGTTGCCTTCTTGACTGCAATTATTGTTGGTGTTCGCTTATTAACTTGCCGGGGTGGACGTTATAAAATTTCCTGGTGATTTTTATGTACATTGTCGGATTTTCCTTTAACTCAAACTTTGTAACATTATGATTACCTTAAGCACGATGTAAACATTTTAATTGCCGCTTTGGAGGTGACGTAGTTGGTAATTCCTGGGTACGCACAGTTTGACGTCACGCTGCAGACGTTCACAATTCGACCACGGGCTTCACGTATCAACGGCAGGAACGTGTGCGTCACGTAAATCGTGCCCATCAGGTTAACTTTTATCACGTTCTCAAATTCATCCAAGCGTGTCCATTCTGTCGGTGCAAATGACGCCATGACGCCTGCGTTGTTAACCAGACCCCACAGACCTGTAGAATGTCGAACTAATTATATCACATTTAAATCTACCAACGAATATTGATGTATCTTTTCTGCGTATTTTTAAAGCCCTTGGTATTAATTTACCAAACTTCTCGCAGCGGTTACTTCCGCTATCGGTTAACAGTAAACTGCCGTCACAAGTAAAATCCTTCTTGATTGGGAAGGATTGGTAATTAACGGTTTTGTAACTTTTATTTACTTAATACAACTCGGTGCAATTTTATACATAATTGGACTTTTTATATATCGTTTGCAGTCAATAATGAAAAAATGAAAATAAAATAAAGAATTAAAAGCACAGATAATATATACTTCTTTAATAAATAATCAAAACGTGGTTTGTTATGACGGCAGGGATTTTATTACAGCTGTATATATTGTATATTGATTTGTATATTGTATAATATGTTTTGCTATAAACGTTGTTCAATGTTTTATGGAATAAAGTGAATGGAAGGAATGAATGGAATGGAGCTATGCGCGGAACCAGTGAAATCTCTGCGCGGAGGTTGTTCAATACAAGCAAACGTGTGACGTGGGGGATCACTCTGATCACATGATCGACCACTTCCGACAAGCGAAAAGTTGATCTGGGTTTCCCGGGATAGTACAGCGTACCCTTTGTGTCAAAAGTGCATATATGCACGGCATAGATGTAACTGTTGTTATAAAATTGTAACCGCAGTTAAAAATGTATGACTGCAAACATACATTTTTAACAGCAGTTACATTTACAGATATAACTACAGTTACAATTTATACCGAAAGTAAAAAAAATATGACAGTTGTCATAAACTTATAACTGCAGTTAAACTTTTTTCTGGTTCATTTATTTATAAAATAATAAAATATGTATCTTTAAATTGTTTTTATAATTTAAAAATTCATATTTTAATAAATAAATGTAATTTTGAAAAAAGGCATTGTATAAGATAATTCGCCAAAGAGAGTTAGAGGTTAAGTTTAGCATTTGGTCAGAAAAATGTAACCGAGGTTTTAATTTTATGACGATTGCCATATTTTATGACTGTTGGTATAAATTATTACTGCAGTTATATTTGTAAATGTAACTGCTGTTACAAATTTATAACTGCAGTCATGATATTATACAATTTTATAACAACCGTTACATCTTTATTAAGCTAGCAGGCGTATATGTACTTTTGACTCAAATTGTACGCCATAGGATAGGCCGAGCGGTTACGATTGGTGGGGCATAGGTGAGCGGGGTATACTCTGTGTTTGGGTTTATTGTTTATTTTCGTCTCATCAATGTATAGTACATGACATACAAATTCAATAAGACTATACAAAACCATGCACATAGCCACTCTTAACAGAGTAATAAGAGACCATTTAAAACATTGACTATACATATGTGCTAAAAATAAAAATATCATACACCTAAGACTGATTTCCATACGGAATTGATCAGTATAAAAAAGAATAAAAAAATTACTTTTAATATAAAGTGTTATTAAATACAGAATTTAATTATCTACATAATTTAAAAGATCTTCGTTGTAAAATATTATAACAGGTTCTGGCACATTCCCTAATCAGCAACGGGTTGAAAAACAGTTCTACATATTGTTCTTGTTTCATTAAAAGACTAAAATTTGAAGTAACAGTGTTTGCCTTTGTAAACAACACCTGTCTATAGTCGTTATACATATAACATTCTGTACTAACATGCATCCCATCTCCTAAATTGTCGCAAAAAGGGCATTTTCTGTCATGCGCAGCTAATCCCTCATATCTTCCTGTTTCGATTCTAATCGGTGCTACACCACATCTAAATTTACTGAACGCAGAACGGCGAGTTTTAGGCCTCGTAGTAACAGAAGACAATATTTCTCTTCACAGTAGTCTTTCTTTAATAAAGCATAAGTACGTCATTTATTTCTACCAGTACCACTAATGCCGTTAGCTTTGGACAGTTTACCTTTCCAGTCATTCATATAGACTTCCATATATTTTGACTGAATTAGAGCTTCCAAGCTGTGTATTGCAACATTTATATTACAGTACTCGTCCAATTGTAGATTTGTCAGGTATGATAGAACATTAAAATACCAATGTTTACAACGACTATTAGATGTCTCTTTAGACCACTGTGCAATGCGTTCTTAGGTTCCGTTGTTATTGTAGGTGGAAATACGACTCCATAAGTTGCCTATTGTTTTCCATTGGCGAACAATGGGTGGGGTCCAGCCCAATTACCCATTTACAGCAATATTTGGATTGTACTTTCCAACGCCTAAAAAGAATCTCATTGCTTTAGTTTGAACCGCTTTAATACAAGAAAAGGATTTGTAGCCCCATATAGAAGACCCATGTTCTATAACAGGCCAAACCAATGAGTCATAAAGCTTCTTAAACACCTCGATGGAGAAACCTCCCGCAGTTTTTAGTTGTTCGCAGAACAACTATATAGATGTATCGCTTCTAAAATCCGAAGGTAAAATTCACTATGATTTTAACTCCGTTATTATTACGCGATACTAAGAAGTGTTGTTTGAATATCATAAACGTTTCCCAAATGCATCCCTCGTTTTGATTAAGAATGTGATCGGAACATAATATGTTTAAAACAAACTAAAAAACAGAACAAAACAGAACAGAACATTTTATTTTAGACTTGTACAAGTACATCGTCTACAACACATATCAATATAATACATGCAATCAACATGACATAGCGTAGTGTTAAATATATATATACAATTCATTCTAATCAATGCATATTTCGAAAGTAGGAAATCGGAGGATGAACGTTAACCGTGTGTTAATTATTAACGAAAGTTAGTGCATTTCTAACATTCATAGCTTCCTTAATAAACTTGCACAGATTAAAAACATCTGATTTATTAGTAGAATTTAAAAGCTGGGTAAATTTATAGACAGACGGTTTTACATAGAAATATCTTCTAATATATTTTTTTCTGATGTCAGTATAACAATTGCAAATGATGGCAAAATGGTATTCGTCCTCTATATCTGTAAAATTACAAAGTGTACAATATCTTTCCTCTCGTGGAATTCGATTATATCTTCCTGTTTGTATTCTGAGAGGAAGTCCATTTAATCTTAATCTACTCATGTATAAGCAATAACGTTTTGATAAAATATCTAAATATGGCTCGTAATAATGTGTTGATTTACACAATTTATACTGACACAACATTGAGCTGTTGTCAATTTTTGACATCGTTTCTTGTTTAAAGGTGTCTATAATACGGGTTTTTAACTCATTCAAAAATAAATCCAGATTGATACTGCTAACATTATCAAATACATATGCAAACCCATAATCAGCTAACAACTTTCTTATATTTGCTGCCCAATTTAAATGTCCGTTATAACTATCAATAACAGATTGGGAATAAATAGTTTTAACAATAATATTGTTTGAGCTAGCAAGTTTCAGCCAGTATTTAATCATTCTAATATATTTTCTAATAAACAATGGGTAACGTCCCAACTCACTATATGTAATTGCATTACAAGTATTTATTTTAACCTTTAACAATCGCTTGCAAAACTTAAGGTGGACTCTTTCAAGTTCCTTTGACTTAGTCTAACCCCATACTTCACAGGAATAATTCAATATAGGACTCACAAAGACATCAAATAACTGACACATTGTCTTAGGACTTAAGTCAAACTCCTTACATTTGCATAAAAGAATGTTCATTGCTTTCAAAGCTTTACCAACTAGGTATTCCTGATTTAAAATAAATTTTCCAGTGTAATTAAAAATTGTTCCTAAATAGTTAAAATCATTTACAACTTCTATTTTTTGTCCATCGTACGACCAGTTTTCATTATTTAATAATCCACCCCTTTTACGAAAAACCATAATTTTAGTCTTCGAAGTATTTACCTTGAGTCCCCAGGTATCACAATATGACTTTAAACTATTTAAATGTTGTTGTACCTCACATGGGGTTTTACCTAAAATGGCCATATCGTCTGCAAAAAGTAGAAGTATCAAAACAATGTCATCTAAAACTAGGCCACAGTCAGTATCTTTTTGTAAAAACAACTCTAAATCTTCGACAAAAATAGAAAACAATAGAGGTGACATTACTTCGCCTTGACGCAAGCCCACTGCATATTCAAAGTAATCAGAATAATTAGAACACAGTTAACACGAGATTTAACATGCTGATGCATATCTCTTACAATTCTTAAAAGTTTTCCACGTACACCACAATTGTTTAATTTGAACCACAAACCATTTCTATAAATAGAATTAAAACATTTCATCATGTCAACGAAAATAACATATAACCTTTTGTTTTCACTAATATATTTTTGCACCAATGACATAAGTACAAATATTGCATCATCAGTGGATCTACCTTTACGGAATCCGAATTGCGCATCCGAAATATTGTTGTGCTCATTACAAAACTGCTCAATTCGCTTGTTTATAACTGTAGTAAAAAGCTTCGCTAAACAACTAACCAATGTAATTCCTCTATAATTATTCACATCGTTTTTATCGCCCTTTTTATGCAATGGGATAATTATACCTTCAGTCCAGTTATCTGGAAAATAACTTGAGTTTAGTATAGAATTAAACAGATCACACAAATGTGATGATAAAATATCAATACTTTCAATTAAGTATTCATTTAAAATACAGTCACTGCCAAAAGCTTTGTTCCGTTTCAAATATATCACAGCGGTAACGATTTCATTAACGGTAAAAGGTTGATCTAGTTCAGGAAAATATTCATTAGGATAATTAAAATCATTGTTTTCGCAAAAAGTCTCCGCCTGAACATTTTCACAATCAAAAATGTTGTTACTTAAATCTGAAAAATATTCTTTGAACTCATTTAATGATAAATTATTTCCCACATTACTCGTTCGTTTGCTGAAATATTTCCAGAACTCTTTTGGTTTACTCTTTTTTAAGTTTTTGAATTTCAACCATCTTTCGCTTGTAAAAAACGTCGGGTAATTCGCAGCTTTCAGTGTATGATCAAATTCTGAGACTAAAAATCGCAGAAGAAAGTAGTCCACAATGCCCCGTTCGAATTCATTGATAAATCGTTTAATTGGGTCACGAGCAGAGTAGAATCAAGGACAAAGTATAGTCCTAACATATTCATCTCGCTTATTGTCGATGTTTATGTGTGGCGTTTAAAAATGTATAACTTTTTATTTTACCCTGAATTATTTTATTACTTAATGTATTATTCAATTTGTCGTAATAATAATAATAAAGAACGAAATGGAATTCACAGTTTATCGGTAATTTCGCAGTACAGGCATCAGCAATAGCGGTCAGTTACACTCCATTAAACACCCGGGTAACAGTATAAATGGGCCAGAGGTTTAGAAAATGTCTACTCTTCAGTTACACACTGGTCTATCAGGAGCAGGATGAAAACAACTTTTCCATTTTCTCTGGTTTTAATGATTATTTGTCTTTGAAATTTGCCACACAAGTAAATTAACAGATAATCTTTTGGCATATTAAAAATGAATGCTGTAAAACAACATTTAGCCTTGTTATCAAATAAAATTTTTAGATGTCTGCTAGAAAATTCAAATTTCCCTGGAAAAGATCATCCCACCCACAAAAAGGTCATGAAGTTTACACAGCCAGTAGAAAGCTGTTGACTGATTGCAGTGTTTACATCCTGGATGCTCTCATCTGATAGATGGCAGGAGAAGATTTTTCGGCGTAGCTGTCTAAGATCACGTTTCTTGCGATAATTATGCACATTTTCTAATTCTAGGGAATGCAAACTTCAAACAATGTTTTAACGCATACCAAGAACTGTTGCATACTTCTAGGGATTAAAAATTTACATAATTGTTTACATAAGCGGTTAAAATAAAAAAAAGTTATACACATATCTTCAACATTTACTCTAGAACTGAGGCCTATTATGAACGTATTTTCTCATTGTATGCCATAAACAGAATGCTATTATTCATTCACGTAACGAAATAACTATTTTGTTTTGCCTACATTTATATAAGCGGTACGCTCTATATATAGCAATTGTGCAATGTTCTCATTCATAAATCTCATTCACAGTGTTGCCGTTCCACGAAGCCCATTTATTCTAGATAGCGAGTTCATCACATTCCAGAAACAGAAGCGTCATTCTAAAAATAGCGCTCGTAGCTAGCAATCGTTGTATAGCTGTGTTAATATACTCGTACATGCACCAATAATAGCGTTCAGAGAATCATAGACCTAAAAATTTCAATAAATGGGGAATTTATATTTATAAACTTACTGTTAATTTGAATTAAAATTGTGGTTACGATTTATTAACGATTATTTATAATTGCATCTTTCTATCAACTTCTATCAACTTCTCCAGTAGATGTTATTTAATCTATAAAAAGATCCTACATTGTCTATAGATAAAATGTTATGAAAGAAGAATCGGAATACGTCGAATTGTTATTCGCGTAGCCTGAATGCACAATTTACAATACTAATTATACACAGGAACCCCTGATATATCATATTTCTACTGATATAATATAAAATCGTGATACTCTAATGAATTTTTGTGGTTGCGTTATCAAAAATAAAGTCTTAACATTTCATAAATCGCTGAATGTTCCCTTACTATTGCTTTTTATTGGGATACACAGCATAAATGCTTATTTGACTTCAAATCGTTATTATATTAGATAACTAACATGAATGGTATATTACCGGGACTATAACTAACTATATAGACTCGTCTGATACATAATAATTTTAATTCATTCCAGAAATTATTTTCTTACATTGTTAATTTGTTAAATTGGCTTGACAAATTCAGATAACAATTATGTTAACCTAAATTATTTTGGTTATTCATATATCACTGGTGGAAACAGAGCTGTATTATTGGTTTATTCACAGCATAGATATTAATTATAATTTTATTTAATTTTTAAATTAATACATTTATCTCAAATGAACTTTTGGGTCCGAGAAGTTTTCTTATAGTGTCCGCAAAATCTGGGGTCCAATAAGTCTAATATTGGTGGGGACTTGACCGTCTGTTAGGTAATTTTTAAATGACATCTCAATATTAATTTCAACGCCGATTATCTTTTTTTAAAGACATTTCTTGTTTTAACTACAGAAAGTTGCTTAGTTTTCACTCGAATACGTTTTCACTAGTCATGCTCTCTTGTTCAAACAAGTGTCTTTGTTTACAAACTGACTGCTCCTATCACCAATCACTGTCTGATAAGCTCAGCCCACTCTCTGAATGTAGGTTAATTGCTTTACCACCGCAAAATCAGAGAAATGGACCCCACCAGAAAATTACAACGGTTTTGGGAACAGACTCTATGGCCGAGTGGTTAACGCGTTAGACTCTCACGCCGGCGGTCGGGGTTTGATTCCCTAGGAGGCAGATTTTATTCTCATTTTTATTTATTTCAATTTTGTTTCACAGAATAAACGTTTTATATGTTAAATATTTTAATATTTAGCATCGTGTTTGTTTTTATGGTTAAAATTGAGTTTTGCTTAACGCCATGGTTATTTTTCTTCGACAAATAAATCTACTGTCTTCCACGGATATTGCCCGTAATAAAACTGATAACCACCATTGTTCACTATATACCCGGTTGGTACATTCGGAGAATGTGTTGGTTACGAAAATTTCATGACCGAATGTCAGAATGCCATTAAAAGTTCTATAATTATGTGTGTAGCCTAAAGAAAGACCATGATATTGTAAACCGGACAAAGAATTTGGCTCATCAGGTTTCTTGTCCGACAATATTTTTCATTTTCAATTTAATGTTGTTTTGACAGGCCTTATATATATAATTCGTATATAGTATTGTTAGCTGCAGTATGCGGCTGTCTAGTTTTCACACCTGTTAACGTTTTACTTAGTTGTACGTTTTACAATGGACCTCACTTCATCAGCTGCACATTTGACAACAGATACAATTTAAATCGGCATTATTAAAAGACAAAAACTAACCTATCTACACAATGGCGATATATATTTTAAAATCTGATTTTAATACGTGGCAATATATATTTTAACGTCGCATTTTGAAGATCATAAATCGCCTTGAGCAATGTCTCTGTTCAAGTTATATTTATAATGTTGACACAAATATTATAGTATTATAAATATTATAGTAAAATACGGTATGTAGGATTTAACTAAATGAAGTTTTACGAATATTTTCGTTTAATGTTTGACTTGTTTGAAAGAAAATATTATCATGCATAACACGTCGTGTTTGCTGGTTCTGGCTTGTTAACCAGAATTTAAATTCAGTGATTTTTATTACCTTCACATAAGAACACTGAACGAGCTATTAGCGCAACTATTGAACTTTGCACTAACATTTTCAATAACTACTAGTACAAACGAATGTTATAACAGTCATTGAATTTTATTCGTGATTTCTAATATTCAAAACTGTAGGCAGATTTTCGTTAAGACACCATCCCAATAAACCGTTCGAATCTGTTCTATTTAATTTAAACTTGTTTTGTTATTAACATTTGAATATATTGAATATAGTGAGTTGTGCCCTATGTTACGCAACAGCGACGACTGTAGTGCCTTCAGCGCTTTGATATCTTTTGCAATGAGAAGACCTAATGCACGATTAGCACTTTGAGCGACATGTTTAACAATAACAATGTAATCTAAATATTCGTCTAACACAATACCAATGTATGTATAATTGCTAACAGTACTTAATTATTGGTTTCCACATAGGAAAACTGTGTCAGTTCTAAATACTGCTTTTACTCAAAAGTGTACAACTTGACTATTACTTGCATTACTTGTACATGATGACTATGATGACATATACGTTGATCATGTAAACCACACACCGGGGACACGTTACACCCCGAACACCAGATGTAACACCAAAAATACTGGGTCGAAATTTACATCTCTTCAAATAACTACGTAATATCATAAATAATGAACACTACCTTGATTTGACTGCTACAGACAAACTAGTACATTTAATATCAAATTATCCTCGAAGTCTGTCCAAATTTATTGTCCACGCGTTTTTAACTCGCAGGGAGACTTTGTATAATTAAATTTACGCTGAGATCTTTCTAACTGTATATTTTAAACTTCTTATTACAATGCTTAGGCATTGCCGTTATATTTGTATACTTATACGAATTGTTTGCTTATAACAACTGTATGATCTGTATCTTAATTGTTTGATCAATTATCATTCACATTTATCGGAGCATAAAAACAAATTTGTTCAAACGAACAATTTATGATTATGATTTTCATAAGATATTATTTGCGCCTAATTACATTTTATTTACATCAAGATTGTTTCGGAACTTTATAAGATACTATAACTTAATTCGTTTTGTGCTTATTTATATTTGAGTTACTCTCAGACTTTTTCACACTTTGCATTATGTATATGTATCAGGTGACTTATAGACCCATCGGGTCGGGTGTATCTATTGTAATCACATTTCTGTTGCTTGTTATATTACACATGTCACTGAAATAAATAATTTACTTACTAACTTAATGGAAATAACTACATAATAACTACGTAATATCATAAATATCATTACTTACTTAATGGACATGTATTTAATCGTTAATAAATACATTTACACATTGTCTCTTCAAACTGTTACAAAATCAATATCATACGATATTCTTAAATACTGAAACAAGTATTAAGAAGTATGGGAAATGATCCCATCACAAATAATACGACTGTTGGTCGTAAAAGAAACATATGAAACATTTACAATCTTGAAAAGGTATTTCTTACACCAACAGCTCTAATCGTACATGTACTAAATATTTATTTAATCGCCCTTACGTATTACACAATTTACATATAGCATCGTACACTAAAATTACCCTTTCCTCCCAGACGTCTGCTAACATCATCGAAGGCAGCTTTCACCGAGTCCCTCTTGGTAACATCGACCAAAACTGTCGTTAGTCGCGACGAGGCTGCCCGCCCCAGTTTCTCCGCTCCCTGGTTGGTCAGACACCCGGCGAACACGTGCACGCCTTTCAGGTCCAACGATTTTGCCAGAAGGTTTCCGAATCCGGTGTCACATCCGGTAATGAACACACTTCTGTCCGGGATATGTGGGACGAGTTGTTTGGACAACACATATTTGACAGTTACCCAGACCAGGGTTAACACTGTAAACAGCGCACAAATAAGTGTAATGACAACACAAGCAACCTTGTTTCGCAAGAAAAAGGTTGCGTTTCTATGAAAACATTCATTAATGCATATTCCCAAATTTCTAACAAATTCTTGACAAACATTTTATTTCGTTTGCTTTACATAATGACAATGGTTTATAATTTAGAACGCGTAACGCGGTTTAGTTCGACTGTTTGACCTTGAACATTGATTGTTTATTTATACATGTACATATGAACCGATAAATATATTTAGTATCGTTTAATATTCATTTATGCCCAAACATTCCATGGAAATGTTACTTGTTATATCAAACTTCATTCGAGTTGCCGGTGTACCATTAAATTTTGACCCCGTTGAAAATTGACCCCATGGGTACTTTTTCAACGGATGACTGATCAACTTTCAACGTTGAAAACTGACCCTGCCCGTTATATAATGACCCATCCACTTGAAAATTCGACACTCGTTGAAAAATGATCAACTATAGACAGGTCATATTTCCATTGATTCCAATAATCTTATGCAATTTGCCTATTACCTTGCAGACCAACGAATAACAAATCTGTTTTTTTTTCAGGACTGTAAGCAATAATGAACATTTAGTTATACATTCGAGCGCGCTACTAGCTAATAACGATTATTATTTGCCAATTCAAGGGCCACACTTCTGCAAATACAGGTCAGATATTAAAAAAACCCAGCTACACATATAAAAATGCTTATTTACGTCTATATATAAAATAAGTGACTATAATTTATGTGTAATGTATAGACAAGATGTCTGAAAACTTATTAACTAAAGTATGCCGTAGAGCAGTGTAGATGCTGATGATTAGCTTTCATTAGAATGCTAGAATAAATATATAACTTCGCACTGGTGTTGTTATTACGTCATTTGACTATTATACATTTGTATAGACAAAACCGAAACAAAACTATGGCATACTTATATAGCATAGTGTCAGCTACCACTACTACTACTACCACTACCACTACTACTACTAGTACTACTTGTGTCACGAACGTGACCCATGCTTGTCTGTCAAAGGTCAAGGTCACTGCAATTGCTAAACTATTTCTCCCACAAAAGCAAGGTTAACTAGTTTGACTGAAGTCGTGGTTAAAAGAGTCAAGCGCATCATTGTCAAGGCAAAAGAAGCCACGAGTGATTGCATTTCTTGAGGTTAGAAAAACTCCATTGCAAGACCTCGGATTTTCACAATCACAATTGTTGCAAGGTAGACATAATCAACATAATCATTCCAGTTAAAAGCGAGAAACGCATACCTAGGACAATAAATACACGTGAAAAGCAAAGTTGGTAAAACATGGTTGCCTGCAAATATTATTTCCATACACAATGACATATCATGTAACAGTCAAACACAGGATGGAGCTACATGTATATACCACATAAACCGCCAGTTAGTAATGAGAACAAACAACAGAATTTTAGAGACATTTAGGAATTTGCCCCTTATGTCACCTCAGAATAAATTAGTTCACCAGAGCCTAGCAAAATACCAGAACAACAACAATTTAATTCACTAATGTAAAACAGTGGTGCAAACCATATCCATTGGGAATACAGAATTGATGAAGTTCAGGTTTAAACAATATCTGGAAGGCTTGTCGAGCCGAATAAATTATTTTCCGGAGTGCGGAAAGTAATGGGTAAAGTAATTAGCTGTAAACAACAATTTCATGTGTGTTATCTCGACATGTTGCGCAGAGTTAATAGTTTCTTTTGAAACATGATCTACACGAAGCGTGACACTGCTGATAACTTGATCATTGTTTCAGTGTGGATTGTTGTAACTGAATTGAATGATGACAAATCGTGACAGTGTGACCGGGGCTTTTGGCTACGATAGCCCAATATAATCGTGGACGTGTTAATCGTGATGAGTTGGGATGCACAGTGTCCCGATTGTGTCTTCCTACGTATACCTACGGTTGTTGTAGGACGAGACTACGAATATCAACGACACTTGTAGGTTTCCGCAGCCCATTCACCACGGTTTTACCAAGATATGATGCGATCTATTACGGTTGTAATACGCTAGCGTCAGGTCAACGCTACGGTAACAGACGATTACAGGCGATTGTTAACGTTTCTCCTAAGATTGTAGTGAAATTAAAGAAGATTCATCACGATAAACATACGAGCAGCCAATAATTTTCACGCTTCACTACGCTTCAAGGCATCAAGATGCCTCGTGCATAATCGTGACACCAACGTAGGCAAACGTCAATCGTGTATATTCGTGAGCAGTCATGATAGTTGTCGCTAAAGATCCTATTGGAATCGTAACTGAACTGTAGGGCAAGCGTAGAAATTGGTACCATTACGTAGCAAAACGTACCATAACGTACTACAGTATTGTTATATGTATGTCATAAAATCTGTCACGATTAATCACGATTAAACACGAAAGGCCACGAATGCCTCTACGATGGCTGTACGAATAAGCCAGATTGAGATACGATGGCACTAGGATTGTCCTACATTTTGGAAAAATCGTGGCGGCGCTACGATAAGTCACGAATGTTTTGAACATGTTCAAAACTGTCGTAGCGCTTCCCGATCGGTAAGGATTCCCCAAGATTCTTAAAGATTCACACAGATGCCAGTACGTATGTGTTCAAGCTATACCACGCTCAACCAAGATTTTGTAAATCGTGGGCAATCGTAGCAAAAATCGTGA
Organism: Congeria kusceri; assembly: GCA_027627225.1. NCBI lineage: Eukaryota > Metazoa > Mollusca > Bivalvia > Myida > Dreissenidae > Congeria > Congeria kusceri. The sequence continues at coordinate 82,162,378 of CM051027.1, forward strand.
CAGTGTGACCGGGGCTTTAGGCACGTTGCGGCCACGTTGCGCAACGTAGATAAACGAGGCGACGAAAACGTGACACTATGACTGGGGTATTACTAATTTAAGCTCATCGCTCGAAAAGACGTTTCCATACATGTCAATCACATGTAAATCAATCTAGTACTAAATAAACCAATCATTGTACTCGAATACCACGCGTTGAACGGTTAACCTATTTTACACAGGAGAACACGTGGTAAAGCTTGTGATATGTTTGTGATTATTGATTAATTACTTAACCCTTTAACAATTATTATTGTTGGGAGGAGTTTAAACGTGATTGGCAAAATTTGGAAAGATCTAATTAAGAGGATCGCCTTCTATTCATTGCTTTGGCGACCATTTACAAGAATTGTAAATGTTAATAAAATGTTAATATGGTGTCATACACATTACATGTATATATTATATTTCTATACTGTAAACAAAACAAACTCACATGACAAAGTAAAAACAAGTGTATAATAAAAATTATAAACAAAAACAAAGAAAATTGCATTGCGTTGTTGCATCAACATAAAACATTACATTGCAAACTCACATGTAAACACTATCGGCATGTTCACAGTGGTACAGTCACTTTGAAGGGACTATGTCAGCGAAAAGGGCCTCAAGGGGGTAATTTCTTAATTTTTTTCTGAAATTATGATATGAATTATGGCATATAATAACGGTTAAAATAAGGGATATGTAATGGGAAAAAGTGTTCGCATTCTAAGATAAAAATCAATTTATAATATGGGTCGTGTTTGTTTGGCCCTTCTCCTGTTTACATTGTGACGTCAGAATTGTGAGTATTTTGTATAATCATAGTTTATACACGTGTTTAAGTACAAAAAATAGCGCAGTGGCTTAAGGGCTGTCTACTGTAATTTTTTCGTATTGTTCCTAAGTCGTGAGTTCGATACCCGCTTGGGGTTTTATTTTTTTTTAAGATGTTTGCTGATTTTTATCGAATATCTCTGTATGTATTATATTATTTATTTTTAAATTATTTTTGATGTCTTAGCATAGCCCATTTCTATCATCGAATATCCTTTATAGTGCAATAGGAAACAAATTATTCGATGATAAAGTCCCTCTAAAGAATAAAAATGTACTTTTGTGTGCAAACCTGCTGCATGATAAACAATAATAGTAAAAATAACGTTTATACATCAAACACACAATTTTGCTATACAATACAAACTATAAAGTTTATCGTACAGTTATGATGTAGTAAAGTATGCATGTAATTTTTTTTAAAGGCAAACGTTCGGCGCTGTCAACAAGAAGGCTTAAATGCATGAAGAAAGATTAAAAAAAACTATACCATTTAATGTTTAAACTGAGAGCATCAATGAAACATCATACGATTAAAGGTCGATGAAACATCACGCGATTTGTTACACATTGAATGTCGATGAAAGATTTTACGATAAATACATTAAATATCGATGAAGCATACTATTCATTGAAAACTAAAGATCTAGTTTCAGTGCACATCTGCTCGCTTTAGTCCTGGTCCAGCTCGCTGCATATCGTTCCATAAAGCGCAGGCCACCCCAGAATGTAATCCACGACTCGGTCCGGAAGGTAGCCGAGCAACCGGAAGAAGACGTTGGCGTCCACCCCTACTAGGTAGCGCAGTTTGGGAATGCGCGCCAGCAGTGCGTGCGTCATGGCGTCAGACACGTATTGGGGCTTGGAGCTGACGTACTTGCGCGTCATTTTGATGCCTGCGAGCACTGCAATAGTAATACGTGGATTTTTTTTCCGAATTATCCGACCTCCATATTATAGAATTCCAACTCCTAATTGATCTCATGAAAGAAAAAAATAAAGTTTTACTCTAAAAAAAACAATTGTCTAAACATGTCAAGCATTAATTATAAAAACACATACATGAGTTTCCACACGATATTGCAACAGAACACACAACAAAAACAACAACAAACAGCATAAACACAAAACGAAACGAACAAACAAACAAAATACTGAAACTTGCATAGACAGTAATACTTATATTTTGTAAAGCCATCAACGCTAATTTATTTGTTAAATCATCAAAATTTCAACTGACGGTATTCGCAGACGTGTCCTCCGTAGACGGTCTGCAGTTCCGGCGAGCTCCGTTTGTACGCCTTCTTCACCATGCCGGTTATGCGGTGCTGGTCCGTGATGTTCGTCTGGAAGCCCCCGGGCTCGATGGTGTGCACGGACACCCCGGAGTGCAGCAGCTCGCGCCTGCCAAGACATGTGCGGGTTACATTAATAATGCTCGTGTCGTGAAATAAGTTAGATAAGTACTTGTATGACATATTGACTGTATCTTACGTGCTTTTCATCAGTTTCGTACGTAATGTATTGCCGTACAAAAAAATTAATACTGAACAATTAAAAACAGATGTCTAGCGGGAATTGCATAATTTTTGTGAATAACAATAATAAAAAATCATCATATATACATGTACATACTTAAATGAAGTTCGAACTTTTATTTAAATATGGGCTTTATATATTATATTTTTGGACAATATCTACAATTAACATGATTACCAACCTAAGGCACACAGAAAACATTTTCACTGCTGACTTGGACGTAACGTAAGTCGTGATTCCCGGATATCCGCAGTTTGACGTCACGCTGCAGACGTTGACCAGCCTACCACGTGACTGCCTCAGCAACGGAAGGAAAGCCTTGGTAACCGCCACGGTGCCGAAGAAGTTCACCTGAAAAACGTGCTCGAACTCTTCCATCGTGGTCCACTCCACCGGTGCGAATGTCGGCATGACCCCCGCGTTGTTAACAACGCCCCATAGACCTGTCAACGTTTGTAATATTGTAATATTAAGCGATACGTTGGTGACAAAACAAGTAATTGAATATATACAAATCAAATTATTGAGAACAAGGGTTTAAAAGAAAAAACACGTTTTATTCAGATTAATATTGATTATTCAGTGTGAACTTGTTATTTCTTGTAAATATTAATTTGTTGTTGGTTTATTAATCGACATTGACACAAAAATATTTCATTTACGCTTAAAGTAAAGTACAAATACTAAACTTAAGTCAACAAACACGCACCTTCTTCATCTAGATTTGCTTTGACAAACTCATACGCTCTCTGGATCGTCTCGCCCTGAGTTATGTTCACAATCACCGTCTGCAGCCGCGACGACGTCTCCGACCGCAGTTTCGCCGCCCCTTCCCCTGTCAGACATCCGGCAAACACGCGCACTCCCTTCAGGTCCAACGATTTTGCCAGAAGATTTCCGAATCCGGTGTCACATCCGGTAATTAATACACTCTTCCGATTGACGTCACTCAGCTCTAGCAGGGACATGTACCAGTACATTACCAACAAGACTATCGTCAAGACAGCCACAAAGGCGACGAACAACGCTGCAACTAAGAACATGTCGGAAGAATTTTATGATTACTTCTAAATCAAAGGAACTGACATAACTGTTTAAAATGATATCACAAATGCCAAGAAAAAAAATCAGATCTTTTTAATGTTATATATTCTCAATAACGGACAAACAACACCAAATACAACCACGAAAATGTTTATTTGTATGTATTTATGCAGTTATATAGACTGACGCAATGAAATCATGCGATTGATACAGTCAAGGTGTTATCAAAACTGTAATCGGAAAATATGCAGTAAATACATACGGTCGTGATTATAATTATCATTGTTTTGAAATAACCGATTTTACAGTATAGCATGAATTAAGTACATCTGAACTTACAAACAAAGATCTGCTGTAATTCAACGGTCACAACTTCAATTTTTCGTCAGTTATTACACACCTATATAGGAGCCGTGTCGTAGGAAAATCGACATAAATGCATATGCGTAAAGTGTCGCCCCGGATTAGCCTGTCACAGTATTGAGTCCCTTATCGGCTGAGATCAACACACTGCTGCAACTGAAACAGTGCACACAGCCCTTGCTCAGTCCACAGAGCGAAACGATTGCAGATAATGATAATTTTATGGTGGACCAATACACAGACAGGAATACCACATGAGGCGGTCAGACATTCCTTAAAGTAGTCATTTAAAACCTTACCTAGCTCTAGACACAACAAAGTGCATATAGAAATTATTCTCAGAAACATGACTTGTATTTCGTGTTTTTATTTTTACGTGGTGGTGGCTGTGGAGAAAGTCTTTCAATATTAACAATAAAGTTTCTTGAAGGTTTGTAATTGAGATGTTTACTTCATAGCAGTGTCAGCTGTGAACATACTGGTATATTTATGTTTAATTTTTTAACTGACATCTGAACTACATCATTTACGTTCATTTACACTGCGCAATAATTAGCTAGTTACATTGAACAATATTTAGATAAACCTTTTAAAGCATGTGTACTTATTAACTGGGACTCGTGTCCGACATCAGCATGGACATTATCACTGGTTATCTTAACAAGACGTCTGGGGGAGATAGCATGTGGTACGTCCGAAGTTTCTCACAAGGCCATTTACCAGGGTGTCAGTGAAACAGTGAGTACCGATACGGCTAGGTAAACACAATCACGGTAATAGCTGGGTTTATAATGTGGAACCTTTAAACAAGAGTGCCTCTAATCGCTCAACTGTTGGGGTTATAACAGCGCTTAGCTTCAAACCGCATAATAAAGGTTGGAATAACTGGATCATTATCGTACACAGGCGGTTGGGATAAAACTGAGTGGGATACCCCACGGAGATGCCAGACATTCCTTAAGCTAGGCCTTTAAGGAATGTCTGGCCTTTCCATAGGGGTATTCCACTCTGTGTAATGGTCCACCATAAAATCTCTTATTATTATCTGCAATGTTTTTTATATCTTAGCTGACTGAGCAATGCTATGTGCTCTGTATCAATTGCAGCAGTGTATTTATTGATCTCAGCTGATAAGGGTCGCCCCACTGTGTCCACACTGTGACCAAAGCAGGGTGGTAATGCACATGGGTACAATACCCCAGATTTCGGGGGGGGGGGGGGGGTCAAAGTAGAAGGATTAAACTATGCCTTTAATGGCCATAAAGTAGCAAGTATGAAGTTTAAAACATTCGTCCATTTTAATTTAATAGCCTAGTTTTATTTCAAAGGAACTGGTCAAATTCTGTGGATACAATGTATTCATTTAAACAAAATATTGTTGTTGTTTTTTATTTATAAAAGCAGCAAAAGATTAATATTTTACTGAAGAGAATACAATTTTCAATATAGACTAGCTCGTACATTATCATTGTGTGTTTTTTCTAAGGAAGACTTGCACAAATTAATGTTCAATATACAGTAAAATTTGAGGTAAAAATGTTGCTGTTTCAACAAGTATATACAAGTTTAAACCGGCTTGAAAAAGCTGTTTGAAAATCATTTACTGGCAAAAGTCATAACAAGAGGGCCATGATGGCCCAAATCGCTCACCTGAGAACTGGTACAGATGAAGACCATACTGTTGTGACAGGTTTGAAAATTAAGGTATCTAAACAATACGCAAAGGGGGATAATATCAATTTGATGCCAAACATTCGTAAGTGCAATGGGCTAACTAATGTACGAGCTGGGTAGTGGATGTGTGGTGTTTTTGCTTATGGTTCTCAAATTTCTCGATATTCTTACCTGACCCTTTTTTCATTAAGTCAGTGACAATTCTGGAAAATGCAGAAACTGTAGATTTTGATATCTTTTTCGCAGACAGTTTTGGAGAACTAGTTGCAATGCAATCATTGCGATAGCTGTGCTATAAGATCAAGTTTTGCTTTTTCTTTGATAATTTTCTGTCCAATTATGATAAATGATGTTAATGCGGGCTCTGAAGCCATACATGTTGCATGTACAAATAACTGCATGCAAGGTTTGCAACTGTTGGAAATCAAATTTTATCAATCAATTTTTGGTCAACATTGAATTGAAAATAGTGTGTGCAAGCCAATCATTGATAACTTGTTGATGACTTTTTCCAAACACAAGGGGCAATAACTCCGGTGTTTCTGGCCCGATTATGCTTATATTTGACTTCACCTGTAGTCTTACGTTCATAGACAAACTGTGCACGATTGGTGAAGATAGGATAAAAATGAAGTCTCTATCCTGAATAATGTAAATTTGTGTATTTTTTTTTTCACAAACAACGGCAATAAATATGGTTTTTCTGGCCCGATTCTGCTTATATTCGACTTCACTTTTAATCTTATTGTCCTAAACAAACTTTGCAAGATTGGTGAAAATTGGATGAAAAATAAGTCTCTATCCTGAATAATGTCCATTTTTGCATATTTTTGACAATGGGCAATAACTCCGGTTTTTCTATTCCGATCTTGCTTATATTCGACTTCAACTGTAATCTCATGGTAATAAACTGTGCAAGATTGGTGAAGATTGGATGAACAAGATGTTGTGTTTGATAAACACACATGCTCGCGGTTGGTGCTGGATAGCCCATTTCTTAGTCCAAATAAGGTCAAGGTCAAGGTCAAAGCGAGGTTGGGTGATATGGGTGGATTGGGGATAGTCATAAGCAACAATTGTGTGTGTATCTAAGAGTTGTAGCAAGCGGTGTTGGTGTTAGACGAAACGGCAAAAATCTAGTTAACCAAGAAACAGCACATTTGAATTATTATATGTGCAAATTAGGTCAAAGTCAAGGTCAAAGTGAGGTTGGGTGATATTGGTGGAATGGGAACGGTCATAAGTAACAATTGTGTAAATATCCAAGTGTTGTTGCAAACGGCTTTGGCGCTAGACAAAACAACTAAAAGAAGTTAACCAAGAAACAGAGGTTGGGTGATATGGATGGATAAGAAAGGCCATAAGCATCAACTGTGTAAGTATCCAAGTGTTGTAGTAAGCGGTGTTGGTGCTAGACGAAACGGTAAAATCTACTTAACCTTGTCACGGACGGAGGATGTCCATTTTTGTATATTTTTTAATAAACAAAGGGCAATTACTCTGGTGTTTGAAAACGATCTGGCCCATTTTTGGCGCCTGCTGAGATCTAATGGCCATACACAAACAGTGAAAGTTTGGTTACGATTGGGTGGAAAATAAAGTCTATATGTTGGAAATTTTTTTTGCACTTTTTCCATGAAAAAGGGGCAATAACTCTGTTACTGGTGTAATCTGACCCAATAAAAATCCCGTCCGAGATTTAATGGTCGTACACAAACTGTGCAAGTTTGGTTACGATTGGATAAAAAGTGAAGTCTCCAGCGTGAGAACGAACCCAAGTGTTGACGGCACGCGGACGACGGACGACGCAGGAGAGTTCCCTTATACCAATAGCTCACCTAGAACTTCGTGCTCATGTGACCTAAAAATAATAACAATGTACAAACAGTAAGTGAAAATTTGCACATATGCCTTATACTTATCCAAATAAAAACATAACAAACAATAAAAGGCGCAAAACTAACTAAAGGTCAAATATCAAAATAAAATAATACACTGCACACCAACATTCCAAGTGCAAATGGTATAAATGCCAGTTACTAACAATGCCCGCGAATACAAAAGTGGTATTTCAATGATAAAATTATGAAACAAACAAACACAACATTAACACAGAGATTACAAAAAACACACACGTGTTATACATAATGCTAATTTTAAATTATTCCTAATTAATCTCCACTGATCATCAAATTCCATGGAATGTTTACCTTATTACAAATATCAGTGAGATATGAATATAACCTTTGGATAAAGGGTCCCAAAAGGTTAATATTATCCATGATAATCATTTACAATATGACATATACCCGGTATGTACAATAGAAAAACTTAGAAAGGTGGGCGGTAAATATACACTAAATTAGCGTAACAAACATACTGGCAAGGTTGTGACACTTTGGGCTAAATACTACTAATATATGCACAAACCATTTAAGCATGCGAGTATTGCTAACGGAAAACTTGAAATGAGTGTTATTCGTATCTAGAGGAATGCTTTACAACCAGAACAATGTGGGTAATTACAAACAAGAGGGCCAAGATGGACCTGGGTCGCTCACATGAGCTTAGCTAGAACTGCCACCGTCATGGCGCAAAATACTCTCACCACCTCAATCATTAACAGTAATTGGCGTTGAATAATAACATGAATAAGTATGTGGCCAGACATAAAAGTGATTTGAAGGAATTTGGTAGAGGTTCACCCAAGGAACATTTCTATGAAAACTATTTTCAAATCCAGCCAGCAGTTTCAGACGAGGAGATTTTCAAAGTTTTCCAGTTTTTAAGCTTTTGGTTGCCATGGCTTCCAGAGTTTTCAATATGTTCTGATGTTTTGAAGGAATTGTTTAAAGGACCATCCCAGAAACATTCCCGCTAAGTTTTGTTAAAATCTGCACAGCAGTTTTAGAGAAGAAGTTGTTTGAAGTAAAATGTTGATGACGGACGATGGACGCCGAACGCTGGACACACTGATCACAATAGCTCAATATAACATATGTCACAGGGTGAGAAAATTGTGCGGCCAGTCCGGGACTCGAATCCGAGACCCCTCGCTATCAAGGCGAGTGCTCTCCCGACTGAGCTAACCGGGCCGCCACACAACCTCTCCCCTTTAAGTGACCAAGTTCATGCCGTGACATACACCCTCGCTCAAATATGAATTCGTCCTCGAATTCATGGTGTTATATAATTACCACGGGCCCTCGGAGAGTTAACCCGGGTAACGTCACGGCCCCACGTTGGGCGCCAAATGTCACAGGGTGAGAAAATTGTGCGGCCAGTCCGGGACTCGAACCCGAGACCCATCGCTATCAAGGCGAGTGCTCTCCCGACTGAGCTAACCGGGCCGCCACACAACCTCTCCCCTTTAAGTGACCAAGTTCATGCCGTGACACATACATGAATAACAAACCATGTGTAAACAACTTAAAAAACAACAACATAAAAATTGTCATCACAACATACATTTAACTTATGTGACCAAAGAAACAAATGCGATAGATGGGAAAAAGCACAAAATGGAATAACTCATAATATATAAACTCTGCCAAGTAGTACGAAAGTCCTATTTTATTTCATGCTCTGCGGTGAATTAGTGGAGAATACCAGTGAATGATAACCCGATCATTTCACTCTAGGTCGAGTGAAATGATAACGTTTGATCATTTCACACTTGGTTATATGGAACTACTTTTAACTTTGTTTTCATGTTTATTTTTTGAAAGTATGTGAATACCCTAATCGTCAGTGTAAACATCGGCCATTTTAAACAACAGAAAACACATAATAAAATTCAATACAAATAAAGTTAAGCAACAACGACGCAGTTAGAGTGGCACTATTTTCCCACCACAACAGTGAGCGACAAATTTGGAATCATAATGACGTCATAAAACACAAAACTTGTGACGCTTCAGCATATCACGCACAATTTTTTATTTATCGTTCAAAAACATGAAATAAAAAGAAAAGTTGTTTAATACAGTGTAAGATCACATTTTATTTCACTCGTGGTCATAGAAACTATATATTTGCACGAATGGCTGCGCCACTCGTGAAAATATTGTTTCTATGACAACGAATGAAATACAATACGATCTTACACTGCATTAAACAAATATCCTCTATGTGTTTAGTTATGTACACCTGGACTTTGTATCATCACAATAAAGAAAGCACCGCCATAACAGTTATCTTAAGTTCCAAAGGTGTAGACAAAAATGTGGATAGATACTTGCACCACTCATTATTCTGCTTTAATGATCATTATAAGTTTCTGAATAAGGAGCAAGAACTCATTTTGAGAGTGAAATGGAAAAAACAGCCACCCTTACAAAATAATGCACCTTAAAAGATTCATGTCAGCTACTTTAAGATATTAAAGTAAAACATGCTACATATACAACTGTTATGCTCTTTGAGTCAAAGTATGCATCGTGGATTCATAGATGTATCAAAGGATGTAAGTCTCGTCATACTATATGAAAGTCTAAACATAATTTGAAATGCAAATCTTCACATGATGAAAACCTTCCTATAAAGTTTCAGGTCTACTTGCAATTGGCTCATTGCTTTTTTTTCCTTCTATAGTAGGGGCCGTTATAAGGCGTCATCCCCTCATAAAAATGATGTCAAATCTTGCAGTTTCCCCCTAAAACTGATTTTAGCCAGGATTTTTCCCATTCCCCTGCTATGATAATTTTTCCCCATAACGCCAAAAATAACGCTATTTTTCCCCAAACTGAGGGCCAAGTGCCCCTTTCCGAAGAGGTGAAAAAGGCCTTGACTGTGTGAGGGAAAAACCATCCACCAATCTAGAGCGTCTGAAAACCCACCACTAATGCTGTCATTGTCAAGGAATGCTTTCACCACAGAAACGTATTAGGGTTCTACAGCCGATCTTCCCACACTTAGTAAGAAAGGAATACCAGATTTTTTTTTTAAATTGAATACATATGTACAAAATTAAATGAGAAAGTAACAATCTCGAAAAAAATATATAATCTTACAATGAAAGTAATCAAACGAACAATAGTTTTGTATCCAGTGCACATTTTGTTGGTTCTAAATAACTCTGCAGTTATATAGAACATCACAGATAGCATAAAGACTATTGAATAAAGCTACTTATGAAAATCTGCATATATTTCACACAATAAGCATAATGAATAATAATTATACTGTTAGGCATGCTAGACACAGTGTCATTATCACCAATTCAGCACATATATTTCTCACTCAACACACATCAGATACTAGTAACTGACTAATCCTTTTCTTTCCTCACCATCTATCTTGGCTATAGCAATTTACATTTTATAATTAAATAACATTAACAACAGAAGTGTAAAAGTATGACACTGAATTTGAAATGTCTGTTTTGGCATTTGAAACAGATAATTTCACTCAACATGAAAATTTACTAGAGTTTGTGTATGTGCAATTAGCCAAGATATGTGATTAACAGGCTTTTTATTCAAGAAAATATATTATTCTAAACACTTGACCTCAATGGCACAATTTGAAACAAAGATATTTAAATTGCAATAAAAAGGGAATTATTACATGAAAGACCTTCACCTAAGTGCATTTTTCTGGATGCAATTTGTTCGTTAGCCTAAAATCATTTAATCTGTTTCAGCTCATGTCATTTTCCATTTTCATAAGGTCGTTGGGGGTGGATCTCGGAGAGGTCGTAGGTGGGCCCCGGGTTGTTGAGGTTCTAGTCATACGCGATGTACTTGACGTCCAAGGGCGACACCTTGTCCAGCTTGGTCAGAAGCAGGTGGGCTCGGTCCTGAATGGACTTCTCCATGTAAGCTTTTGAGTTAGTGCGTTATCCGGCATTCATCCAATAGCCCGTCAGTCCATTTGCTGATCAGCAGTTTTGTTTATACGACATCTCATATACCAATTGTTTAATAAAATTATCAGACTTTATAAAATTGGTATAGGGTATATACAAATAGTTTTGCTATTGTCCGTCTGGAGTCATCTTGGTAACTAAAAGATGGAATTCCATAAAACATGATAACAAATATGTACATTGTATCACTATTGGGATCAGAAAATTATAAGAGTTATGTCTTTTAATTAATAACATGAAGACAATTAAATAATTACCCTATATCGCAACCTGAGTATGAAGATTTGTAAAAAAAATGAGGCCTCTGGTGTTCAAAAGGATTTTCTAAGATTTGATCTATAATTTACCAACTTTTTGACCTCCTGTGACCAAGTTTTGAACCGGATCGATATACCATCAAGACATTCATTCTGACCAAGTTTCAAGATTGGGCCAAAGCAATGGCCTTAACGGAATTCACAAGTTTTTTTTTAAACTGGCGAACTAGTTTCAATCCCACAAGACCCAGTTTCGAGCGGTAAAGAAATTGTGAACTCATAACGGACAAAACCTGTCACAAAAGCTCACCCTGAGCACTTTGTGATATAAAATGCACACAAATAATAATCTTTGTTTTGAGGTAAATCTCGTGTTCCAATGAAGGTTTTTTTCATGAAACTTGGGTTAAATGTTCTCAAAGATACAGAACTCCTGTACAAAGCGCGCCAACTCAAGGTTAATAATACAATTTAAGGCCAAATGTTTGAACCTTGGAGTTTATCTCTGCTCGATACACTCTAATACTCCTTCAAGGATTTCCAGGAACCTTGGGTCGAATTAGCTCATCGAGTAAATGTGCAGAACAGTTCCAAGCACAGGTAAGCTGTGACTCCTGCTTTTATGTACAAAATTGTCCCAATATCCCAGAAACCATGAATACAGTCTTAATGTCGGCGAAACGAGTTTTGTGTCGTATTTCTATTAGAAGAACTGTGAAGGCTAAGCCAAGGTTGATGCGTTGTGTGATATCAGTATGTGCCGCATTAATGTGTAGGGACATCCGTGCAGGAGTCCCACGATAATAATTCTCTGTGCGGGCGCCGTATGATGGCCTTGTGAATTCCTTAAAATCGTGCGGCCTGACTTCGGACCGACGTTTTATGTGCACCGCACAATTAACGTACAGGAAAGACCCATTTCATATATCGCGCTGACCTCGTATAGAACATGTAGAAAATGCGATCACAACACAGAAAGTTTGCAAAATTGCAAAATGTTTCCTATTTTAGAAATCAGTTACACCGTACGATATTGGCCAAAACTCGTAGGGCGCCCGCAGCAAATGTGAGCAATGTTTTAGTAAATGTAACTATTACCGATTATAACTTTAAAGCTTCATAAGTACTCGTAAATGTGTCTGTACTATTCCTCGTGAATGTGTATGTACTATTCTTTGAAAATGCGCGCAGCACTCTGTTCGTTTATCGTACACACATCGATGTCAGCGGGTTTTTTCGGTTGACGCTAAATGACGAAAAAAGTATTTATAAGTTATTTTTGTGTACGGTTAAAACTTTGCTTTCTTCCTTATTCCAATCACAACCGTCCATTATAACAGAATATATATAGTTTGTTCCTGATGGAAAAGAATGAACAGGGTACTACATCAACTACATATCATTGCAAGCTTATTTGTCATATTAAAATTGTATATGTGTATCATTATTTTGTCTGAAAACCAAATTAATTATCCGTCAATTCAAATACATTTTTCATTTAAATGTAAATATCAGTTAATTGAATTTTCAAATAAAGCGCATACGAGTACATGCATGTATATGCAGACAGAACTCAATTCATCAGCCCGTCTCGGTTTCGGGGATAAAACGTCATCCAGTCTTGATGCTCGAGTATACAAAGCAAACGCTGCTTCAGTTTCATGGGCCGTATACGGCCCAGGGATAACAATTGAAATGTTCCTTTAATAAGTACATTGTTGTCGAGCCCGCTAGCGGTTAACTCGACTTAGTTGTCACAACGGCAAAAATCTGTACTATATGTCCCGGTTTTAAATCTGATCATTCAATTGTCTTCCGTAACATTAATTTTGACACCTTTAAAACAGGTCCGGGCTATTTCAAATTAAACAACTCTTTACTGTTTGATGAAGAATACACAATCAAAATAAATCAAAGCGCTGAAGGCACCGCAGTTGTTCGCAATAGCGTAACACTGTGAACTACTCAGGCTTCAAATGTTTACAGCAACATAAATTTAAATTTAACAGAGCAGTTTTGAAAGATATTGTTGAGATTTTGTCTTAACTACAATCTGTCTACATAATATTATCAGTGACTTTTATAACATTCACTAGTAGTTATTGAAAATGTTAGTGCATTGTGCGATTACATTTCAATAAAATTTAATAAAATAACGTCAGATGAACTTTACCTATTGGTCCAAATAACTTTACCAAATTGACACGTAAGACCTGTTATGGTATGTTTTGCGGAATGTTTTGCAAATATATTAAATATACAACAGTATTAAATTGTATATTATAACCAGTATATCAAATTAAAATGTATGCGGCACCTTAATTACCATATAATAACTTTCAATTAAATACCCGACCCGTTAGCATTGGCAATTCTGGGTTATTAGAAGATGACATATGCCATATACAGTGGTTATAAATGTTTTATTGGAAAATTATGATCGTTCAGTGTTATTATGTGTAGAACGCAGAAATTACTGACTTAAATTCTTGTTAACTAGTTCGAACCATCGAACATGACGTGTTTAACATAATTTATGTCTGTTTTTCGTCTCAAAATGTCAAACATTAAACAAAAATATTCGCTCATCTTCATTTTTATAATTGTAATAAACTACACTGCGTGAGTATAATGAAGACAAATGTATTTAACACATTCCAAGAAGGATACACATTTGTGTTTTATTAATGTAAACATATGGTGTACGAAATATGGATTGTACAACATCGTCATTTCATAAATGTCTGACGTCAAAAAGTTTAATGTTAATATGTTTTCTGTCATCGACTATAATATCACTTCTTGCTGCACGTACATATACTTAATAGTGTAACCTATATTAATGCCAATGTACATTGCACATTATGTATTGTTATTGGTAAAGTCATTAAAGGCACACATATGGTGCTGCAAATTAAGACAACCACCAAACGTTTAAATAAAATGTTACAAACACATAAAATAAAACATTATAACCAAGAAATATTTTACAATTTCTTAAAATAAATTGAATTCGACTAGTTTAAATTCTACTCTATTTTTTACATTGTTAACACGACGGACTAACCGAAGTTCCTCGTGTTTTATTACGGTGAATTTTCAGAGTAAGACCGCGTCGCCATAATAATTAGCAAATACACAATGCAAGTGTTTATAAACCGTTTACTTACAGGATCGGTGTTTTTATTTTAAAAGGTATCCAAACATAAAATAGATTCCTGACGCAGTGTATGGCATACAATAATACACTTTTACCAGACATTTAAATGACTGTTTTAATCGTTTATTCTAAATTTGACAATTCTCAATTTTAATGATGCTTTAACATTATATAGTGATTATTAAATCAGTGCCTTTCAACACTAACGAAGTTTTTCGATTTTTTTTGTCTCGAACGAACACTTTTGTGTAGTTAACGTAGCTTATGTGGTTGACGTACATGTTGTTCCGAAAACTTCTATACAAGAAAAGGAGTCCTTTCAATAATTTCCGGTTTGTTTCAGCTGCAGGCTCGGAACGCTTTTAATGGATGAAAAATTATATAACAATATCGAACATAGATAATTCTTCACTTTTTCGTTTGCAAAGTGGACATATTAATGAAACAAGCATTAAACAGGAGTAATACCCGTAGTCAATAGCACACGGCAGCGTTAGGCAAACATATTCCTGAATAAATTCGCAGCCTAGAGAATATGTAAGGAATAATATTACATAGCCCGAATCGACAGTATATAGTTCAAGGGTTTTCCTCGTGTATGTTTATCGAATAACGAACTGGTAAATTAGTTTATTCATTAAAATAGCACATTATTTCCGTTAGCATGCACTCGCAAGCAAGCGTTGAATGAGGGCTTATACCATCTTTGGCACATGAAACTCAATTTGCCTAACGTATCACATGGATTTTTAGTTGCTCACATTCGGAGCTTCAACACAAATGTCGCTGACAACATCTTGTTTTATTAGGAGGTGACCAAGTGTCTGCATATTTGAAATTATATGATGCCTCGTGTGTGTGTGTGTGTGTGTGTGTGTGTGTGTGTGTGTGTGTGTGTGTGTGTGTGTGTGTGTGTGTGTGTGTGTGTGTGTGTGTGTGTGTGTGTGTGTGTGTGTGTGTGTGTGTGTGTGTGTGTGTGTGTGTGTGTGTGTGTGTGTGTGTGTGTGTGTGTGTGTGTGTGTGTGTGTGTGTGTGTGTGTGTGTGTGTGTGTGTGTGTGTGTGTGTGTGTGTGTGTGTGTGTGTGTGTGTGTGTGTGTGTGTGTGTGTGTGTGTGTGTGTGACTTTTATAAGAATTCCAATGTTTAAGAAACGTAATCCACTCTAAAGATACACAAGTATCAAGAAGCGAGGCAGGCAAATATTAAACGAACTTTGATTTATAAAAAACTTCCTCTACTTATCAACGTTATTTTACTTTAACTTCTTTATTTTTCTTCGGAAGCTTCATTTGTGCGGCAACAAGCATCGTGTTATCATCACTCATGGCGGTGTTTAAAATCGCCGTATACGTGTGGGTGATCCTGGCGACGACGGCTATTGCGGAGAATGAAAAAAACACGCATCCCTCGGCAACATACCCCACTGGAGACCCTAGATCGTGTCTCCATGGCAACTCAGGGTCCCGGTACAGGTTCGAGGTGTTGCCAGGTGGCGGGTGGGACAACTTGCGCAACAAGGAGACCGGAATGATCATGAAGCTGAACTTCTCTCAGTGCCGCATCACGGAGGACGGGCGCTTCCTGTTACCGGACGGCGTTTTCACTGTGCCGCTGAAGAGAAGTAACATCGAAACAAACGCTGACATATTTGAGCATTGGAGTAGCTACTCGAGGTATGCTATTGTTGGAATTTTTGTAAATTTGTTCAAATATATATTTTAAAAGAATCGTTTTTCCTATACACAACAAAGGTATTATTGAAATTATAAATTCTGTATAATAGTATAGGTGGGGCGGGGTTCTTCAGATATTTTTAATGGATATGTGCAATTATTTAGACCTGTAAATGAAATGTGAATGTGCAGGATTATGTTTAATTGTTGTCCTCAAATTTAGTGCTTGCTTTTGATGCAGAAAAATACTGTTAGATACATATGTATATACAAACTAGTTTCTTTACTTATTTGTATTTGAGTGGTTTCTTTTAGAGCCAGCTGTCCTACTTTAATGAACATATTTTTTTATTATTTGATTCATGATTTAAATCACGACACATATATAATCACTGTTTCAAGGCGTTCAATGTGTTATATTAAACAGCACACTGTGCCACGCTATCAAATGGAATTCGGGTCTGAATATTGTTTTAACACTAGATTCATGATAACGCAAAATTCACTAAAACTGGATTAATCTCGAGTGCTTTAAGCCCCAGAATCAGTATTTACCACGCTCCTAAGGACAATTTTAACGCACAGGCTAATCCAGGACGGCACTCTTTGGTATTTTTTTGTTTGAAGGAAGTCTCTTCTAAACATAAATCCACTGTAGGCGGAAAGTGCCGTCCTGAAGTAGACTGTGCGGACTGCACAGGCTAATCCGGGACGACACTTTACGCACATGCATTAACCCCTGTTTTCCCACTTCACACCTCATATATACAAAAATGTATATATATTAGTTTATGATATTTTAATGTAAAAAGACAAATACACGAAAAAGCCACAGACTGAAGTTATTTTATGAATTTAAGAACATTACTGAAGTTTTCACTAGGGAACTTTGTGAATACGGTCCCAGACATTTTGCAGCACGCTGTCTCGCTCCATCAACATCCAAGTGGGCCTGAACCTACCGCACGTTGGGATCAGCGGCTCCTTTTCGTACGAGCACCAGCAAGTGAAAGCCTCGCAGCATCTCGACAAGTCCTTCACAACGCGAATACACGTGGGTATCTTACAACTTAGTTAATTGCGCAATTATTAAAAAAGAATCATTTCGCTTTTAAATTTCGGAGTATTACTTATATTTGCTTTAAGTGCATTAGCATACATTTATTCGAATTACTAGTACATTTTAAGTACAAATGAGCGATGCGTACATTTTAAGTATATCTAATTAAATAATATAGCAGAACGTTTTTAATTGTTTACACAATAATTCATACGTATACTAGTAGTTTATTTTTCAAGAGTGTTTATTAATAGCATTTAAGCAGTAAGACATGTTTGTATCACATATATCAATAATTGCAGTTATTTTATCATAATAATAAATTACATTAGGCGCGGTACCTGCAGTACGCCTCGAAACTGGAGCCGGATACGCCGGTGAGCGACTCGTTCCGGAAGCGGCTGCACAAGATCGCCGCCAGCATCCTGCTGAACCGCACCAACCTGGCTCGCTACGAGAGTCAGCTGCTTGTTCGGGACTACGGCACCCACGTGATCACAAGCCTCGATGTGGGAGCGGCTCTCGTTCAGGTAGGGGTTTTGTTTCGTTACTACTACTACTGCTACTACTACTACTACTACTACTACTACTACTACTACTACTACTACTACTACTACTACTACTACTACTACTACTACTACTACTACTACTACTACTACTACTACTACTACTACTACTACTACTACTCCTCCTCCTACTACTACTACTACTACTACTACTACTCCTACCACTACTACTACTCCTACTACTCCTACCACTACTACTACTCCTACTACTACTACTACTACTCCTCCTCCTCCTACTACTACTACTACTCCTACTACTCCTACCACTACTCCTCCTCCTACTACTACTACTACTACTACTACTACTACTCCTACTACTCCTACCACTACTACTACTCCTACTACTACTACTCCTACTACTACTACTACTACTACTACTACTCCTACTACTACTACTACTACTACTACTACTACTCCTACTACTCCTACCACTACTACTACTACTACTACTACTACTACTACTATTACTTATACTACTACTACTACTGCTGCTGCTGCTGCCGCCGCCGCCGCCACTACTACTACTGCTACTACTACTACTACTACTACTACTACTACTACTACTGCTACTACTACTACTACTACTGCTGCTATTACTACTACTACTAATACTGCTATTACTACTACTGCTGCTTTTACTACTACTACTGCTGCTTCTGCTGCTGCTGCTATCATAATGCTAATAATAATCAATTAATACTACTACTACTACTACTACTACTACTACTACTACTACTACTACTACTACTACTACTACTACTACTACTACTATTAATAATGATAAAATTAATAATAATAATAATAATAATAGTAAAATTTATAATAATATTAATAACAATAATAATAATCAGAATTATAACAATACATTTTGATACTTTGTTTTACTTACTTTGTTAGTTCCTTTAGCAACCTAAATGCTTGCCTTCATAAGTTAGTATAAAATCTAAGCGTTCTTTCAGGTTGATCAGCTGCAACTAGACTATCTTCGACAATATAAAGGTCAAAAGACTACCATCGCTACTTCCGCTAGCGCCAGTTTCTTCAGCGTTTTCAATTTTGAAGCTAAATATTCCACGTCAAGCTCGAAAGAACAAGTGGATGCCTACCTGAAGTCGCGCACAAGTTCGCAGATTTTCACCTATGGTGGTCCAGCATTCAAGTAAATTTAATCTGTTTGTAATGTATGAAATAAACATCTACCTTTCAATAGGAACGCGTGAACTTAAATTAATTGACCATATTTTAGTTAGCAATGTATAATGACGTGTCGCGCGTTGTTGGCGCAAATATTGAAAATACGTTCATAGCTCGTTCGATAATCTTCCAAAACAAAAATGAGATTTAACAAACGCAATACATATTTGTATCTACATTTAGAGGAAAAACGGACGATTTCATACGAAGCATCATCATCAAAAGTAAATGAGCGTGGATGTTGTATTTTTGCTATGAATCATTTTAGACACACTAACAATGTCGCGTCCCGTGTAACTTTTGATCTTTACTGTATATACGATAATTTTTATACCTCGCTTATTTCGTGAACATTATTTTCTGATATTTTTGCGGAATTACGTCCGATGTCAAAGTTAAACTTGATGTAATTTCCGACGGACTTCGTGCCGTTTTTCGGTTCTGGCAGCAAGAATAGTAGTGCTAAAAAACACATGCGATGTTCTAGTTTACTCTTGAATTCATTTGGAATGGCATTAGGTAAATAATTTCTTGATTGTCAAAATTCTTCTCAATTTTATTTCACAATAATATTTTTAAAAGATGTCAAAGTTATTACTTTACCAAAATTATTATGGTTATTTTATTGTGAAAAATGTCACAGCTTCGGTTTTTTTGCCGTCGTTTCTCACTGTGCGTTCTTCAAACATTGTTTTTGGAGATTTAAACATGTTTTATTGTATTAAATATTATATTCTAATAAATGCTCCTGAATTGGAATCTATATTGATATGAAAATCAAGGAAATATATAGTTTCCTTTTCGCGCAGTTGTATTTTAGTTTGTTTTGAAACATGTCACACTTTCGCCAAAAATTTGGCGTTCGTCGCGCTATAAAATAACTCTCAATATAATTTAATGTAAGTTGATTTGCTATTATAAGCACGTAATTGTAATAGTTTTAATTATAAAAAGCAGAATACAGGAATGGAAAGAAAAGAAAAAACACAACAACAAATGATCCGTTTCAACAAGATTCGGTACCAAAATCCAAATCTCTGCAACCTGTAAGATGCAAATCAATCTCACCGGCGGGTATTCGGAATAGACAGATAACTTACAATGGGATTCATGTGTATCAGATTTTATCACTTTATGCTGTAATCATTTATATTATGTGTGAATAGAAAATACACTAAATGTTCTTGCAAAAAGTAATACAGCGCTTGTCTAGTAGAACGTACGGAAAATTCAGACCTAAAAACTACGTCAAATTTATGTTACACAAATTTGCACCATCAACGCGCGTCACGTCAATAATAAAACTACTTTATCCAAACAGATTAAACTTTGAATTATTTCTGCATTTTGCATATTTAACAGCGTATTGCTTTGGCGTTTATAAACTGTCGTGTATTTCCATAATATTGACCAGCAAGTGTACATTGTTATATGTGTACCGAGTAAACAGTGTATGGAAATATTTTCTCGATATTTGGCCAATAAATATTATAATACATGCCTACTCCTCCTCAATCGTTTACATTTTAGACCAACTAATTTTTCTGCGAATCAATGGATTGACAACGTTGACAACGAACTAGTTGCTTTGGACAAATCGGGGGACCCAATCTATTACCTCGTCAACAATGTCAATCTGCCGGATGTTCCTCCGTCCGTGGTGTACCAGGTCTCGCAGCAAGTTAAGGAGGCCGTGGAGGTCTATTACAGGCACAACACAATTGCAGGATGTACGCGGGAAGACTCGCCAAATTTCAGTTTTCAGGCGAACGCGGACGACGGATCTTGCAAACCAGCAAAGACGAATTTTACGTTCGGAGGCGTTTACCAGACATGCTCAAGTACTGGTTATCAGGACCACTGTGGAGATCTACGGCAGAAAAACCCACAGACCGGCGACTTCAGCTGTCCGTCTGGGTATGAAGCAGTACAGCTTCAGACGGGTACCGCGACATCATCTGAACCTCGTCGAGAGTGTCACAGGTACTGGCTATTTTGGCATCGTTGTAAAACAAGGTACTATCCAACCCAAGCAGATTATCAAAGCTACTGGTGCGCAGCTACCGGCAAGGTGGCGTCAAACAGCGGGTTTCTGTTTGGTGGTCTCTACACGACAACCACAGCTAACATAAATACGCAGTCACGATCTTGTCCGCCTAAATTTTATCCTATGACACTTCTCACAGACCTAGTAATTTGCATCAGTGATGATTACGAATTTGGAACGCAAAACTCACTGCCATTTGCCGGATTCTTCAGCTGCAAATCCGGCAATCCGTTGGCGTTAAAGGAACGATCCGACCTGTTAAAAAGTTCTGGTCACTCGAGTATGCTGACCAAGTTCATGCTAGAGTCCGGTCCCGCATCATACCCAACAACCTGCCCTGAGAGTTACAGCCAACATATGGCTCTAATAGACAATGGCTGTTCCATTAATTATTGCATCAAGACAGCCGCCATCAGTGCTAGCGGTCTCCCACCGATCAAGCAACCGCCGTTCATGGGAGCTCCACAGGAAGGGTTCTCTGAAGATCAGGAAGTCTCAATTGTAGTGAACGCCGCTGGGGATGCCTGGATGTCCGAAGACGAAGCAAAAACCATGCTTCCACAGTACCTAAAGAAGTTAGGCGTACAGATGCCAGTTGACGTAAACCCCCAATCAGACACGACATCAAGCCACGGGTCGTCAGTTTCCACTGGACTCTCCGGTGGCTACATAGCTCTCATCGCAGTTCTTGCGACGCTGGTCTGCGTCGTTGTGACGTCACTGCTCATCATACGCGTTCGGCGCCGACGGATGCGGTACCGGGAAACTGATCTATGGGGCTCGCGAGCTGAAAGCAGTCCGATCACCGCTGCAGCGCGTACCCTGGGCTACACGCAGATCGATACCGAGAAACCCACAACTACAAGAACCTGAACTAGATCATTATGGTGTTAATGGTATCTAAACTGTATTGCAAGAAATGTTTATACATGTATATGATTATATGTTTTAGAATAGTTTATAGACCGTATTCAAATAAATGTTTGAGTTGTTTTAGCGGCAGCAATATTGTATTGCATTCTTATAATTGTGGAAACAGCCAATGTGCATATTATTTAATGACATGATATTCAATAAATTGAACAACTATATATGTACATGTATACCTCTGTATTTTCGTTAAAAACTCATTTTCGAGATAAACAGTTGTTCTTTATTTAAGACAATGTTTAAAGGGACATATTCACACATTGGCAAATAGACAATTTTCCAAACTGTTGTCATAGATCCCCGAAAGAAAAATACATTATATATAAATAAGCGAAACAACACTTTTGACAAAGAAACATAAATTGGAAATATATTGTCCGTTTAAATTTAGTTAATAATGAGGGGATAAACCATTAAGTTAATAATGACGGGATAAACCATTTACTGAAAATAGGTGGAATTGTGATTTTCGGTTTATAAAGACGCTGCATGTGTCTGTACATGTATTAATTTGTTTGAAAATTGTTGTTACAAGTTCAAATAAATATGTATACTGCAAGATAGTTACCTTTTATACGTATGAATACTAGCGTTAGTAAATACTATAAACTATTGACATAATACTCTTACTAATAAGAAAAACATTATACATATTGTGTGGTAAGCTTTGAATCATTGTTATATTTTTTTTTTTCATTTTCGTTTTCAAACTTTAAAATGATGATACACAACATTTTTTATGTATTTGAAAACATGGTGCATGTTAATAATCGTATAATGCTTTTATAATTGACATTATTGAGAGCGTAATAAACACATTTAAAAAAGAGTGGTATGGAAATACATGTATAAAAAACAATTCGGTTTTATATGCGTACTGAGTGTTTAAATCTTCTACTGAATACGAAGCATGCCACGATTTACTGTATGTATGTTAAAATGTGAGCAAATGTATATATAAATCTTAAATCACTTTCTGCTATGTTCAGTTTTGTTCTATAAAACTAATTACCGGACAACAAAAACAAGGTGCGCTACTCATTCCGTAATGTAATCGTCATTTATAGTATATACTCTTTGACATGTATAGCGTTTTTCCCCTATATATAAACCTAGTACCTTAAACGGGTACATCCCAAATCCAATTTACCTACAAATTTTCCCAATTTAAAGATGAAAAATCCCAAATATTTGGGAAACCGATCCTAAAAAGATTCACTACATGTATTTAACTTTCATTTTACATCCTGGAAACACAAGTAAAAGTGAAAGAATGAATGAAAAAACAGTTTAGAGTTCATTTGTTGTTTTCTAATTCTTTTTGGCAGTTTTTGCAGAAAGTGATCAAATTTCCATTTGGTTTAAAACGTGGCTAATTTTCCTAATTTGACTGGTACGGGAACCATTCCCAAAGTAGCGAGGAAAAATGCTGATTATGTTCCAATTGCTGTGCGAACATGTACCCAGTAAAATATCGATACCCAA
Source organism: Congeria kusceri (assembly GCA_027627225.1). Taxonomy (NCBI): domain Eukaryota; kingdom Metazoa; phylum Mollusca; class Bivalvia; order Myida; family Dreissenidae; genus Congeria; species Congeria kusceri. The sequence continues at coordinate 82,186,097 of CM051027.1, forward strand.
GTCAAGACATTTAACTTTCTACACAAGACGAGGATTTTTCCTGACCTGAATACTTCTGGGGTCCGTATCCAAAAGTTCCTTAGTGAAAACGTAAGTTAATTTCTTAAAATCATAAAATTCCTTAAGTATGTGGCCGTTTCATTTAAAGTTTATTTTGTATTATACGGTTTTATTCTTGTTAAGAATTAACAGATAATTCTTATTTTACATTATTTAAAATATAAAATAATGATTTTTCTCGAAGGAAATGGTATTTACAATTTTGACTTAAGTATAATTTAAGTTATGATTTTCCTTAGAAGCTTTGTTGTGGATATAGACACTGCTGTGTTAGGCATATGTATATATTTAATATCATTTTCAAAAAAAACAGTCGGTTTCGCTCCTGTACATATTAGAGACATGTAAAGTTGCATTGCCAACAGTATTAATATATAAAAAAGTAGGGAAAGATTTAGGATCTAAAACGGTACATGGTGCTGCTAAAAATGAGCAGTGTGTGTGGGAAACCGGACCAGTTTGGTGAAATTTTCTAAAAAGCTACTAAATCATGAGTATATATATATATAATATATATATGAATATTTTCAAAAATGTGTTGAATTTCAAAAGATATTTACCATTTCTGTGTTCGCAGCAGGGGCATCCAAAATGGATCAGGGTGCAGCACCCTGCTATTTCGCTCTAGATCGGTCCCTAGAAAGTATATGTGTATGTGCATCGGATTGCATCCTGATTATACATTCAAGATTGACAAATAATTCAATTATCGCCGGTGATTTTTTGGTGATTTTTTTGTTCTTTTCGATTTGTACATATACATGACAACTGACTGTAATTAATTATTTTGAAATTTACCATTCGGAAACGTACACAAAACTCCTCGTTGAATAGAATTCATAATCTACCCTTGTGATCTAAAGACGACCGACAGATAAACGAGTCTTTGTTGTTAATCAATACACTACTTACTTTAATAATGTTTTATTGTTTTATTAAAACGTCCTGTCTTTATTCGGGCGTTTCATTGGTACAACAATGATCACCGCATAAACACCATCATGTCGGTGTTCGACAGAATTGTCTGCTTGTGTATTTTCTTGGCGACCAATTTGAAGGCAGACAATGAAAATACGACATGTCCTTCAGTTACCTATCCCCCGGGAGACCTTCGATCTTGCCTGCAGGGCAACTCTGGGCCCCGGTACAGGTTCGAGGTGTTGCCAGGTGGCGGGTGGGACAACTTGCGCAACAAGGAGACCGGAATGATCATGAAGCTGAACTTCTCTCAGTGCCGCACCACGGAGGACGGGCGCTTCCTGTTACCGGATGGGGTCTACACGGTGCCTCTTAAGAGAAGTAAACTCGAAACAAGCGCGGATCTTTTTGAGCATTGGTCTAACTACACGAGGTAAGTTCCGCATTAAGATATATTTCTGTTTTGTTTGTTTTTTGTTTTTTTTTATACATTTTTCTGCATAGACATATTTTATATAATTTGTTAGCATTTTTTTTTTTATAATAGAGAATATAGCTATGATAAAGCGGTTAATTCGAAAGATACATTGTTGTATTTTAAATACAAATTTAAAAAGAGCGTTACTTAAGGGCGGTGCCCGGATCACCCGTGCCAATCCACGTTGAAATTCGATATTGGTGATTGATAGAAAGAGATGCAAATAGGTCATTACATATTTATTAACTGCAAACTAAATATTCCATGGTTTCAGTATTTTGCTGCGCCTATTTTCAGCACGCTGTCCCACTCCATCAACATCAATGCAGGTCTGAACATGCCGCACTATAAAATCAGCGGCTCGTTCTCCGCGGAGTATCAGCGTGTAAAAGAGTTGCAGCATTTGGATAAGTCTACGACAGCACGAATCCAAGTTTGTAATTAACAAGTTTTACTCTTGTTTCTGTACACTGTCGTTTATTTCCGATTGATTTCTGTATACACCAGTCATAGAGTGTGATAGTTTCTATTTACAAGATTCAAAATTTAAATATAAATAGACCAAAGATTGTACTTAATTGTGAATATTGTAAATATAAACTGTCATAAGTCATGACTGGTGTATTTATAAAGAAATCAACTGAAATATAATTGCTCGTGAATTATCATTTACAGGTATACGCCTCGATAATATAAAAATAAGTGAAAACATTTAACAATTCCCACAGGCGCGGTATCTGCAGTACGCCTCCAAACTGGAGCCGGATACGCCGGTGAGCGACGCGTTCCGGAAGCGGCTGCATAAGATCGCTGCCAGCCTCCTGCTGAACCGCACCGACCTGGCTCGTTCCGAGAGTCAGCTGCTCGTCCGGGACTACGGCACCCACGTGATCACAAGCCTCGATGTCGGAGCGGCTCTCGTTCAGGCAGGATGTTTTCATACACGTAGCTTTAAATGCTGTGGGTGGTGGAAGTCTGTAAAATATGGTATTTCCTTTTCTGCTTAGGTAGTCGTATATATTCAACTATATATACATGTAATTTATAATAAGACGAACGTTTTCGTTTCGTTGCGGTTTTATGTATGTACTGTGCGATAAGCAACAACATTTTAGAGCTTGTAGGTAGATCAACTAAGCCAGTCGTACATAAGAAAATATAAAGGGCAGAAGGTCACAATCACCGCCTCCGCCAGCGCAAGTTTCTTCCAGGTGTTTAACATCGACAGCAAGTACTCCACGTCGATCAGCAAATCTCAGACGGATGAATATCAGAGTTCGAAAACAAGCTCACAAATATTGACATACGGCGGTCCAATATTTAGGTACATTTATGTTCTGCGTAAATCCGAATTTAGAGAATCTTTAAAATAATGAAAAGTAAAGAAACGTTCAGCGTCTTAAGACCACCTATACTTAATAAATGAATTAATGCATTTATAAACTATTTTTCTTTTGTACTTTCAGAACGTGTAAAACTATTTTTTTTAAATGTGTTATACACGTAAATACCTTCTTTTTTTGTAGCCCGGTTAATTTTTCGGCAAATCAATGGAGTGCAAATCTATTTAATGATTTGGTTGCTTTGGACAAATCGGGGGCCCAATCTGTTTCCTCGTCAACGACGTCAATCTGCCGGATGTTCCTCCGTCCGTGGTGTACCAGGTCTCGCAGCAAGTTAAGGAGGCCGTGGAGGTCTATTACAGACACAACACAATTGCAGGATGTACGCGGGAAGACTCGCCAAATTTCAGTTTTCAGGCGAACGCGGACGACGGATCCTGTAAACCATCGAAGACGAATTTCACCTTTGGAGGCGTATATCAGAAGTGCACGAATTCTGGTTATCAGGACCACTGTGGAGATCTACGACATAAAAACCCACAGACTGCTGACTACAGTTGTCCATTTGGTTATGAAGCAGTACTTCTTCAGTCGGGTACCAGGACAGCATATGAATCCCGTAAGGAATGTCGCAGGTGCTGGCTAATATTGCATTGCTGTAACACCAGGTCCTATCCGACGCCGGCCACATTTGAAAGCTACTGGTGTGCCGCAACTGGCCGCGTGGCGTCGAACAGCGGGTTTCTGTTTGGTGGTCTCTTCACAAAAACCACAGCGAATATCAATACTCAAGCCATGTCATGTCCGGAAAAGTTCTATGAAATGAAACTTCTCACAGATTTAACAGTTTGTGTTAGTGACGACTATGAACTCGGTTCACGGAACTCATTGCCATTTGCTGGCTTCTTTAGTTGTAATACTGGCAATCCGCTAGCTTTGAAAGAAAGATCCGACCTGCTGAAAAGTTCTGGCCATTCGAGTATGCTGACCAAGTTCATGCTAGAATCTGGTCCCGCGTCATACCCAACAACCTGCCCTGAAGGCTACAGCCAACATCTCGCTCTGATCTACAACGACTGTTCCATTCACTATTGCATCAAGACAGGCGCCATCAGTGCTAGCGGCCTCCCACCGATAAAACAACCACGTTCATGGAAGCGCCTAAGGAAGGGTTGTCTGACAATCGGGAACTCTCGGTTGTGGTGAACGACGCTGGTGATGAGTGGATGTCGGAAGACGAAGCAAAATCTAAAAAGCTGGGAGTTGCGATGGCTAAAGATGGTGAAAAGGCGAACGCCGGCTCAGCAGGTGATTCGTCATCTGGACTCTCCGGTGGTTACATAGCTCTCATCGCTGTTCTGGCGACGCTGGCATGCGTGGTCGTGACGTCACTGATCGTATTTCGCGTCCGACGGCACCGGCGGCGGTACCGGGACACAGATCCGTGGAGCTCGCGGGAGGAGAACAGGCACATAGCTGCTGCCGCCCGCACCCTGGGCTACACCCAGATGGACGCTGAAACACCGCAGACGACCCGAACGTGAACCGTCTATGAATTACATTAATGCATTAGTGTGTTTATTTGACTATACATGTGTAATCCCAAATGTTAATGTTGAAATTGTTAGCGCATATCGATGCTGTTGTTCAATATAATTATTAAAATGCTTGTAATTACTTGGATTAATTGTACACAATATATTTATAATGTAAAGTATAATATAACACATTTTTATGCCGTATTAATGTGATACTAGACATTTGTGCACGTTGTGCAAGGATTTACGATATTGCGCGAAATACATCCATACGATGTATTTGTTTACATTGGTGTAAAAGTCTTAACAAAGTGTTTCTGTGTTACTATGATGCATGTATAAACGGACATATATGTTATTAACGTACAACTAATTAAAACACGGCCATCTGAACTGTTGTTGTGTCAGACTGTGATTTCATATTGATGGCGTGTTGTCTGTCACAATATAGCGAATGGTTTAGAGACTGCTGGATTCTCGGCGTTTAATTTATTGATAGATCTGTTTTCAATGCATTCCTATGCGTATATAAATGTATTGTCGATAAGCAACTCTAAGACTTTGTGTGTGTTATTTTCTCAGATGTTAGTGTTATATGCTTGTTATTCACTTTTAATTAGGGAGAGGACCGAATACTAAAATCCATATTCGAATATTCGTTTTAGGTATTCGAATATATTCGAATATTCGTTTTGTAAATACTACTATATACTACTATATACGGCACTCTGTCCGAATATTTACCTATGCGAAATATGTATACTACGTGTACGTAGTTGTATTACATTGTTTCATTTGTAAATGACCGATATAACTTTGTGAGTGTTAGGCCAATATAAAGAAATGTAAGATATTGTTAAATGTATTGTTAATTAATTTGTTAATCGTTCCGTTTTTTTTTTCATAACTATGAAGCATGTATCTGCTGCGCAGATTACACGTTTCCTGGGTTTTGTCTAATGACCGCGTAAAGTACTTCCAAGCACGTGATGGTGGCATTGTTTATTAATAAAGACTCTTGTATATTGATATGAAAATCGATCTTTTTAACAAAATGATTAAACCTATCCTTCTGTATGGATGTGAATGCTGGGGATTTGGAAATAACTATGTACTAGAAAAATTCCAGTAAAATTTCTTAAAATAATACTAGGAGTCAAGCCCAGCACTGCGTCATGTATTGTTTATGGCGAAACTGGAGTTATGCCCCTACAAATTGATATTGAAACAAGAATGATTTCTTACTGGTCTAAATTAATTAATCCTTTATGTGTTAAACTTTCACATTTTGTATATAACATTTTATTAGAAATGCATAAAACAGAAAACTTCAGCTCTGACTGGATAGTATGTATACGAACTATTTTTATAAAATGCGGAATGATGAATATTTGGCAGTCACATGATTTTCCTAACAGCATATGGCTTGTTAAAAGTACAAAACAAAAACTGTCTGACCTATTTATTAACGAATGGCACTCTGATGTGAATAACTCAAGTAAATGTAGTAACTATAAATTATTTAAAGATAATTTTGGTCTAGAACCTTACCTAATTAATACGCCAGATAGATATCTTAAATATATGATCAAATTTCGAACAAGAAATAGCAGATTACCTGTTGAAACTGGAAGCTGGCATGGGATTTTAGCAGATCAACGAATATGCTCATTATGTAACTCTACCTCCCAAATTGGTGATGAATTCCATTATTTACTCGAGTGTAATGCTCTAAAAGATGTTAGAAATCGACTTATTAATACACACTACTATGCAAGACCGAATGTTTTAAAATTTAAATCTTTAATGACAACTGATATTGAGAAAGTTATGTATTTTCATTAGAGAAATATTAAAACGTGTCTAATAAACCATTTACATTTACGATGGTGTACGTACATGTGTTACTTTTCCTTTTTATTTTTATTTTGCTATTCTCTCCCAAATATTGTACTATCATTTTGCATTATTGAATTTAGCCCCTTCACTTATGTATCTCTTTGTTTGCTTGTATGTAATTTCTGCTCATATTGTCATGTTATGCATGAACTGAGCTTTGAAATAAACTTGACTTGACTTGACTTATAATATACGGTGTTGATATAATGGAGAATAATTTACAAGTGACGTATATTAAGATTGACCAGATCATGCTAATTTTGTTAAAGAAATTGATTGGCTGATAATGGAATCATTTTGATTGGTTTACTTAGAGAGTAATTGTAATTTACTGTAAACAAGTTAACCGCATAGATGTCACTTAAGGATAATAAACAACAATGAACGCCTTGTTCAAACTGTGAAACCGGTCCAGTTTTGTTATTTGTGGATACAATGCGTCATGTTCGCGCCTCTAACAAACCGTTAATTCGCGGCCCTTGTCAGGACGTGGCCCCCTGCCAATTATCAATTGTCGTTAATAGGACATGTTTGGCATGTGTTGTAAAAACGTTAGACTGCCCCCGCCCACCTGCTAGGCAGGAAATACGACTGGAATTCATGTTAACTTTCCAATCAAACTGGAAAAAAACATGACTTTAAACAAAAATTTGTTCTTCAAATAATGTGAAAATCAAATATTCGTATTCGTTTTTTTATATTCGAATATTATCGGATATTCGAATATTCGGTCCCATCCCTACGTTTAATGCATATAACCTATTTGTATTTGTTAAAATATTTAAACTACCGTGTCATGTCATTATTATAATTTCCTGGAATGCATGATCCTTGCTCTTTGTTCAAGAATAAACATAACCAAATAAAACTGTTGTGTGTCAGAAACTTTCTATTGTTTTTAAACCACGTATCATTGTTTTAAACAAATGTCACAAATGACTGGGTTGCACACGTAAAAATATTGTAATGCGAAAATTTGATTTTGAAATTCCTTACGATAATTCTAAACCATTATGTAATATATGCCATAGTGATTCGGTTGATGCATGTTTAATTGGCAAAACATATTTAATTTATTTACAATAATCGTGCTACTGTTGCTGATATTTTAGCCGGACGCTTTATTAACACTGTGAATCATGAATGCTTCTCTAGCTGCAAGTTTGTTCGCCGTCTGTGTTATACTTCTGGGATTATCTGTGCAACGCAAGCAAGACAAGATTCTCGTAGGGTTTGTAGAGGATGACTTTGGATGACGTCGGATGACGTCGCCATGGTCGCGTTGGTGTCTTGCAAAGTAACCGCTATAGGACTAGTTTTGACCTACTACATGAGTAAGATGAGATTCTGTTTCCCAGCACGTGCACACCAGGTGTTGACGGGTGAAACCCAGAGACACATGACTGCAACAACAGTGGGGAAGCTTTATCGTTTTCAATAAACAATAACGTGCATTGTTCATTTTCTTCCTCGCCCATTCGTGTGTGAAACTCCCAGTGAAAGAACGAGGAAGTGACAAAGCGGCAAGTCATGAGCAGTAAATAACCATTCGTAATATTGACGTGTGTCATTGGTCATTGGTCAAGTGTTGGTTGCTTTAAATTAAATATCTTTTATTACAACAAACTTTCCAATATTTTAGCATTTCAAGACCACAGAAATCATGGGTCAGTCATTTATGCTTATTCTAATAAAACATTTTCCATCACTCCAAATTGTCAACGTGGACCAACTTTTAACTCCTATTAAACACATCTTTCAGTATTACGCACGGTTTCAAGGAATATCAAAGCTGTTTGTGAAACTGGTTTATTTAAAACATCGATTTAACTACATGTATGTTCGTCCATTTGACCTGACTCTGTCATAGCCTAAGACAACACGGAACAGTGAAACTCAGCGCCTTATTGGTGGATTAATTCGATTATCAAAATGCTAGTCGGAGTTGTACCAGAGCAATTCACTATCGCTGTTACTCGCGTAAGATCTATAAAGTCCGTTCACAATTATTAACCGCCAACATACAATAATAGACAACGAGAGTCCACGTATAACATAAATAAATAAATAAATAAATTAATTAATTTTATTCTTCATTAAATGCGTCTTAAAGCATTTATGTTTTAAATCAGCATCGCGAGAGTCGCGGGAGTTTATCCTATTGTAAAAGGTCATGGCAAATCTTCCCGTAAGGCTTTGGCCAGCCGAGAATGAAGTCGCCTGCGCGTTCCGGAAGGAGAGCCATAAACCGGAAGAACAGTTGTGCGTCGGGTCCCACCAGGTAGCGCGTTTCCGGGTACCGGGCCAGCAGCGCGTGCATCATGGCGTCCGCCACGTGCTGAGGCTGGGTGCTGACGTACTTGTGAATTTGTTTTATACCGCCCATAACTGCAACGATCAAGTATCTAGAGTCTGTAATATTCACTCGAAAAGTACAATTAAATGAGCCATGGTCACGTACAATATAATAAAATTTAAATAACAATAATTTCAACGGGGCGTATCGACGGTTACTAAAGTATATTATTTAAAAAAAAATTTTATTATATTTTATGAAGTATTCATAAAATGATTACTTCACACACAAGTCTCGTTTTATAAACAAACATTATAATATATTTTTCATAATTATAAACAGGTCGTTACAGAGACACCTTTCGCGGGCGCGGGAAAGTTAGTAGATCTAGCAAATGAAATGTACATGAAGTGCCGCTACACCTTGCGTAGGAAAGTTTCCGTTAAAGTGCGCGATTTTGAAGGCGTAAGTTAGAATCCTACTGGAACCGTGTATAAAAATAAACAGTTTATTTGGCGTTGTTTTTGTTCCTTAACGATTCCATCAATATATTATAGCTAATAGAACACTATATTTGTAACAAAATCGTGAACATGGGTATATGTGTTGTATTAATACGTGTCTATATTAATGAGAAATACCATCGATATGCCCCTTTAAACGAACACAAGGTACTTGAGTGTTAACCCTGTCAGTCTAATTGATAATCCTAACTTAGATTTTAGATTTTATCTTCAATATAGTCGTAAATTATACTCTAAAAAGATGCAATAACAACACACAATAGCATATATCAACAATGTAAGAAATAATGCGTTGTTCCAAAGATGACGTCAAGAACTTTTGATCTAAGACCGAATAAATATTTTTTTCTTTGAAAGCAAATACAGAAATATTGATAAATATTGGACATAGTGTTTGTTAATTAAAGCATAAAAATATTATTCCGTTCAGAAATAAGTAATACAAAAAAATATCACCGTAAGCCGCGATGTTTCCGCCATAGAACTGCTGCTGCTCCTCGGACGCCCCTCGGTAGGCGGTCCTCATCATGCCGGCGAGCCGGGCGTGGTCGGTGAGGTTCGTCTGGAAGCCGCCGGGCTCGATCGTGTGCGCCGTGACGCCGGTTCTGTACAGCTCTCGTCTTTGGGAAAGGGAAACACGGGGTAGGGTCGGAATTTATAGTTCCAAAACAAATACGAAAAAACCCCAATAACTCAATAACTGATTAAATCAAGAAAGAAATCAATCTCGATCACTAAATCAGAAAATAGATAACAACAATATATGTAAGTTTATGAGTCTGTGTTCTCCTTCAACAAGATATGCGTGCACTGTGATAGTATGTTTAAAACATGTATCAGGAAAAATCATTATCATTTAGTATTTTCAATTTTTCACATATATTGAAGCAAAGTAAGACGTGTGACGTGTTGCAGTTTTGATGGAGAAATGCCAGAAGGCCAGAAAACTATATACAGTTCGTTCTATAAGGATAACAAGAAGCCACTGTAGAATATATTTACGACATTTCAATCACAAGATTTTACGTTTTGTATTAAATAAACGGCCTTGGATGATGGATGCGTGCTTGAGAGCGGACATTTCGTTTCAGTGGCAAAGGCAAATCAGTTCGGTATTTCCTTGATAGTCCATCCTATTAGTTTGTAATTTGGGTGGAAAACACACACTTGCACACTTAACCGAACTGCACGTTTGACTAAAAATAAATCATGTCGGCAAATCAAACAAATGACCGCTTTTTTGTTAAACAAAGAAAAATTACCAGTTTGATAAAGAAACTTAGCAACAAAAAAGGAAATTTAATACGACGAATAACCGAGGACTTGTTGCCTTCTTGACTGCAGTTATTGTTGGTGTTCGCTTATTAACTTGGTGTGTGTTTTTTCAGTTCTTTTTTTGGATGCAACTTTGAATTAAGAGCTTAATTAATCTGCGAGTTGTATTTGAAATAGAAAAAGAAATGTTGGCCTGATTTTCCGTTCATGGTTTTAGGGGTATATCTATTATTTTAATTTCCAAATCCATGAGATATGCAAAATTGCCAATATAAGCTATGGACATTTACCTGAAAAAAAATGCCACGTAGATTTAGATTAAAGAGGCAGAAGTTGTTAGACTATCAGAAGTATCACTTTGAGGTCGGCGTAACGTCGGAGAACAATAAACTATGGGGTTACGGCTGAAGTTTTGGTTGTCATGGAACTAAATATTAAATCTTATAAGGATCGAGCAGTTAACCAAATAAGAAAACAATAATGAGCTAATGACCCATCGCAATAACAAAAAATTAAAACTTGAACAAAACTGTTAAAGAACAAACAATCTGAGTATGTAAGCCAAAGCAGAGGGACTTGACGCAGGAACATTTCGTACTATAAATAAGGCCAGCAAGTTTGTTGATTGTTCTTGTATGGTTTTAAAGTAATATCAACTCCTTATATAATTTAACCAAAGTTCAAACGGGGTAAGGCTTGGATCTTCAACAGTATTTGAGAAATATCAATTTCTTAAACACTTAAACGAAATGTTCTAACTACAAAAAAAGCAATAAATATGAAATTGTGTTAGCGAGGGTTACAGGACTTGTCATAGTCATGTATCTCATGGCTATAATGAAGGCGTGTAAGTTTGAGGCTTGTATCTTAATGGATTTAAATTTCTATATTTATTCTTAAAAACTGTAACCAATGCGGACGCCAACGCCGGAGCGAGTGCGATAGCTCCCCTAATTAATCGAATAGTGGAACTAAAAACTGTCTTAAATAACATTTTTGTATTATCACGATCACGAGTACTTGACAAGCACTTGATTTTATCGACATTTCAAAAATTTAATCACAATGAACTACATGTTTTTACATTTATTCCCATTTCATACGAGTAGATAAATCATGTTGGAGAAAAACGTAGTTAATCAAATTACGTAAAAGAGAAAACTGCCCTAGATGAGTAAAGAGTATAATACATTTATATACCAGTATACCTCTTTAAGTAATTCACAATGTTAGAAGATGTTAATCATATTTAAATAGCAATTTTGTCTCTTAATTAATGTCGGAATAAAATATACATGTATAAATAGTCGGTTGTGTTATATGATAAATATATTTTGTTTCATTTTTTTTTTGGCAAGCGTGCGGGATTTCCAGTTTTTCTTTTTGTAACGCATTTGAGAATCCAAACTGCCGAATCCCGGAAGAAATAACAAAAAAGGTTTGTAACAATAGTTTGACTTTTAATGTTCTATTCTTATATTATTGATTATAAATGTCCGTGTTTACCATTTATCACGTCTGTGTAATATTTTCCTTTTAAGCTCACGCTTTTTGATCGCTTATTGTCCGTTGTCTGTCTTGAGTCGCTCGTAGTCAACATTTACCGTGTGAACACTAAAAAAACTAGGTCACTTGGGCAAATTGAAGAAAATGCCCGTGAACACTGTAGAGGCCACACTTTTTTTGCAAAATTAACATGAAACTTGCTCAGTACATATGTTCGTATGATATCTCGATCAAGTTTGAAAATGTTGCCGCTCCGTTGAAAAATATGGTCACCAGGGGGCGGAGCAGCCTGTAACCACCGGCTGGATTTCCAAATGATTTCATTTAAATGTTTCTTGGTCCAAATTCCTTAAAATAGTTTTGATTTGTTTAAAAACATGTCTGCCAGGGGTTGAGCAGGTTTTTCTTATATTACAAATCGCTTGCTGGATTTTAAATTCATTTGACAGAAATGGTCCTCGGATAACCTATACCAAATTCATTCAAATCATGTTGATTTGTTAAACAACATGGCGACCAGGAGACGGGGAAGTGTTACGTATATGGCTATATAGAAAACAATCAACATGTTTTTTTTTAGAATTCGCATGCTGGATTTTAAACTAATTTCATAAAAATGGTCCTTGGTTAGAACGTTACTAAATTCCTTGAAATCAGTTTGACTCTTAAAGGGACTATGTCAACGAAAAATTGGGTTTCTATTGCACTATAAATTATATTATCGAAGTGCGATATGCTAAGATAAGTACGTTAAATGAAGAATAAATAATATAATACATGCGTTATCATTCTTGGTACGGAGTCATTTGTAAACTATGGTTAAACAAAATGCTCACAATTGTGACGTCAAAATATAAGCATGAAATAAGCCAAACAAACACGACCAAAATTATAAATTGATTTTGATCTCAGAATGCGAAAACTCTTTTTCCCATTATATATACCATATTTAACCGCTATTACATGCTAGTTTTAATATCTTTATTTCAGATTTTTTTAACGAAGAAATTGTAACCTTGAGGCCCTTGTCGGTGACAAAGGGACAGGGGGGGGGGGTACAGGACAGTTTTCGTATATGGCTACATTGAAAAAAATCGAAATAATTTTATAAAAAAATTTCCCCTCTGCAAGATTAACTGAAATTATTTTCATTCGTTATAAAACGTGGCCACCAGAATGCGAGGTTCTTTTCCAAATGTTGAAATATGTTTGTGTCTTAGTTGGATTTTGACAATAGTTCACGAAAATGTTCCTTGGAGCACCCTGTTCCAAATTGTTAACAAAAATTATTTGTTAAAAATTCGTGGCTGCCAATGGACAGGGCAGTTTTGCTCATATGGCTTTATTAAAAACTTTTAAAGTCTGAAACAACTTGCTGGATTTCGAAATAGTTGCGTGTGTAACTATCTACCAAAGTCCTTTAAATAATTGTGTTATACTAAAACATTCATGGCTGTCAGAGGATTATCGTTAAAGCTACTGAACTCCAGATGGGCCTAAAAATGGGCGTTTGTGTAGTTATGCCTTAACGTTAAAACATGCGTAAAACCATCACTGTTTGTATAGAAAACGATAAAATACTGTCACAAATTGTATATTTCCTTGAACTCGGCATTCCCTATTTAAAAATACTGCGGCTTTTCCCAATATACGCATACACGCATCTGGTTGAAGAGTGCGCATGAGCGACTTGACAAACCTAAACTGTCAGGTATTCTAAATATAAACAGCGCTAGTTTTAGACTGTTGGCGGAAACCAACGGTCTTTTGAGAGGGTAATTTCCAAAACAGCTATCGCGGAAAACTACTTCTTTTCTTAGCAGGCTAGAAGTCAGTAAATCGAAACCAGAAAGGGTCCTTCTTCAAAGCAGCAACATTTCACACCGTTTTTTTTTATTTTACATTTTCATTATTTAAGATAATGTATGCAATATGTATTATAATGTGCATAACATGTGATTTATTTAAGTCGTGCACAAAAACAGGCTATTTTCTTATTGCTTACATATATATACCTTTAAAATGATACCAAAACAAATCATTTAAACTGTATTTTAAAAATTCTATGCATCCTGCACTCCACCATATATGCTTCTTATCTAACAAACATGTAACCCTGAGAATGTGACTTACAACTTTTGACATATTTTTGGTTAAATATAAAATTTCTCAATAACTATCAAAGACATTAAATTGAAACTCAAGATACTTGTTTATGGTGCTCCTAAATTTCTAAATTGGCTTGAAACTCAAGTACTTGATCACAGTGATAAATTTATTTTATAGACACGAGGAGGCAACTCTATCAAGGATTTCGTTTGAGAAATTGCCCTTGTTTTCAGCTTGAATTTTAGCTTTAGGTCAAATGTCTCAATATCTATGAGAGGCATTGACTTGAAATTCAACACACTTCATCACAGTGATGAACCCGTTATGTTAACAAAAGGCCAAAATACTATCAAATTCGAGAAAGTCGAGCGTCCAGCATCCGTAGACGGTGCTCTTGTTTAATGTTGATGGGAGAATATGTCCGGGTTGTAAAAGCAACGGGAGCGATTTTGTCCGGGTACGTTAAATTAAGCGGGAGGGATAATGTCCGGGGAATTTTTCGTCCGGATACCTGTCTTTCTTTCACATGTTGTATCAAGCGTTAGAAACTGCACAAAGGCGTTAGAAACTGCACAACGGATGTGAAATGCATTGGGTCTTAGGTGTGCCATCGAAATGGAAACAATCCATGTTCAGTTCACTGTCTTTCATTTAACACATACGGTACATGTGTGAAAAGAGGTTTGCAAAATGCAATACAAAATGGCAACACAGTTTGAAATTCAATTTCATACCCAGTAAAGAAATTTAAAAAAATTAACTGTTCCTTTATCTATACCTTTATGGTAAAAACCTTTAGCTGCATGTATGAATATAATTATGTAATGAAAAAATACAGTAAAATATAAATATTATTATATAAACGGATTGTTAAGTTCATTAAAAAATAAAACATAAAATTTTAAACAAACACGTTTTTTTGTTCGCAGACACTAACAGATAATATTGATTATTATTTAGGTGGCAATGGCGTTTTTTTGCGATAAAAAGAGTCAACCTTAATACACAGGCCAACAATTAACCCTTGTTAAGTTAGGTTTAAAGTCTTTTAAATACCTAATTCAAAATAGAAATATACAATCTAGTAAAATATTTTTCCCCGCATATCAACTAACAGAGACATACAGGAAATGGAATTTAAATAATTACATTAAATTACATGATCTTAGAACACAATTTCTATCATAAATTCAACCTAGGATGTGTTTTTGAATATGACAGCGATTGCATATGACATTAGTTGAACTTTATTATTTGTGCACAATAAACATTTCTTTATTCAGTGAACACATAGAATGTGCGTGTACGTATGAATGTAGTGTCTTGCAAGGTGTGTATACACACGAATGTAGTAACTTGCATAGTGTGCGTACATACGAATGTAGTGACTTTATAGTCTGTGTACATACGAATGTAGTGACTTTATAGTCTGTGTGCATACTAATGTAGTGACTTGCATGGTGAGTTTACACTTCAACGAATTTCTAATTGAGGGTTTCGCCCCGTCCTCCCTCGAATCCAGCGTCTAGTTTAATTTTGGCCCTAAATCTGGAAGCCAGCTTAAAATTAGAACGGAATCCGGAATCCAGTTTAGTGCCCCGGAACCCAGCTTCATTTAATAGCGGGATTCGGCATCCATTTTAATTTCAGGACAAAATCTGGAAGCCGAATTCGGAATCCAGTTTAATATCAGGGCCAAATCTGGAATCCAAATCCAGTTTTAGGAAAAACTAGAATCTGGCGAATCTCGGGGATCTCACGCTTGTTATTCATCAGATGTGCGTGGCCATTTCATACAGTATCTTCACATATATATTATATCGATGAGGACAAGATGCTGTGCTGCAACTGCTGCAGCAGGTGAGAGTACAAGTTTTGAAGCGAAATCAAATACAGCGTGATTTGATGTTTTTTGTTGTTGTTTTTTTACGTGGTCTTTGGTAACCCACTCTATTAAGTTTCTTCCCGCGAATGGTGACCGCCCGATATTCCGAAGGCCCAATATTCCGAAGGCCCGTTATTCCAAAGGCCCGATATTCCGAACACCGTTTCCAACATGAACACCCTAATAAAAAATTAAATCGTCATTTGTTCGCATATTTGCCGTCGGAAGTGTGTGACAACAAATTGTATTATATCGCACAAAGCAACTGCCCCCAAACTGCGTTTTTTTTCTGCTTTTTGTGTTGAGTTATTATTATGTGTTTTCATGCTGATCAAATATAGTTTCAGTATGAATTTGATCTGTCTGTGCCTTTTCCTTCTTTGAAGTGTGAAACTAACAAAATTATTATGTCTGTTTACTTTATAAATCAAATGCGCCGTTATATTTTTAATTTTATCGTTTTCTTTTCTTATCGTTTTCTTTTTCTCCGATGTTCGCTTTGGCAATTGATTAACAAAACATTAGATGTCAAAACTAATTTGTTTGCTTTAATTTTTTAAAGTACTATGTTAAAAATAGGGAAACTCTAGCTGAAGAGTTGGCATTATTCAGTATTTCATCGGTTAGAACGTTTGCCGTGAAATCAGCAGGTAGCGCGTTCGATCAACACATTGGAAGCCGAAAACAATGTATTAATGTTGACGTTGGTGTATTTTGCATCGTTTGTGTTCGATATTCATCATGATTTAACCAAAAAAAAATTCTTTCTACAATGATTGTCTTGATATACAATCTTTTATCCCTTCAGTTTGTCAGTTTTACACATAAAACGTTTTCGGGAAACTAGCATAAAAATAAGAACAAAGCGTTTGCAAGATCAACATTATAAGTCCACTACCGGTGAAAGCAGTTGCCGAAGGATTATAGGTTTGCGCGTGTCCTTCCGTCCGTCCTTCGTCCTTTCCGGACGGATTTTGAAATAACCTGGCAGAAATGAGACGATGTTTCGCGCGCAAGATCCAAGTCCGTACCTCCAATGTCAAGGTCACACTTAGAGGTCAAAGATAAAAATGGGGTCTGTTTTTCGTGCCCGCTCCATACTCTATCATTTTTGGATGGAATTTGAAATAACTTGGTGGAAATGTTCACCATCATGAGACGATATCTATGGGTGTATTTTTATTCCTTAATTTTGTTCTATAGATCTACCTGTAATAAATATGAACTTCTGTGTTTCATTCTTTACATTATTGAATTGATTAACTTTTTCGGCGTAGCTATCGAAGCCAACTTTGGACCTTTGTCAACATCCAATCAAATGTAGTGAAAATTTCCTACGAGTAGTACCGAATGAATAAATCCTAACGCCGCGTCGGCTTATTTGAAAATGTGTGCACTGCAATGGTCATCAAGGAAGGGGTGCAACATCTCAGATAAATGGAGCATAGATTCGTATCAAGTAAGGTTACATGGCCAAACAAATGAGTGTAGGTAAATAGGGAATTTTTTAAAAAATTATTTGGTAAATGGTCAACTTGAAGATTATAAAACTGACTGAATATTAAAAACATATCTATCATAACAAAACACTTATTTATCCAAAATTTAATTATTGGAAAAAAGTAAAATAAACACCAAAATATCTGACCCACTCAATAAAATGTTTTAGGGTCGTGCTTTTTTAAGGGCAAATCGGGTAACCTGAAACAAACATATTGTTTACGCCTTACCGGTTGCCATATACATGTACTGCTATGAAAACAGTTTGCATGTAATTTACATGTTATAGAACAATACATTTGTCATTTTGAAACGATGTAAATCAATACATTTTACTACTTTCGAGTGCCGCTTCTATATTCGTACGCAATAGGCACACAGGCTATAAAAGGCAAGACAATGCTTCCACATTAGCGGCGTATATTATTTTCCTGACCCTGGACTTCAGGGTCAGTGTGAGGTCAGATCTAATGATGCAGCTGAAAAGACAAGAAACTTAGTTTAATGCCTGACCGTGTATGTACGTATATACAATGTATATACCGTCTATGCATAATTTGTGTTCCTTTCTTTCTCTTGAATATTCTTGTAATTTTATTAGGAAATCCTTAAGAAACTGAACTGCACATGTTTAAAAACAACAACATTTAAGTCCACAATCCATGTGGGCACTTTTAATGCGTGGAATCATCTTAAGTTATTAACTTATGATTCCAAGTAGATTATCCTGCGAAGTGAACATTGCATCCTAAATGACACTAAACATTGAGATTTTCGGAACATTGGGCCTTCGGAATATCAGGAAGACATCGATCGAATTTCAATGTTTTTTGTTTTACATGTGAGGAATAAATTGTTTTTAACTTATATTTGATTATTTGTCATGTTTCTCCGAATAATGTTCCTGAAATATGATAAAAACAAGGCAGAAAATTAGAAATTCGTGGAAGTGTACATACACATGTAGTGACTTGCACAATGTGTATACATACATATGTAGTGACTTGCATAGTGTGTAAACCTAAATATGTAGTGACTTGCATTGTGTTTACATGTAGTGACTTGTAAAGTGTGTATACATGGCAATGTGGGTAGATATATCTCGTATTTCCTTCGATTACAGAGAGCATAATTATATACAAATATACGATCATTTGGAAGAGGAATATGTTTTAAACAAACTAGATTCTTCCAAATAAATGAAGGACGACCCAAATATACGGAACATTCTTTTCGTGCAAGTTAAAAGGAATGTTGAAGTAAATGTTAAATATACTTGCTCTAAACTGATGTGTTATTACTTCTGGCTTTTCCAAGCGAATATTTAATTTTAAGTAGCTGAAAAGCCCGGTTTCATTTGATTCCCGGGAATATATTTTTTGGCATTAACATTTGACATCTAAACAAATTTTAACTAAACTGATACACGAGTTCACAGATATGTTTTATTATTTCATTATCGCCAAGCTCCATAAACATCATGCTTATCAGTGATCCGTGAATTGTTTTGAGGTTGAACTTTCAAGTATGTAAGATTCATTAATCGAATATTTTAAATAACGAAAAAGATATAATATGTACTTAAACAACGTATTAAAGATAAAAAATATCATTAAAGCTTAATACATATCAAACAATATCAACGATTTGAACACTCAATGTTAATTGAAAAGCCCCCCCCCCCCCCTCCCCCCCAAAAAAAGCCAACATTTCTGTATTCGACGATTCTCTAGTCGCCCGGTACTTGCCTTCTCCAAATCACAAATGGCTAGACAAACCCAATGTTAATGAAATACATGTATCACATAATGAGTGGGAACATGTATTCGTTATTGTGTTCAGATGCTCAAATTATACCGATATTAGTAGTCTCCAATACAAACATCATTTTATAATTATTCCGTCTAATAAGTTTCTACACTAAATAATTTGTTCATTGTTGGCACAGAAAAACTTTATGTAGTTTCTGTAGTTTAAGTGTAAACACACGTCTGGCAATGTAACTGGCCGCTAATGGTTTTGATTTATATTATGCAATTCACAAAGTTTGACAAATCATGTTTTAATAAATACATCCAATAACTGTACAGTGCAAATACGTATCTATAGTGATTTATGAATATGCCTGTGCAAGGAATGAGCCAACATAATGCCATCGTGACTCGTGTTTTTCTGTGGGAATAGGCACTCACGGACTCTACATTTAAGGATGTAATTGCTATTTTTTCCCGCTAAACATTATTCTTCACCGTCTCACCGTTCGTTGCAGCGACTATACCTTTAACTGCAGTACCGTGAGTTATTACCATTTTCTTTAGCGATTCGAGTGCAGACGATATATCATGCATGCTTCTGGAGTTATGTCTGGTGTCGCCTTGGAAACAGCGTGACGGCCGGGGATTATGATGTACGTTTCGGGTTTGTATACGCTGACAAAACGATTTATCGGGAGGTCACGGTAGTGCGCTATGCAGCTTTTTACAACGTGAATTACAATTAAAAAATTTCTTCACACGCATTTTAATGATAAAAAATAGTACGGCAAATAATTTAAAATTCTGTGAACAGTAACAAGACACGAAGCACGGTTATATTGTTTAATTCGTATATCGATAGAATAAAAGAATGGTCTATAAAAAGCGCTTACCATTTATTCATAATTAGATCGTGAGATTCCGCCTTATATCGGAAGACGTTTGTATGCCATGGACATCAACTACTCAAACCGAACGCCATGCAGACGATTTAGTATTGCTTTCTTCGTGATTTCCGTGGCTAGCAAACGTACTCCGGAATAAAACGATTACACGCAATGATGATGATGGATGGAATACCTTATTTTTTTATTTTTTTTTCCGATCTTTCGTTCATGGACATTCCCCTGCGTAAGATTTAGTTTCAAAATAAAAATCGCAACTATGTTAAAGGTAACAATGCACACACTTTTTGGAAATTAATTTGCATCTACATGGCCATCATAAACTGATATTATATGTCGAGACATGCATACAATTATTAAACTAACATATCTTCACAAAGCAAAACAAAAATGTTGCTCAAAATCGGTAAAAATAACCATACATTTTGAGTAAAATCTATGGACATTCATTTTCGTTCTAAAATCGAAATTGAATATTCATTTTAAACACATATATTTTACTTAAATTGTTTTGTAAAATTTACAGATTTGTGCTGAGAAGTTTGCAAATTAGTGTTATTTTATGAAAATCTTTATACATAATTGAGTTGCGCATGACAAGTTACAACACATATATTTTCTGACATTTTTATGCTTTGTTACCTTTAATTGTAAATATAGGGATTGGCACAGTAGCAGAGATTGAGATATAGTTTTATTGCACCATGCTCATACGGCCTTAGCACATGTACATTTACAATACAGACTTGTACAATAACAATAACAAATATTTAAAAAAAACGTCCGTAATCTAATAGCAATGTAACAAGGATAGGTATCAAACCACTGAACATTAAATGATCTCTGATCGAGGTGTTGCCAAATGATCGTTAACTAACTTAACTTTGGATTAAAGAAACAAACACGTTAATATCAATGAAAGAACGTGAGTATTTCATCCAGTAAATTCAATTACACATTTTAACTATTGGGATTTTTTTAATAAATATTTCGGCAAGTCCGTTAAAGAAAATAACGAATGAATGTTTTCACGCCTTTTTATTTGCAAAATAATATTTATTGGCCAAACATTTAATGGTTATTTTTGTGTGAAAAATAATGGGTTGTCATCTGTAGGTTCGACGCATAACTGTGGTAATTGCCTCGTGTCTCAATTAGCGTTAGAACAGCCAACCGACAATTCCAAATGCAGAACTGTGGTATCTTGCCTCGTGTTTCAATAAAAGTAAAAGTTATCCGCCGATTATCTAAAGTTTACTGACACTTTATGTACTGGTTTATTGATCAAGATCGCGGCCCTAGGTCTATCGAAGCCGCGGTCCCAATCGAATTGCAGCCGCGGACCAATTTTCTTAACAGCCGCAGACCAGGAAGAAATCTTAAAGCAATGTTAATTTTCGAAAATATTGTTATGCTCCCCAAAATATTATAGCCGCGATCGCGGCTCCAGCGGCCCATGCTCCTACACGCCTGTAAACTGTTTCTTAAAAGTGTGAAGTTTATTTTTACCAAACTCAACATTTCAGAACCGATTGGTCAATATTGGAAGCTCGTTAGGATGTTTAAAGAAATTATTTTCGAACCAGTATTAAGAAGTCACAATAATACGTGTTTGGTATTTTTATGTGACGTGTGTTCAATATTTATCAATAGTTGTGTTTTCTCTTCTATGTGAAAGAGCGAACAGTCCCTGCACGGGTTATATGTAGTCAAGCCTAATCAAGTCAAATATAATATCTATAACAACAAATACAATGATAGATTTTAAAATGTGATGGTGGTAACAACAAAGTTCAAGCATATTCAAGCAATTAAAGGGACTATGTCATCTTCATCGTTCAGTAAAAATGTATTCATATTGCACTATAAATACTATAATATGATAGAAATGAGCTACACTAAAACATTTGCATTACATAAATAATATAAAACATAATTAGTTATTCGATACAAACAAATTAGCAAATTTTTTTTTTTAAATCGCCAAGTTGGTATCGAACTCACGACTCAGCAGCCATACGAAGAAATGACAGTAGACAGCGCTTTAATTAACTGCGCTATTCTGCTAGGTAATGAATGACGTGTTAACTATATTTATACAAAATACAATTCTGACGTCAAAATGTAAACATAAACATGATGTAATTGATTTTTACCTCAGATTGAGTACACTCTTTTCCCATTATATATACCTTATTTTATCCGTTATTAAATGCCCGAATTAATACCTTAATTTCATATTTTTTTTAAAGAAAATGCCCCCTTGGGGTCAGTTTCGATGATACAGTCCCTTTAAGGAAAAACGACTTTAATTTATCTGGGAAATATATTTGTTGCATTTGATATGAACAATTATTATATCAAACATATAAACTTAAATAATTGTTAATTTCTTTCCGATTAAACTATAATCCATTCTAAATAACTTGTTAATTAATTTATATAATATTAAACATCATTAGCCATCTAGAATGTTTAATTTTGAGGAAAAAAGATTTTCGTTAAGAGAAACGTAAGTGACATAGTGATTATTGAAATCAGTCAAACTTTGATTATTCGGTACAGGAAGGGTGAAATGTTATTTTACTACATGTATTTGTAACATGCGTAAAACAATATGTACAAGCATATTTCTATACTTTCAAAAGAAATACCTTTCAGATTGTAAGTTATCTGACTGATGGTAATGCCATGGGCGCACCTAGGCCGAATGTGAGTATACGCCTAGTTCCAGTTTTAACATAAAAGTCTGCTTGTAAGTAATTATGCTAAGATACTGTTAAAAAATCGAAATAAAAAAGTGTTGTTGTTTTTTTTGTTTGAACTAATTACAGTATTTTTTTCAGATTCAGTAATACAATACTTTTTTGTACGGTAATTCAAATATAACATATACATGTACTGCTGATTGTGTGCCACGGTTCTTTCTTAACTTTTTTCACATTCTATAGTTATGTATGCTTTCCAATTTATTCTTACGTACGTACATGAGTATGCATAGTTACGCACCTGAATGCATGGGCAAGATATTTTCATTATCAACTTTATTAATATTTGAACAGTCTGAAGTTTTCAGCTCTCTTTGTTAAAGGTACTTCGCACCCCGATTTTGCGCCAAATTCGGAATTTGTTTAATATGTGTATAAAAATCATATATACTACTTTGAAAGGATTATCAATATATGATATACATCAAATGTTGCTATAAATAATGTATTTTAAGAAAAACTTATATTTGCGAAAAAACACTTGAAGCAAATGAGGCTCGAATTGATGAACTTTGGATCTGCAGGCAAATGCGTAACCGCTGGACTTAATTGCTAATTATTATGACTGTATACATGAGCTATAATCAAGTACATTAAGTTACACAAGTGTATTGGTAATCCTCGGCAAACCTATGCGTATCCACGACCCACCGACAAAAGCAAATGAATGCCAGATCAATGTTGTCGGATCATACTTTTCTAGCTCAAACAATAATTAAAACGACTTAGTTTGTATAGGATTTTATCATTTTCTTAATAAAACACGTTTATCGACAGCCCGGCATCACCCTTTATCCACATCAGCTTATGGATTACCGGTTCCGCTTAACGGGTTTTATCATCGCCCAGGTAATTGGAATTGACAAACGTAGGATGACGTTTTAGGATTTGGAATGACTAAAATAAAAATGACGTTTTAGGATTCCGAATGACTAAAATAAAAATATAAACGAAATGTCATCGTTTATCAACTAATCCTGAATGCAACTTATCTTTTTTAAGTTGTGCTATACGTTGAAATAAGAACGTGTTTTTTTGACAACTTTCTTTTTTGACGTTTTCACATTCTGGAGCGCAGTACCTTTAAATATTATTTTATGTTTTAATAGGGTATTTGGTAAAGATATTTAACTTTGTCAATGTATTCCAATGTATTTGGACAGTCTTGATGCATTAAACTTGATGACGCTTCGATGTTTATAGAAACATTTTGATAATTACAACGGAATTGTTTGTCAGTAACACATCTGAAAATGTGGACAGCTCATTAGGAAATGGTATTCGTCTCCAATGTATGTTCCACATTGATTATATTGTCCTATTAAGTGTCTGTCTTGTTGCATGTACCCGCAAACTTCAATAGGAACGAGTGGTAAGCTTTTCTAAATTTTAAAAGGAACCCCCAAATTTCAGACCTGTAACTGAGAATGGTGAAATTGTATTATCAAATACTCTAATTGTACGTCAAATGGAATATCGAGGTTTTGAACAAGTGCGTATATAAAATGAATGGCTTTGTTTGCCGGATCAATCTAATAAGTGTTGCTTGAATAAAGCGTCCCGTAGTTATATTTTGAGATTATTTCAAGTAGTGAGTTGTCTTTGAAAATATGCGTGTGTACATGTAGTGGGAAAATATGTGTGTGTACATGTAGTGATTCACCTGCTGTTTTTTCAGAAGCGTGTATGTAGTGGATTACATTGTAAAATATAACTATATTAAAATACCTTAAATTAAAAAAATAAAAACATCGTTCAGTAAAGCAGCCCATTTCACATAATATTTCCAAACATTAAATCGTTGGCATAGCTAGATCTGGTGGTAGTGGGTTTCCGGGAGAAAATGTAGTGTAGTGACTTGGCACAAGTTACACGCATGTGTGTGTGTGTGCGTGTGTGTGTGTGTGTGTGTTTTCAATGCACACCAACAATATGAGGACATTTTGGAAACCGAGGACTTAAACCCGGGTCCTCACATTTTTTTTCCATATAATCAATCTATAAGAGGACCTACGTTATTTGTATGAAAATTGCGAAGTCCTCACTTTGAATGGACTTAAAATCTCGTATACACTCCGTATACACAAATCCGCCTATTACGATATATCACGTGACATGAAAAGTGTATAAGTTGCTCCAATAAAATTGCTTCTTGCATATTTTCGTCATCCATTGTAAGAATCTATTTCATTGGTTGCACTCTCGTCCCAGTTGAACATGTCTAAAATCCTGTTCGACCCGGGTTCGTCCCGCGTTCGTCCTGGGCCAATATTGTAGAGCGACTTTTATGTTGAAATGTTGTGAAAATACGTACTTTTTAAAGATGCTATGAGACAAATATTTAATGACAAGGTGAATGTCAGTTTTTAAATAATGAACTTGATATAAATAAATATGAAATCACATTCGACTGTGAACTCGATTGTAGCCCGAAAGGTACCGCGCTTTAGACAGTCTTTTCAAGATGGCGTACTATATTGAGTAACCAGAGGTGAGTCACATAAGGAGATTTTCACCAGAGAAAAAAGCAGTTGCGTCGCATTTGCATGTTTTTAAACAAAAATATAATGTATTCGATCGTTTTGTTGACAATGGCTTAGGAAAATTAAATTAATTCCATCAAGAAGAATTTGGGTCCGTTCGCCCTATGTCCCGTACGCCCTAAAATATCGGCTTTATGAGTATCTAGTTCTAGCTACCATAACTTAAAATGTCGCTTTTGATATTTTCTGACTTTGCGCGACTTAAAGTTATGGGAAAACACCCATAGCAAAGTCTACCAGAATTTGACAGTTGATCGACAGTCCCCATAAAAACTCCCCAACAGTGCTTTTTAATGCAGAAATGACTAAAATAAGCAGCATAATTGGATAGATGGATAATTTTCACTCCTATATAGCATACTTTTGACAAAATACTGTCAAAACACACCTCTTAATAACTGTTTCGTTACACAATGTAGCGGTTATGGTCTTTATCGAATACATTTGTGAAATGATAATCTCGTGCTATTTCTGTTTTGAAAGAAAACAGAATTCTATGGAGTTGAACCTCGCTGGTGCCTGTTTTATGAACACACTATACTTTTTGTACATAGACAAGGAATAATAGATTAAAACAATATATTAAAACAATGTGTACGCTGGTCAGACTTGAGTTATTGAACACAAAATGCATTACGGAAACCGAAAGTTGTGTTGACAATTCTGATCACGCGGTCAAGGTCGATTCGAAACTATTCGAATGAAACTCTCGTCACGTGATTAAACAACAATGGCGACCTAATTGTACATCGTATGCCGATTAGAGACATTTTCTGGTATTATTCGATGCATTTGACTACGGTATTTCGCTTCGCAGAACATGCCCCATGTCAAGAATTTATACCGACTTACCTGTATATACCGGTACAGTGATTTCCTTCATAAAGTTCAAAATTATTGATTTATAGCGTGACATAAATATGTCACGACTCTGGTAGACTTTCGATACGGCTTCAGCAAAAAGGTCTAGTCAGTACTATAAAACCTGTTCGCTGAAGTTCCTTCAGCTAGGCTTTATTGCGTTCGCTCTAGGCAAAAGTTGATTTTTATGAAACGTATATATTAAATAAAATTAATTTATTAGCTAATGTAAAGATATATATAATATTATATATATATCATCGTTCACACAGGGAGTAGCATTTATATGATATACTGTTAATGTTATACTAACTACTTAGTAACAAGGGATGCAAGTATTTTTGTCCAATTTCCTAGGAAAGCAATTACAATAATATGAACGGTTTATTTTTTTTGTTGTTTTTTTTTTATGGCCAAATCTACCAAAAAATACAAACTGAAGAACAACATTGTATTTGAATTTTTTTCATGAAACAACTAACGCATGTCTAAACAAGGCCAGGGCTGTCTAAATTGACACGGATTTGCAACACAATGTAAAAACGTGTTTCCCCTATGAAACATCGATAGGCGGTTATTTTATGGCATAAATACTACACTCTGTTACAAATAATAATAAACTGTGATCCGATCGTTTGCTATTTCATCACAACTTACTGATTAAAGTGTAATGATTCAAAATTTAGCATAAGCTTAAATAAAATTTCTGATCGTCATCCATACTTGATGCCGAAGTTTGTCTAAATATCCAATTTGAAATGCATTATCTGATTGGTTGGGGTTTTGGTTCCCATTGTATACACTTCCTAGTATGTCTGTTCAGTGTGGGATCGGAAACATTGCAATTGTAAACAAAACAACCATGTGCGCAATTACCTGTACAAAATTGAAACTCTGGAGACATCCACATTAAGTTGAACGACATGCAAATTTATAACAATTCAATTAATCACAGTTACAGTCCTGTCTTGAATTTAAAAGATTATTAATTTGTCAACATGTTGACTAAAATAAGTTTTTAAAAAGACGACAAATGACATGGTCACTTCTAGTGTCTATTCGAGCATAACAACAACGGTACCATTTGTAGCACTGGGGTGGCAGAGAAAAATACGCAAATACAAAGAAAAAACATTAAAGTGCTTCGTGTTTTTGTGAGCTAAGTGATTCTTTATAGATTGAGTCTGCCAGTAGGTAAACTCGTGTTCGTCATAAGGGACGAATTGCGTTCGTCTCAAGGGCTAATTGAATTGTTACACATATTTTACTGTGAAATCTATGAAATAGAACGAAACACTGAAAATAGCCGTCTATAATAATTAAATAATAATGTAATGTTTTCAATATTAAGTCATTAGTGAATACCTTGAAATGCAGCTGGCCAAAATACCGATGGTATCAAGCTGATCGATAATTGAACATTCTGAATTTACCGTCACCAGAAGTTATTAATAGTGCTACATATCCAATTTCATCGTGAGAAAATATTTGATGACATTTTATTTAGAAATTTTATTAACTTTGAGTACCAAGGGTAACATTTCGTTACAAAGTATCAAATCATGTCAAACAAAACCCATCTTTACAAACTACAAAGATAAAAATGTCCGACTCAAGGGCAAAATCGACTCAAGGGCGAGTTACCCTAATATGTTTTGTGTTTTTTTTTTCACTTTGAATTAAACACAAATTATTTTTTTTATGTGTTTTTATAATAACAAATTAACATTCTTTCATACATGGACTTTTCAATGTTTATGACCCAAAGGTCTACTGTATACATGATTTATTACACGTAATTACTAATTAAGAAGTTACAAACTTAATAATGTGAACAAAAAGCGCAAATGTTTATTGTTTTAAAAAATGCAATGTGAATAGGCACTGTCCAAGAAGTATAATACACAAATTAAATAGTTATGAGTTTTGATGTCGTGTTTGTAAGTAATTATTCTGGTACAAATTACTTGAAATTAGCAATATATTGCAATAGGGGTTTGCTGTTTGGCAAGATATTGCAATACGTGTTTTGGCGTATTGTTGCAGCCCTAATGCAAGCCCTGGCCTTGCTGTGATTCAGATACAGACGCGTGATCTGGGACTTCAAGTAGTCTACTTAAAAGTTTTGTTTTCAAAATGAAACAAACATAAAATGCTATATGCAAAGTTAAGCAGTTTGATTAAATATAAGTTTATAGGTTCTCTGTATGTGTTTATACTACACAAATAATCACTTGAGTTGTATTGACAATGTTATTGCATTTTACTAAGTACTCCTTATCTGTAACTCTGCTTGTTTCAGAATGGATGTCTTCTGGTGTAAAATTCCGGGCTTACCTAGAAAAGTGTACTGGCCTGCTCAGGTCATCAAATGGAGTGGTGACAATGCAGACGTGTTTTGTTTCACCGAAAAAGCTATGTAAGCATTACCCATCTTTAGAGCATTGCTGCAAGATGCTATTCGAAGAAAAGGCTAGCTATTCTACTGGGCCCAGTGTTAGGTTGAAGATTTTCGATATGCTAGTTTCTCAGGAATGGCTTGGGGTATTTCATTCAAACTTAAGACATGTATTCACCATATTGCAATGACCTTATTGTGTGGTAAATCTATTTTGAAATTTGTCAAAATTATGGGCCATTTTACACTTTATAGGCAGTTTAAAGTTTTTTGGTAAGCTAGTTTCTCAGGAACGGCTTGAGGGATTTCATTTAAACTTCAAAAATGTATTCCCCATATTGAAATGACCCCATAGGCCAAATTTGGTAACTAGTTTGAAATTTATCAACATTAAGGGCATTTATATATTTAGAAGTTAGCATAGGCTAAGTTTGGTAACTTAAGTTGGGTATTTGTCAAAATTAGGGGTCTTCCTACACTAACAAATGTTACATTTAAGCTAAATAGGCAGGTTAATGCTGTTCAAACTTTGATATTTTAATCAAACTTCATAATCAAGATAAACTGAATCAAGAACCCCCTTGGGATTGCATATTGGAAGGATGGGGTCAAGGTCACTGTTATTAAAAATAGCAAAATGTAGTGTGCTTAATTTCTTGAAAACAAATTGAGTTATTGTAACGAAACTTCATGCATAAATACGTTATATCCGGAAAACAGTCAACAAATTTTGAGTTGGTAATCATTAACAAAGAATCGGTCCGACCACCAGACTGTCCGACAGTTTTTTAAAGACTAAATCCTATATTTAATTGAGTAAAACAAACAAATATCGGATCAATTGAATAAAGCTCGGCTATGGTTTTTTAACGTTTTAAATTTTTTTGTTCAAGTTCTCAATAGATCCCAAATAGTTTGACGTCACCAGCGTGTGTCTCCCAATTATAATGTCCTTTCACTGAATTCGCTTGTATTACATGCCCAAATTAAAACAGATACGAGTCATTAAAAACATTCTGCATGTTGTCTATGAGGTGGGTGTTACCATTAAACTTAATAACTTTGTAGTGTTATTGATAGCGCAGTGCGTAATGTGCGTTACGTGAATAGTAAAATAAAATCGGAATTCGCTTTTAATATGCATATAGTTATTTCGAAGTTTTATTGATTTAAATAAACTATATATACTTTTTTAATATATTGTTTAATATTATTTTATATTAATGGATGTTAACAACAATGAAAAATATGTTTGTTTTAAGAGATAACGAAAAAAATGCTAGACTGAAGTTAATATGTATGTATACAGAAGATTTCCATTTTGGTCGGGCAAGTTTTGACAGGTTTTTGGACCGAATGTCTGACACTTTTGAGCTTTCGGAAAGTCTGGCATATGGGGTTGATGGGGTCCATGTCACTTAGTACATATAGAAAAAATGTTTCTGCTCAGTTACTCAAGAACAAATTGATCTATTGTAATGAAACGAAATACATTGATTTTTATTGACAGTGTCAGTGTGTCCAAAGCAAAGCTATTGCCCTTTCCGGGTCCATTTCAAAAACTTAAAGAACAAGGAATCGGTACAATATAAAAGTTAGCTGTTAATTGTTCATATTCAGGGCTTTCATCGATTAAAAATTGTCCAAAAAGTTGTAATGCTTGTTTGCATCAGTAAAACTTGCAGAGTTTTTAGTATGGTTGATACTCATAGTATTATTTAAAGTATGCATATGATAATATGTACTGATAACAATGTAAGTTGTTTTGGTTGAAAATTCAAAAAAAAGGTTTTACAATTGTTATGATGCAAGCCCTTTATTTAGTTTGCTTCATGTTTTCTTTAAATTGGTCTGGTCAATATGTTCGATATATGAGTAGGTAAGCACTTGTTTTGAGTTCACTTGTTCAAGGTTTTTGTGGTTATACTGTTTGGGGCTTTTGGGCTTATACATGATAAGACATAAAAAAAACAGTTGTTTGTTTCCACTAATCCGACCAGCCCTAATTTTTTGTGCCGACCCTAAACTTGTTTTGGTATTCCATGTTGAGTTTTCTATCATTTTTGCTTAATTTACTCAAATAACTATTGTGTTTGAGATCGTTTATGCTACATTCGATCATATTTACTAAATTAACTTTAAATGAACTAAAAAAAGAATGTTAAATAGAGATTTGGAAGATTCCTGCATGTCATTGCATATTCATTGCATATTCTTATGAAATTCGGAATCGTAAAAAAAGGTAACGAAAAAAAGTTTAGCCGACCTACCTACCCTATTTTTTTGGCTATGTTAGTGGAAACAAATGACTTTTTATTGGCCTTGTCAATATTGATCAGCATATATGATATGAGCCTCAATGAGGCCTAAGCTACTGTTTAAGGTTGTATATGTGATCTTATAAGATATTTAGTTAGATAATAATCAATTGAAAAACATTCATAATCATCTCTTCAATGTGATGCAATTTCACTCTAAATAAAAGGCATCTAAAGCAAGTTTGTTATGCCCCCACGGAGTGGGAGGCGTTCAGCATTGTACTTGTTCGTCCGTATGTATGTACACATACGTGCGTACGTACGTCACGAAGCTTGTGTTTTCAACTCCTCTTTAACTACTGGGTTGATCTCGCTGAAACTTTCACAGTTGAATAACCTTAATGTGTAGATGATCTCAAAGAAAGGAATTTTGGCTGCGACGAGTTTTGGCAGAATTATGGCCCTTTGTCTGTTTTTCCACTATGGAATATAAAAAATTACAGTCCCCAAATTTTGTGTTTTCAACTCCTCTTTAATTGCTTGGCGGATTTCGCTCAAACTTTCAGAGCTGAATGATCTTAATGTTTGTTTTAATATCATGTTTATGTTGCAGAAATCCTCAAAAGAAAGAAATTAAGTACAACTTTGGAAATTTTCTACAGCGACTTGCAGTTGGCTATAGGTACATAAATATATATCCAATATATATTCAAACTATTTATTGTCAAAAAGGTTCTTAATGTCATAATACAATGTGCATATTATGTATATGTGTGTGTATTTTTAGCTCACCTGAGCACATAGTGCTCATGGGGAGCTTTTAGGATCGCCTTTTGTCCGTCGTCCGTCAGTGCGTGCGTGCGTTAACTTTTTCTTCTAACGACTTCTCCTCCTTAACCCCTTGGCAGATTTTAAATAGCTACTGGCAAAATCAGGACTAGATATGCACAATTAAGTATATGATAAAAGTGAGGACTCGAAAACCAATTCTTGCCAAACATGTTCTCACATTATTTTCTTAATAGCTTCATCAGATAGACAGATTTGTTAATGGAAGTTGTGATAAAGCATTGCTCGCTTTCTTGTGATACAGGAGATGATGGCCATGATGCTGCTGTAGAAGACACTCAACTAGTGCACCCACAACTTCAAGATGTGCCCAGAGATAACATTGAACAATCACACACCCAAGGTACTGCATGTTGTGAGAAAATCTTTGGTGCTCATATTTAACAATTCTCCGTGTTTGTCGAATAGTTACTAACAAAATAAGGACTCGACACACAATTCCGTATATGATAAAAGTGAGGACTCGAAAACCAATTCTTGCCAATCATGTTCTCACATTATTTTCTTAATAGCTTCATCAGGTAGACAGATTTGTTAATGGAAGTTGTGATAAAGCATTGCTCGCTTTCTTGTGATGCAGGAGATGATGGCCATGATGCTGCTGTAGAAGACACTCAACTAGTGCACCCACAACTTCAAGATGTGCCCAGAGATAACATAGAACAATCACACACCCAAGGTACTGCATGTTGTGAGAAAATCTTTGGTGCTCATATTTAACCATTCTCCGTGTTTGTCGAATAGTTACTAACAAAATAAGGACTCGACACACAATTCCGTATATGATAAAAGTGAGGACTCGAAAACCATGTGATATATTTTGCTTACCAAAACATGTCTGTGCCTCTCTGATGTATATGAATATTATGTCCAAGTAGTTCATATATAGAGCTCTGCATCATTGGCATGTAAGCCCCAAAGACTCCAAAACATTGTTTAAAAGTATTTTTAACTATAAGCTTGACAATTATTGAAAGTTTGGTGAATTAAATAAACCTTGTGACAGAGTGAGACCATTGAAATAGTATTTAATTATTTTTCATTATAAGATTTTTCTAATATGGTGGAAACACACATAAAGAGTTTTTGTGTCATAGGTTGCCAAAGTCAGCAAGTTACTCCTGGAAATGGAGTTTGGCAACATCAGCGTCTACAAGGGCAGAAGTTTAGAAGACAGATTTTGATATGGACGGTATGGTACATTTTCACTTCTTTAATTGTTTTTTTTCTTTTTATCCCTGTCTGAAAGGTATTTTAATTGCCACAAAATTGTAACCATCGAGTGCAGCAGCACTAAGCACCAAGAGAAGACTGTTGTGTAGTAAAACAACATCCATGCCCATAGGTCAAGGCCACTGTGACCTTGAATGTTATAATGAATCCGCTTAATAACTTCCCTTTACATTACCCAATTTCAATAAACATCGGCACAAGTGCCCCTTATGACTAGAAGATATGTAGTGTACAAAAGCCAATCCCATATCCGTAGGTCAATGGTTCAAAATGCACTTATTTGATCAAGACAAATAAGTGGGATGCTATTGTCTCATTCCGACAACTGTTGTTACTTGGTCAAGTGAAGATGTTATGAACAAACAGCTGTAATTTGGTCTCACCATAATCAATCATGCCATATGTGATATGTTATTAGTTAAAATTGTTTCGTATCAAGCTGATATTCAAAACCTGCAGTCACACAAATCTGACAAAATGTTACAATGTCTGACAAACATTTCGCACTGTCAGACACAATGTCTGACAAGAACTTTGAAAAGTTCACATGTAACAGATTGACCAAATGTCTGACTAAGACTCCCATCTTATCAGACAATGTGTCTGTCAGGTTCTTCCGATGTTAAGCGGAGACTGTATATTTATTTATTTATTTATGTATAGCTTTGATGATATATTTGTTGCAGAACCATTGCAGTTCGAGAAGGAAGACAAGAGCATAGAGGTTGAAAGCACAGTGTTAAGTCTTTCAGAAAGTTATGATGCGGATCAACCAAAGCAAGGACCATCAAAGACAGGAAGAAAATCAAACAAACGAAGACCGTGGTCAGCCGAAGAAAAATCTGCAGTGTTTAAACAACTCGGGAAACATATAAACATTGAACGATTGCCCGGAAAATTTGAAATTATGGAGGCTCAAAAAAAAGAAGCAGTTTTAAAAAATAGGCCATGGCAACAAATTAAATATTTCATCAAAAATCAAATAACCAAAAAGTAACTGGCAGGCATTGTGTGTAATTTAGTCAGTTTTTTCAGTGAGTTATTTCACTTTGATTAAAGGCACTTGTTCACAGTTTGGGAAAAAGACAATTTTCAAAAAATTGTCCTATATTCGGAAAAGAATGTTTGCATTTTATTCAAACAAGCAATATAATAGTACTGACTAAGAAAAATGTTAAAATTATCTGTTAAGTTATTATCTCTAAATTAAAGAACCTGTCGAAAGCTCTTGTAAACTTTTCCTTAGAAACATGCAGTAACAATAAACAGTACTATATTGTTCAATGTTGATTATTTTATTGTTTTCTGA
Source organism: Congeria kusceri (assembly GCA_027627225.1). Classification (NCBI taxonomy): domain Eukaryota; kingdom Metazoa; phylum Mollusca; class Bivalvia; order Myida; family Dreissenidae; genus Congeria; species Congeria kusceri. The sequence goes on from CM051027.1 coordinate 82,220,306, forward strand.
AGCATAAAGTAGAAAATTTAAGTCTCTGTGAAACGTTCTCAATCATACATAAATAAATGACAGTCCGTAGTTTTTTAAGTTTGTATTAGCTTTAACTTGGCTGCTGTGAAAAAATGCCATGAAAAAACAAATAAACTAACCACCGTACATAATCCTGTTTTCTTTTGTACTTATTGCCTTAACAATCGATACTCAGTCTTATGTACAAACCATCATGTGCCAGATTGTGGATCTGACGCAAATCATTGCTGCTTATAAATTTATTTTGAGCTTAAAAACGAACTGATATTGTTAAAATGAATTACTGTACAAGTTGTATTGCCAAAAAAGAGGTCGAGTCGCAACAAAGGGTACCACAGCACAGTTTGCCAGAGTGTGTGCCTTACAAATGGCAAGTTCAGTTTTAATGGTAACTCAATACTCCTCCACCAGCGGCATCTATTACATGACTAACGCCATTGGGCCTAGCACCATCACAATCAAGTCATGAGGCTGTGACAGAGCCTGATTCTCTCCACTCGCAGACTTTTGGCTCATAGCCCTATTGCCCAGCCTTAAAATATGCCAAATACAATGCAAATGCCACCCACATCTACAGCGTTCGTACAGCATCCTCACGGTGCGGCTACACCGCGCTCACGGCGCTCTATAAGACCCTACAGCGTTGCTACGGCGTGCCCACAGCGCTCTCTCCAGCGCGCCGTGCGAACATCGAAAGGCGTCGATGTCTTTGAACATGTTTAAAATGTTCGCCGTGACAGGGCGTTCTAGGCGAAAGCATGGCGCTCCCACAGCGTTGCTGGCGACTGCACGGCGCGCACCTCGGCGTTCTGCATTTTGTTGGACGCCATGGGAGCGCCGCGAGAACGCCGTCCCGGTGTAACTGGGGTTTAACAAGTCACTACTTATAAATTCGTCGCACTTGACTAAAGAAACAATTTGTATCTGTTATATGTTTATGAACCAAATGGATACATTTCTAAAATTGCTAACTGTAACGAGTTACCTGTAGGCCTTGTAACGCCGCATTTTCCAGTCGCCACATAAACGAAACATTTCAACGCATATACGGATCAGACACGTTTATGCGGGGACGGTCAACGCATTTTGCAATCGTTGCTTTAGTATTTAACGCTATAGGAACAGTCGCATTTTTATATTGCCGGTAAATTGCGATTTTACGCATTAAGAGAACCAACACATTCCTTATTTCGTTTTTACACTTATGTAGTCATACTTAAATTTGACACATGTAATGGGGAACATTAACTATGACTGTTAACTGCAGTAATGTAAAGCATACTACATAGCGCCATTGATTAAATAGTGGATTTGAACTGGGTCGATTCTACGAAGAATTATTTCGCTGAAAATAACTCCACTTTACTCTTTTTTCACACTGCGTTTTCAATTATTTCCTTGGCTAGAAAAGGCACGAGAACACAACTAGATATATTTTAACGTATAATAACAATACTAGTTACGGTTCGCGCTGTGAGAACTCCATTTTAGGGAGTGTTTAGAAACGCACTTATATGAAAAATGCACGTAACTTTATACGTACGTTAATTTTAGTGCGTAAACTTACGCATTGTACCAGAAACGGCTTCCAGGTGCAAATCTTGTGCTGCTTAGAAATTGATCACGAGCTTAAAAATGAACAGCATATTGATGAAAGTAAATACTTTTTAAGTTGTATTGCCAAAGAGCGGAGTCATACAAAGGGTACCACAGCACGGTCTGCCAAAAGCGACTGGAGGGTTAGATGTGCGCTATAAAAATGACAGTTACACTTAAGTTTTCAGTTTTAATCGTTACTCAATATGGTAATGCTATAAGGATTCTTGATGTGTAGAGCTAGTATAAACCCTAGAGCACCTGTGGCAAAATCGTAGGAATAATTAACAAGGTAATGTGTGTGGTAATTTTTTATCGAGTGCACCGGGATTCTGTCCCATATGGCCATCGCCCCCAGAAGACATTTTAGTTGGGTTACGAGGGATAGTGCAAGATACAGGAGACGCCCCGTTCCAGAGACGACCCTGGGTCTTTTAGTGCCCGGTGTGAAGCACCTAGTACAGTGCACCTCGGTTTAACGTCTCATGCGAAAGACGAGTTAGTAGGTTAGGGTGTAGCGGGGGCTCGAACCTGCGACCCCTGAGTTGTGAAACCAGTGCGTTACCACTAGACCACGGATCCGCCACTACAAGGTAATAAAAGCGAAACAATTATAAAACTGACACTATTTTCGAAAATTATCTGATAAGAATGAAAAATGTTAGAGAGAAGACTGGCTGTCTGTGATTTGTGGACGAAGTTACAGCGTTAACAGTGGCATTACCTGCTCCGTGATTATGTTACCATTATAAATGTCGGGTCAGTAATAATCATTGTTTGTACATGTAGTATTACACCTTTACTCCTGCATCTATGAAACACTTTTTGCTTAAATGCGACGATTTTAGAAACTTATAAAATGTAAGATTCCTTACTTATTTTGAAGAAAAGTCAGTTATCGAAAATACAACGACATTATTTAGCGCCGACAAACGCGTCAATCGAAAGGAAATCATTTGGATACTGACTGGAGAATATTATTTTTCATTGGCGCGTGTTCGGCGTCGAATATTTGCGTGCCGAAAAAGCGTATGTTTTCCGCTTCATGGAAACCCGGCGACTGAATATGCAACCGCTAAAAATGTGTAGCTAGCTGATTTTATTTTCTCATAATAAGTTCCATTCAAATATGGTCTAAGTCGTACCTGAATCTTGCACAATAGATATTTACAGATGAAGGTTTCTTCTGTGACACATTCAAATAGAGGTCCTCAAAACGTGTTTTTATACAAGTATGTAAAATATGCAAATGAAGGTCCTCAGTTTGACGGCTTGTAACGATGTCCTCATAACGTATGCATTGAAGAAATGTGTGTATAATATGCAAATGAAGGTCCTCGTTTTCCAGTCCTCAGAAGTATATTCCAACAAGACAGGTCCTCGCTAAGTTTTCTCACCATTTAAATGAGTGTAACAAAGTTCTAAATAGCGCAATCCATAAACTGCAAAAATATGCAAATAACGCATTTTTAGCGAAGCGCTCTGCACATTGGAAAAGGACGTCCTCAGATTCCTGATTAAAAACTCAGTCCTCACATGGGTCCTTGTACAAGTACGTGTGTGTGTGTGTGTGTGTGTGTGTGTGTGTGTGTGTGTGTGTGTGTGTGTGTGTGTGTGTGTGTGTGTGTGTGTGTGTGTGTGTGTGTGTGTGTGTGTGTGGACTTTTATAAGAATTCCAATGTTTAAGAAACGTAATCCACTCTAAAGATACACAAGTATCAAGAAGCGAGGCAGGCAAATATTAAACGAACTTTGATTTATAAAAAACTTCCTCTACTTATCAACGTTATTTTACTTTAACTTCTTTATTTTTCTTCGGAAGCTTCATTTGTGCGGCAACAAGCATCGTGTTATCATCACTCATGGCGGTGTTTAAAATCGCCGTATACGTGTGGGTGATCCTGGCGACGACGGCTATTGCGGAGAATGAAAAAAACACGCATCCCTCGGCAACATACCCCACTGGAGACCCTAGATCGTGTCTCCATGGCAACTCAGGGTCCCGGTACAGGTTCGAGGTGTTGCCAGGTGGCGGGTGGGACAACTTGCGCAACAAGGAGACCGGAATGATCATGAAGCTGAACTTCTCTCAGTGCCGCATCACGGAGGACGGGCGCTTCCTGTTACCGGACGGCGTTTTCACTGTGCCGCTGAAGAGAAGTAACATCGAAACAAACGCTGACATATTTGAGCATTGGAGTAGCTACTCGAGGTATGCTATTGTTGGAATTTTTGTAAATTTGTTCAAATATATATTTTAAAAGAATCGTTTTTCCTATACACAACAAAGGTATTATTGAAATTATAAATTCTGTATAATAGTATAGGTGGGGCGGGGTTCTTCAGATATTTTTAATGGATATGTGCAATTATTTAGACCTGTAAATGAAATGTGAATGTGCAGGATTATGTTTAATTGTTGTCCTCAAATTTAGTGCTTGCTTTTGATGCAGAAAAATACTGTTAGATACATATGTATATACAAACTAGTTTCTTTACTTATTTGTATTTGAGTGGTTTCTTTTAGAGCCAGCTGTCCTACTTTAATGAACATATTTTTTTATTATTTGATTCATGATTTAAATCACGACACATATATAATCACTGTTTCAAGGCGTTCAATGTGTTATATTAAACAGCACACTGTGCCACGCTATCAAATGGAATTCGGGTCTGAATATTGTTTTAACACTAGATTCATGATAACGCAAAATTCACTAAAACTGGATTAATCTCGAGTGCTTTAAGCCCCAGAATCAGTATTTACCACGCTCCTAAGGACAATTTTAACGCACAGGCTAATCCAGGACGGCACTCTTTGGTATTTTTTTGTTTGAAGGAAGTCTCTTCTAAACATAAATCCACTGTAGGCGGAAAGTGCCGTCCTGAAGTAGACTGTGCGGACTGCACAGGCTAATCCGGGACGACACTTTACGCACATGCATTAACCCCTGTTTTCCCACTTCACACCTCATATATACAAAAATGTATATATATTAGTTTATGATATTTTAATGTAAAAAGACAAATACACGAAAAAGCCACAGACTGAAGTTATTTTATGAATTTAAGAACATTACTGAAGTTTTCACTAGGGAACTTTGTGAATACGGTCCCAGACATTTTGCAGCACGCTGTCTCGCTCCATCAACATCCAAGTGGGCCTGAACCTACCGCACGTTGGGATCAGCGGCTCCTTTTCGTACGAGCACCAGCAAGTGAAAGCCTCGCAGCATCTCGACAAGTCCTTCACAACGCGAATACACGTGGGTATCTTACAACTTAGTTAATTGCGCAATTATTAAAAAAGAATCATTTCGCTTTTAAATTTCGGAGTATTACTTATATTTGCTTTAAGTGCATTAGCATACATTTATTCGAATTACTAGTACATTTTAAGTACAAATGAGCGATGCGTACATTTTAAGTATATCTAATTAAATAATATAGCAGAACGTTTTTAATTGTTTACACAATAATTCATACGTATACTAGTAGTTTATTTTTCAAGAGTGTTTATTAATAGCATTTAAGCAGTAAGACATGTTTGTATCACATATATCAATAATTGCAGTTATTTTATCATAATAATAAATTACATTAGGCGCGGTACCTGCAGTACGCCTCGAAACTGGAGCCGGATACGCCGGTGAGCGACTCGTTCCGGAAGCGGCTGCACAAGATCGCCGCCAGCATCCTGCTGAACCGCACCAACCTGGCTCGCTACGAGAGTCAGCTGCTTGTTCGGGACTACGGCACCCACGTGATCACAAGCCTCGATGTGGGAGCGGCTCTCGTTCAGGTAGGGGTTTTGTTTCGTTACTACTACTACTGCTACTACTACTACTACTACTACTACTACTACTACTACTACTACTACTACTACTACTACTACTACTACTACTACTACTACTACTACTACTACCCCTCCTCCTACTACTACTACTACTACTACTACTACTACTCCTACCACTACTACTACTCCTACTACTCCTACCACTACTACTACTCCTACTACTACTACTACTACTCCTCCTACTACTACTACTACTACTACTCCTACTACTCCTACCACTACTCCTCCTCCTACTACTACTACTACTACTACTACTACTACTCCTACTACTCCTACCACTACTACTACTCCTACTACTACTACTCCTACTACTACTACTACTACTACTACTACTCCTACTACTACTACTACTACTACTACTACTACTCCTACTACTCCTACCACTACTACTACTACTACTACTACTACTACTACTATTACTTATACTACTACTACTACTGCTGCTGCTGCTGCCGCCGCCGCCGCCACTACTACTACTGCTACTACTACTACTACTACTACTACTACTACTACTACTACTACTACTACTACTACTACTACTACTACTGCTGCTATTACTACTACTACTAATACTGCTATTACTACTACTGCTGCTTTTACTACTACTACTGCTGCTTCTGCTGCTGCTGCTATCATAATGCTAATAATAATCAATTAATACTACTACTACTACTACTACTACTACTACTACTACTACTACTACTACTACTACTACTACTACTACTACTACTACTATTAATAATGATAAAATTAATAATAATAATAATAATAATAGTAAAATTTATAATAATATTAATAACAATAATAATAATCAGAATTATAACAATACATTTTGATACTTTGTTTTACTTACTTTGTTAGTTCCTTTAGCAACCTAAATGCTTGCCTTCATAAGTTAGTATAAAATCTAAGCGTTCTTTCAGGTTGATCAGCTGCAACTAGACTATCTTCGACAATATAAAGGTCAAAAGACTACAATCGCTACTTCCGCTAGCGCCAGTTTCTTCAGCGTTTTCAATTTTGAAGCTAAATATTCCACGTCAAGCTCGAAAGAACAAGTGGATGCCTACCTGAAGTCGCGCACAAGTTCGCAGATTTTCACCTATGGTGGTCCAGCATTCAAGTAAATTTAATCTGTTTGTAATGTATGAAATAAACATCTACCTTTCAATAGGAACGCGTGAACTTAAATTAATTGACCATATTTTAGTTAGCAATGTATAATGACGTGTCGCGCGTTGTTGGCGCAAATATTGAAAATACGTTCATAGCTCGTTCGATAATCTTCCAAAACAAAAATGAGATTTAACAAACGCAATACATATTTGTATCTACATTTAGAGGAAAAACGGACGATTTCATACGAAGCATCATCATCAAAAGTAAATGAGCGTGGATGTTGTATTTTTGCTATGAATCATTTTAGACACACTAACAATGTCGCGTCCCGTGTAACTTTTGATCTTTACTGTATATACGATAATTTTTATACCTCGCTTATTTCGTGAACATTATTTTCTGATATTTTTGCGGAATTACGTCCGATGTCAAAGTTAAACTTGATGTAATTTCCGACGGACTTCGTGCCGTTTTTCGGTTCTGGCAGCAAGAATAGTAGTGCTAAAAAACACATGCGATGTTCTAGTTTACTCTTGAATTCATTTGGAATGGCATTAGGTAAATAATTTCTTGATTGTCAAAATTCTTCTCAATTTTATTTCACAATAATATTTTTAAAAGATGTCAAAGTTATTACTTTACCAAAATTATTATGGTTATTTTATTGTGAAAAATGTCACAGCTTCGGTTTTTTTGCCGTCGTTTCTCACTGTGCGTTCTTCAAACATTGTTTTTGGAGATTTAAACATGTTTTATTGTATTAAATATTATATTCTAATAAATGCTCCTGAATTGGAATCTATATTGATATGAAAATCAAGGAAATATATAGTTTCCTTTTCGCGCAGTTGTATTTTAGTTTGTTTTGAAACATGTCACACTTTCGCCAAAAATTTGGCGTTCGTCGCGCTATAAAATAACTCTCAATATAATTTAATGTAAGTTGATTTGCTATTATAAGCACGTAATTGTAATAGTTTTAATTATAAAAAGCAGAATACAGGAATGGAAAGAAAAGAAAAAACACAACAACAAATGATCCGTTTCAACAAGATTCGGTACCAAAATCCAAATCTCTGCAACCTGTAAGATGCAAATCAATCTCACCGGCGGGTATTCGGAATAGACAGATAACTTACAATGGGATTCATGTGTATCAGATTTTATCACTTTATGCTGTAATCATTTATAGTATGTGTGAATAGAAAATACACTAAATGTTCTTGCAAAAAGTAATACAGCGCTTGTCTAGTAGAACGTACGGAAAATTCAGACCTAAAAACTACGTCAAATTTATGTTACACAAATTTGCACCATCAACGCGCGTCACGTCAATAATAAAACTACTTTATCCAAACAGATTAAACTTTGAATTATTTCTGCATTTTGCATATTTAACAGCGTATTGCTTTGGCGTTTATAAACTGTCGTGTATTTCCATAATATTGACCAGCAAGTGTACATTGTTATATGTGTACCGAGTAAACAGTGTATGGAAATATTTTCTCGATATTTGGCCAATAAATATTATAATACATGCCTACTCCTCCTCAATCGTTTACATTTTAGACCAACTAATTTTTCTGCGAATCAATGGATTGACAACGTTGACAACGAACTAGTTGCTTTGGACAAATCGGGGGACCCAATCTATTACCTCGTCAACAATGTCAATCTGCCGGATGTTCCTCCGTCCGTGGTGTACCAGGTCTCGCAGCAAGTTAAGGAGGCCGTGGAGGTCTATTACAGGCACAACACAATTGCAGGATGTACGCGGGAAGACTCGCCAAATTTCAGTTTTCAGGCGAACGCGGACGACGGATCTTGCAAACCAGCAAAGACGAATTTTACGTTCGGAGGCGTTTACCAGACATGCTCAAGTACTGGTTATCAGGACCACTGTGGAGATCTACGGCAGAAAAACCCACAGACCGGCGACTTCAGCTGTCCGTCTGGGTATGAAGCAGTACAGCTTCAGACGGGTACCGCGACATCATCTGAACCTCGTCGAGAGTGTCACAGGTACTGGCTATTTTGGCATCGTTGTAAAACAAGGTACTATCCAACCCAAGCAGATTATCAAAGCTACTGGTGCGCAGCTACCGGCAAGGTGGCGTCAAACAGCGGGTTTCTGTTTGGTGGTCTCTACACGACAACCACAGCTAACATAAATACGCAGTCACGATCTTGTCCGCCTAAATTTTATCCTATGACACTTCTCACAGACCTAGTAATTTGCATCAGTGATGATTACGAATTTGGAACGCAAAACTCACTGCCATTTGCCGGATTCTTCAGCTGCAAATCCGGCAATCCGTTGGCGTTAAAGGAACGATCCGACCTGTTAAAAAGTTCTGGTCACTCGAGTATGCTGACCAAGTTCATGCTAGAGTCCGGTCCCGCATCATACCCAACAACCTGCCCTGAGAGTTACAGCCAACATATGGCTCTAATAGACAATGGCTGTTCCATTAATTATTGCATCAAGACAGCCGCCATCAGTGCTAGCGGTCTCCCACCGATCAAGCAACCGCCGTTCATGGGAGCTCCACAGGAAGGGTTCTCTGAAGATCAGGAAGTCTCAATTGTAGTGAACGCCGCTGGGGATGCCTGGATGTCCGAAGACGAAGCAAAAACCATGCTTCCACAGTACCTAAAGAAGTTAGGCGTACAGATGCCAGTTGACGTAAACCCCCAATCAGACACGACATCAAGCCACGGGTCGTCAGTTTCCACTGGACTCTCCGGTGGCTACATAGCTCTCATCGCAGTTCTTGCGACGCTGGTCTGCGTCGTTGTGACGTCACTGCTCATCATACGCGTTCGGCGCCGACGGATGCGGTACCGGGAAACTGATCTATGGGGCTCGCGAGCTGAAAGCAGTCCGATCACCGCTGCAGCGCGTACCCTGGGCTACACGCAGATCGATACCGAGAAACCCACAACTACAAGAACCTGAACTAGATCATTATGGTGTTAATGGTATCTAAACTGTATTGCAAGAAATGTTTATACATGTATATGATTATATGTTTTAGAATAGTTTATAGACCGTATTCAAATAAATGTTTGAGTTGTTTTAGCGGCAGCAATATTGTATTGCATTCTTATAATTGTGGAAACAGCCAATGTGCATATTATTTAATGACATGATATTCAATAAATTGAACAACTATATATGTACATGTATACCTCTGTATTTTCGTTAAAAACTCATTTTCGAGATAAACAGTTGTTCTTTATTTAAGACAATGTTTAAAGGGACATATTCACACATTGGCAAATAGACAATTTTCCAAACTGTTGTCATAGATCCCCGAAAGAAAAATACATTATATATAAATAAGCGAAACAACACTTTTGACAAAGAAACATAAATTGGAAATATATTGTCCGTTTAAATTTAGTTAATAATGAGGGGATAAACCATTAAGTTAATAATGACGGGATAAACCATTTACTGAAAATAGGTGGAATTGTGATTTTCGGTTTATAAAGACGCTGCATGTGTCTGTACATGTATTAATTTGTTTGAAAATTGTTGTTACAAGTTCAAATAAATATGTATACTGCAAGATAGTTACCTTTTATACGTATGAATACTAGCGTTAGTAAATACTATAAACTATTGACATAATACTCTTACTAATAAGAAAAACATTATACATATTGTGTGGTAAGCTTTGAATCATTGTTATATTTTTTTTTTTCATTTTCGTTTTCAAACTTTAAAATGATGATACACAACATTTTTTATGTATTTGAAAACATGGTGCATGTTAATAATCGTATAATGCTTTTATAATTGACATTATTGAGAGCGTAATAAACACATTTAAAAAAGAGTGGTATGGAAATACATGTATAAAAAACAATTCGGTTTTATATGCGTACTGAGTGTTTAAATCTTCTACTGAATACGAAGCATGCCACGATTTACTGTATGTATGTTAAAATGTGAGCAAATGTATATATAAATCTTAAATCACTTTCTGCTATGTTCAGTTTTGTTCTATAAAACTAATTACCGGACAACAAAAACAAGGTGCGCTACTCATTCCGTAATGTAATCGTCATTTATAGTATATACTCTTTGACATGTATAGCGTTTTTCCCCTATATATAAACCTAGTACCTTAAACGGGTACATCCCAAATCCAATTTACCTACAAATTTTCCCAATTTAAAGATGAAAAATCCCAAATATTTGGGAAACCGATCCTAAAAAGATTCACTACATGTATTTAACTTTCATTTTACATCCTGGAAACACAAGTAAAAGTGAAAGAATGAATGAAAAAACAGTTTAGAGTTCATTTGTTGTTTTCTAATTCTTTTTGGCAGTTTTTGCAGAAAGTGATCAAATTTCCATTTGGTTTAAAACGTGGCTAATTTTCCTAATTTGACTGGTACGGGAACCATTCCCAAAGTAGCGAGGAAAAATGCTGATTATGTTCCAATTGCTGTGCGAACATGTACCCAGTAAAATATCGATACCCAAGTCAAGACATTTAACTTTCTACACAAGACGAGGATTTTTCCTGACCTGAATACTTCTGGGGTCCGTATCCAAAAGTTCCTTAGTGAAAACGTAAGTTAATTTCTTAAAATCATAAAATTCCTTAAGTATGTGGCCGTTTCATTTAAAGTTTATTTTGTATTATACGGTTTTATTCTTGTTAAGAATTAACAGATAATTCTTATTTTACATTATTTAAAATATAAAATAATGATTTTTCTCGAAGGAAATGGTATTTACAATTTTGACTTAAGTATAATTTAAGTTATGATTTTCCTTAGAAGCTTTGTTGTGGATATAGACACTGCTGTGTTAGGCATATGTATATATTTAATATCATTTTCAAAAAAAACAGTCGGTTTCGCTCCTGTACATATTAGAGACATGTAAAGTTGCATTGCCAACAGTATTAATATATAAAAAAGTAGGGAAAGATTTAGGATCTAAAACGGTACATGGTGCTGCTAAAAATGAGCAGTGTGTGTGGGAAACCGGACCAGTTTGGTGAAATTTTCTAAAAAGCTGCTAAATCATGAGTATATATATATATAATATATATATGAATATTTTCAAAAATGTGTTGAATTTCAAAAGATATTTACCATTTCTGTGTTCGCAGCAGGGGCATCCAAAATGGATCAGGGTGCAGCACCCTGCTATTTCGCTCTAGATCGGTCCCTAGAAAGTATATGTGTATGTGCATCGGATTGCATCCTGATTATACATTCAAGATTGACAAATAATTCAATTATCGCCGGTGATTTTTTGGTGATTTTTTTGTTCTTTTCGATTTGTACATATACATGACAACTGACTGTAATTAATTATTTTGAAATTTACCATTCGGAAACGTACACAAAACTCCTCGTTGAATAGAATTCATAATCTACCCTTGTGATCTAAAGACGACCGACAGATAAACGAGTCTTTGTTGTTAATCAATACACTACTTACTTTAATAATGTTTTATTGTTTTATTAAAACGTCCTGTCTTTATTCGGGCGTTTCATTGGTACAACAATGATCACCGCATAAACACCATCATGTCGGTGTTCGACAGAATTGTCTGCTTGTGTATTTTCTTGGCGACCAATTTGAAGGCAGACAATGAAAATACGACATGTCCTTCAGTTACCTATCCCCCGGGAGACCTTCGATCTTGCCTGCAGGGCAACTCTGGGCCCCGGTACAGGTTCGAGGTGTTGCCAGGTGGCGGGTGGGACAACTTGCGCAACAAGGAGACCGGAATGATCATGAAGCTGAACTTCTCTCAGTGCCGCACCACGGAGGACGGGCGCTTCCTGTTACCGGATGGGGTCTACACGGTGCCTCTTAAGAGAAGTAAACTCGAAACAAGCGCGGATCTTTTTGAGCATTGGTCTAACTACACGAGGTAAGTTCCGCATTAAGATATATTTCTGTTTTGTTTGTTTTTTGTTTTTTTTTATACATTTTTCTGCATAGACATATTTTATATAATTTGTTAGCATTTTTTTTTTTATAATAGAGAATATAGCTATGATAAAGCGGTTAATTCGAAAGATACATTGTTGTATTTTAAATACAAATTTAAAAAGAGCGTTACTTAAGGGCGGTGCCCGGATCACCCGTGCCAATCCACGTTGAAATTCGATATTGGTGATTGATAGAAAGAGATGCAAATAGGTCATTACATATTTATTAACTGCAAACTAAATATTCCATGGTTTCAGTATTTTGCTGCGCCTATTTTCAGCACGCTGTCCCACTCCATCAACATCAATGCAGGTCTGAACATGCCGCACTATAAAATCAGCGGCTCGTTCTCCGCGGAGTATCAGCGTGTAAAAGAGTTGCAGCATTTGGATAAGTCTACGACAGCACGAATCCAAGTTTGTAATTAACAAGTTTTACTCTTGTTTCTGTACACTGTCGTTTATTTCCGATTGATTTCTGTATACACCAGTCATAGAGTGTGATAGTTTCTATTTACAAGATTCAAAATTTAAATATAAATAGACCAAAGATTGTACTTAATTGTGAATATTGTAAATATAAACTGTCATAAGTCATGACTGGTGTATTTATAAAGAAATCAACTGAAATATAATTGCTCGTGAATTATCATTTACAGGTATACGCCTCGATAATATAAAAATAAGTGAAAACATTTAACAATTCCCACAGGCGCGGTATCTGCAGTACGCCTCCAAACTGGAGCCGGATACGCCGGTGAGCGACGCGTTCCGGAAGCGGCTGCATAAGATCGCTGCCAGCCTCCTGCTGAACCGCACCGACCTGGCTCGTTCCGAGAGTCAGCTGCTCGTCCGGGACTACGGCACCCACGTGATCACAAGCCTCGATGTCGGAGCGGCTCTCGTTCAGGCAGGATGTTTTCATACACGTAGCTTTAAATGCTGTGGGTGGTGGAAGTCTGTAAAATATGGTATTTCCTTTTCTGCTTAGGTAGTCGTATATATTCAACTATATATACATGTAATTTATAATAAGACGAACGTTTTCGTTTCGTTGCGGTTTTATGTATGTACTGTGCGATAAGCAACAACATTTTAGAGCTTGTAGGTAGATCAACTAAGCCAGTCGTACATAAGAAAATATAAAGGGCAGAAGGTCACAATCACCGCCTCCGCCAGCGCAAGTTTCTTCCAGGTGTTTAACATCGACAGCAAGTACTCCACGTCGATCAGCAAATCTCAGACGGATGAATATCAGAGTTCGAAAACAAGCTCACAAATATTGACATACGGCGGTCCAATATTTAGGTACATTTATGTTCTGCGTAAATCCGAATTTAGAGAATCTTTAAAATAATGAAAAGTAAAGAAACGTTCAGCGTCTTAAGACCACCTATACTTAATAAATGAATTAATGCATTTATAAACTATTTTTCTTTTGTACTTTCAGAACGTGTAAAACTATTTTTTTTAAATGTGTTATACACGTAAATACCTTCTTTTTTTGTAGCCCGGTTAATTTTTCGGCAAATCAATGGAGTGCAAATCTATTTAATGATTTGGTTGCTTTGGACAAATCGGGGGCCCAATCTGTTTCCTCGTCAACGACGTCAATCTGCCGGATGTTCCTCCGTCCGTGGTGTACCAGGTCTCGCAGCAAGTTAAGGAGGCCGTGGAGGTCTATTACAGACACAACACAATTGCAGGATGTACGCGGGAAGACTCGCCAAATTTCAGTTTTCAGGCGAACGCGGACGACGGATCCTGTAAACCATCGAAGACGAATTTCACCTTTGGAGGCGTATATCAGAAGTGCACGAATTCTGGTTATCAGGACCACTGTGGAGATCTACGACATAAAAACCCACAGACTGCTGACTACAGTTGTCCATTTGGTTATGAAGCAGTACTTCTTCAGTCGGGTACCAGGACAGCATATGAATCCCGTAAGGAATGTCGCAGGTGCTGGCTAATATTGCATTGCTGTAACACCAGGTCCTATCCGACGCCGGCCACATTTGAAAGCTACTGGTGTGCCGCAACTGGCCGCGTGGCGTCGAACAGCGGGTTTCTGTTTGGTGGTCTCTTCACAAAAACCACAGCGAATATCAATACTCAAGCCATGTCATGTCCGGAAAAGTTCTATGAAATGAAAGTTCTCACAGATTTAACAGTTTGTGTTAGTGACGACTATGAACTCGGTTCACGGAACTCATTGCCATTTGCTGGCTTCTTTAGTTGTAATACTGGCAATCCGCTAGCTTTGAAAGAAAGATCCGACCTGCTGAAAAGTTCTGGCCATTCGAGTATGCTGACCAAGTTCATGCTAGAATCTGGTCCCGCGTCATACCCAACAACCTGCCCTGAAGGCTACAGCCAACATCTCGCTCTGATCTACAACGACTGTTCCATTCACTATTGCATCAAGACAGGCGCCATCAGTGCTAGCGGCCTCCCACCGATAAAACAACCACGTTCATGGAAGCGCCTAAGGAAGGGTTGTCTGACAATCGGGAACTCTCGGTTGTGGTGAACGACGCTGGTGATGAGTGGATGTCGGAAGACGAAGCAAAATCTAAAAAGCTGGGAGTTGCGATGGCTAAAGATGGTGAAAAGGCGAACGCCGGCTCAGCAGGTGATTCGTCATCTGGACTCTCCGGTGGTTACATAGCTCTCATCGCTGTTCTGGCGACGCTGGCATGCGTGGTCGTGACGTCACTGATCGTATTTCGCGTCCGACGGCACCGGCGGCGGTACCGGGACACAGATCCGTGGAGCTCGCGGGAGGAGAACAGGCACATAGCTGCTGCCGCCCGCACCCTGGGCTACACCCAGATGGACGCTGAAACACCGCAGACGACCCGAACGTGAACCGTCTATGAATTACATTAATGCATTAGTGTGTTTATTTGACTATACATGTGTAATCCCAAATGTTAATGTTGAAATTGTTAGCGCATATCGATGCTGTTGTTCAATATAATTATTAAAATGCTTGTAATTACTTGGATTAATTGTACACAATATATTTATAATGTAAAGTATAATATAACACATTTTTATGCCGTATTAATGTGATACTAGACATTTGTGCACGTTGTGCAAGGATTTACGATATTGCGCGAAATACATCCATACGATGTATTTGTTTACATTGGTGTAAAAGTCTTAACAAAGTGTTTCTGTGTTACTATGATGCATGTATAAACGGACATATATGTTATTAACGTACAACTAATTAAAACACGGCCATCTGAACTGTTGTTGTGTCAGACTGTGATTTCATATTGATGGCGTGTTGTCTGTCACAATATAGCGAATGGTTTAGAGACTGCTGGATTCTCGGCGTTTAATTTATTGATAGATCTGTTTTCAATGCATTCCTATGCGTATATAAATGTATTGTCGATAAGCAACTCTAAGACTTTGTGTGTGTTATTTTCTCAGATGTTAGTGTTATATGCTTGTTATTCACTTTTAATTAGGGAGAGGACCGAATACTAAAATCCATATTCGAATATTCGTTTTAGGTATTCGAATATATTCGAATATTCGTTTTGTAAATACTACTATATACTACTATATACGGCACTCTGTCCGAATATTTACCTATGCGAAATATGTATACTACGTGTACGTAGTTGTATTACATTGTTTCATTTGTAAATGACCGATATAACTTTGTGAGTGTTAGGCCAATATAAAGAAATGTAAGATATTGTTAAATGTATTGTTAATTAATTTGTTAATCGTTCCGTTTTTTTTTTCATAACTATGAAGCATGTATCTGCTGCGCAGATTACACGTTTCCTGGGTTTTGTCTAATGACCGCGTAAAGTACTTCCAAGCACGTGATGGTGGCATTGTTTATTAATAAAGACTCTTGTATATTGATATGAAAATCGATCTTTTTAACAAAATGATTAAACCTATCCTTCTGTATGGATGTGAATGCTGGGGATTTGGAAATAACTATGTACTAGAAAAATTCCAGTAAAATTTCTTAAAATAATACTAGGAGTCAAGCCCAGCACTGCGTCATGTATTGTTTATGGCGAAACTGGAGTTATGCCCCTACAAATTGATATTGAAACAAGAATGATTTCTTACTGGTCTAAATTAATTAATCCTTTATGTGTTAAACTTTCACATTTTGTATATAACATTTTATTAGAAATGCATAAAACAGAAAACTTCAGCTCTGACTGGATAGTATGTATACGAACTATTTTTATAAAATGCGGAATGATGAATATTTGGCAGTCACATGATTTTCCTAACAGCATATGGCTTGTTAAAAGTACAAAACAAAAACTGTCTGACCTATTTATTAACGAATGGCACTCTGATGTGAATAACTCAAGTAAATGTAGTAACTATAAATTATTTAAAGATAATTTTGGTCTAGAACCTTACCTAATTAATACGCCAGATAGATATCTTAAATATATGATCAAATTTCGAACAAGAAATAGCAGATTACCTGTTGAAACTGGAAGCTGGCATGGGATTTTAGCAGATCAACGAATATGCTCATTATGTAACTCTACCTCCCAAATTGGTGATGAATTCCATTATTTACTCGAGTGTAATGCTCTAAAAGATGTTAGAAATCGACTTATTAATACACACTACTATGCAAGACCGAATGTTTTAAAATTTAAATCTTTAATGACAACTGATATTGAGAAAGTTATGTATTTTCATTAGAGAAATATTAAAACGTGTCTAATAAACCATTTACATTTACGATGGTGTACGTACATGTGTTACTTTTCCTTTTTATTTTTATTTTGCTATTCTCTCCCAAATATTGTACTATCATTTTGCATTATTGAATTTAGCCCCTTCACTTATGTATCTCTTTGTTTGCTTGTATGTAATTTCTGCTCATATTGTCATGTTATGCATGAACTGAGCTTTGAAATAAACTTGACTTGACTTGACTTATAATATACGGTGTTGATATAATGGAGAATAATTTACAAGTGACGTATATTAAGATTGACCAGATCATGCTAATTTTGTTAAAGAAATTGATTGGCTGATAATGGAATCATTTTGATTGGTTTACTTAGAGAGTAATTGTAATTTACTGTAAACAAGTTAACCGCATAGATGTCACTTAAGGATAATAAACAACAATGAACGCCTTGTTCAAACTGTGAAACCGGTCCAGTTTTGTTATTTGTGGATACAATGCGTCATGTTCGCGCCTCTAACAAACCGTTAATTCGCGGCCCTTGTCAGGACGTGGCCCCCTGCCAATTATCAATTGTCGTTAATAGGACATGTTTGGCATGTGTTGTAAAAACGTTAGACTGCCCCCGCCCACCTGCTAGGCAGGAAATACGACTGGAATTCATGTTAACTTTCCAATCAAACTGGAAAAAAACATGACTTTAAACAAAAATTTGTTCTTCAAATAATGTGAAAATCAAATATTCGTATTCGTTTTTTTATATTCGAATATTATCGGATATTCGAATATTCGGTCCCATCCCTACGTTTAATGCATATAACCTATTTGTATTTGTTAAAATATTTAAACTACCGTGTCATGTCATTATTATAATTTCCTGGAATGCATGATCCTTGCTCTTTGTTCAAGAATAAACATAACCAAATAAAACTGTTGTGTGTCAGAAACTTTCTATTGTTTTTAAACCACGTATCATTGTTTTAAACAAATGTCACAAATGACTGGGTTGCACACGTAAAAATATTGTAATGCGAAAATTTGATTTTGAAATTCCTTACGATAATTCTAAACCATTATGTAATATATGCCATAGTGATTCGGTTGATGCATGTTTAATTGGCAAAACATATTTAATTTATTTACAATAATCGTGCTACTGTTGCTGATATTTTAGCCGGACGCTTTATTAACACTGTGAATCATGAATGCTTCTCTAGCTGCAAGTTTGTTCGCCGTCTGTGTTATACTTCTGGGATTATCTGTGCAACGCAAGCAAGACAAGATTCTCGTAGGGTTTGTAGAGGATGACTTTGGATGACGTCGGATGACGTCGCCATGGTCGCGTTGGTGTCTTGCAAAGTAACCGCTATAGGACTAGTTTTGACCTACTACATGAGTAAGATGAGATTCTGTTTCCCAGCACGTGCACACCAGGTGTTGACGGGTGAAACCCAGAGACACATGACTGCAACAACAGTGGGGAAGCTTTATCGTTTTCAATAAACAATAACGTGCATTGTTCATTTTCTTCCTCGCCCATTCGTGTGTGAAACTCCCAGTGAAAGAACGAGGAAGTGACAAAGCGGCAAGTCATGAGCAGTAAATAACCATTCGTAATATTGACGTGTGTCATTGGTCATTGGTCAAGTGTTGGTTGCTTTAAATTAAATATCTTTTATTACAACAAACTTTCCAATATTTTAGCATTTCAAGACCACAGAAATCATGGGTCAGTCATTTATGCTTATTCTAATAAAACATTTTCCATCACTCCAAATTGTCAACGTGGACCAACTTTTAACTCCTATTAAACACATCTTTCAGTATTACGCACGGTTTCAAGGAATATCAAAGCTGTTTGTGAAACTGGTTTATTTAAAACATCGATTTAACTACATGTATGTTCGTCCATTTGACCTGACTCTGTCATAGCCTAAGACAACACGGAACAGTGAAACTCAGCGCCTTATTGGTGGATTAATTCGATTATCAAAATGCTAGTCGGAGTTGTACCAGAGCAATTCACTATCGCTGTTACTCGCGTAAGATCTATAAAGTCCGTTCACAATTATTAACCGCCAACATACAATAATAGACAACGAGAGTCCACGTATAACATAAATAAATAAATAAATAAATTAATTAATTTTATTCTTCATTAAATGCGTCTTAAAGCATTTATGTTTTAAATCAGCATCGCGAGAGTCGCGGGAGTTTATCCTATTGTAAAAGGTCATGGCAAATCTTCCCGTAAGGCTTTGGCCAGCCGAGAATGAAGTCGCCTGCGCGTTCCGGAAGGAGAGCCATAAACCGGAAGAACAGTTGTGCGTCGGGTCCCACCAGGTAGCGCGTTTCCGGGTACCGGGCCAGCAGCGCGTGCATCATGGCGTCCGCCACGTGCTGAGGCTGGGTGCTGACGTACTTGTGAATTTGTTTTATACCGCCCATAACTGCAACGATCAAGTATCTAGAGTCTGTAATATTCACTCGAAAAGTACAATTAAATGAGCCATGGTCACGTACAATATAATAAAATTTAAATAACAATAATTTCAACGGGGCGTATCGACGGTTACTAAAGTATATTATTTAAAAAAAAATTTTATTATATTTTATGAAGTATTCATAAAATGATTACTTCACACACAAGTCTCGTTTTATAAACAAACATTATAATATATTTTTCATAATTATAAACAGGTCGTTACAGAGACACCTTTCGCGGGCGCGGGAAAGTTAGTAGATCTAGCAAATGAAATGTACATGAAGTGCCGCTACACCTTGCGTAGGAAAGTTTCCGTTAAAGTGCGCGATTTTGAAGGCGTAAGTTAGAATCCTACTGGAACCGTGTATAAAAATAAACAGTTTATTTGGCGTTGTTTTTGTTCCTTAACGATTCCATCAATATATTATAGCTAATAGAACACTATATTTGTAACAAAATCGTGAACATGGGTATATGTGTTGTATTAATACGTGTCTATATTAATGAGAAATACCATCGATATGCCCCTTTAAACGAACACAAGGTACTTGAGTGTTAACCCTGTCAGTCTAATTGATAATCCTAACTTAGATTTTAGATTTTATCTTCAATATAGTCGTAAATTATACTCTAAAAAGATGCAATAACAACACACAATAGCATATATCAACAATGTAAGAAATAATGCGTTGTTCCAAAGATGACGTCAAGAACTTTTGATCTAAGACCGAATAAATATTTTTTTCTTTGAAAGCAAATACAGAAATATTGATAAATATTGGACATAGTGTTTGTTAATTAAAGCATAAAAATATTATTCCGTTCAGAAATAAGTAATACAAAAAAATATCACCGTAAGCCGCGATGTTTCCGCCATAGAACTGCTGCTGCTCCTCGGACGCCCCTCGGTAGGCGGTCCTCATCATGCCGGCGAGCCGGGCGTGGTCGGTGAGGTTCGTCTGGAAGCCGCCGGGCTCGATCGTGTGCGCCGTGACGCCGGTTCTGTACAGCTCTCGTCTTTGGGAAAGGGAAACACGGGGTAGGGTCGGAATTTATAGTTCCAAAACAAATACGAAAAAACCCCAATAACTCAATAACTGATTAAATCAAGAAAGAAATCAATCTCGATCACTAAATCAGAAAATAGATAACAACAATATATGTAAGTTTATGAGTCTGTGTTCTCCTTCAACAAGATATGCGTGCACTGTGATAGTATGTTTAAAACATGTATCAGGAAAAATCATTATCATTTAGTATTTTCAATTTTTCACATATATTGAAGCAAAGTAAGACGTGTGACGTGTTGCAGTTTTGATGGAGAAATGCCAGAAGGCCAGAAAACTATATACAGTTCGTTCTATAAGGATAACAAGAAGCCACTGTAGAATATATTTACGACATTTCAAT
The DNA here is from genome assembly GCA_027627225.1 of Congeria kusceri. NCBI lineage: Eukaryota > Metazoa > Mollusca > Bivalvia > Myida > Dreissenidae > Congeria > Congeria kusceri. Next base: position 82,241,468 of record CM051027.1, read on the forward strand.
CACAAGATTTTACGTTTTGTATTAAATAAACGGCCTTGGATGATGGATGCGTGCTTGAGAGCGGACATTTCGTTTCAGTGGCAAAGGCAAATCAGTTCGGTATTTCCTTGATAGTCCATCCTATTAGTTTGTAATTTGGGTGGAAAACACACACTTGCACACTTAACCGAACTGCACGTTTGACTAAAAATAAATCATGTCGGCAAATCAAACAAATGACCGCTTTTTTGTTAAACAAAGAAAAATTACCAGTTTGATAAAGAAACTTAGCAACAAAAAAGGAAATTTAATACGACGAATAACCGAGGACTTGTTGCCTTCTTGACTGCAGTTATTGTTGGTGTTCGCTTATTAACTTGGTGTGTGTTTTTTCAGTTCTTTTTTTGGATGCAACTTTGAATTAAGAGCTTAATTAATCTGCGAGTTGTATTTGAAATAGAAAAAGAAATGTTGGCCTGATTTTCCGTTCATGGTTTTAGGGGTATATCTATTATTTTAATTTCCAAATCCATGAGATATGCAAAATTGCCAATATAAGCTATGGACATTTACCTGAAAAAAAATGCCACGTAGATTTAGATTAAAGAGGCAGAAGTTGTTAGACTATCAGAAGTATCACTTTGAGGTCGGCGTAACGTCGGAGAACAATAAACTATGGGGTTACGGCTGAAGTTTTGGTTGTCATGGAACTAAATATTAAATCTTATAAGGATCGAGCAGTTAACCAAATAAGAAAACAATAATGAGCTAATGACCCATCGCAATAACAAAAAATTAAAACTTGAACAAAACTGTTAAAGAACAAACAATCTGAGTATGTAAGCCAAAGCAGAGGGACTTGACGCAGGAACATTTCGTACTATAAATAAGGCCAGCAAGTTTGTTGATTGTTCTTGTATGGTTTTAAAGTAATATCAACTCCTTATATAATTTAACCAAAGTTCAAACGGGGTAAGGCTTGGATCTTCAACAGTATTTGAGAAATATCAATTTCTTAAACACTTAAACGAAATGTTCTAACTACAAAAAAAGCAATAAATATGAAATTGTGTTAGCGAGGGTTACAGGACTTGTCATAGTCATGTATCTCATGGCTATAATGAAGGCGTGTAAGTTTGAGGCTTGTATCTTAATGGATTTAAATTTCTATATTTATTCTTAAAAACTGTAACCAATGCGGACGCCAACGCCGGAGCGAGTGCGATAGCTCCCCTAATTAATCGAATAGTGGAACTAAAAACTGTCTTAAATAACATTTTTGTATTATCACGATCACGAGTACTTGACAAGCACTTGATTTTATCGACATTTCAAAAATTTAATCACAATGAACTACATGTTTTTACATTTATTCCCATTTCATACGAGTAGATAAATCATGTTGGAGAAAAACGTAGTTAATCAAATTACGTAAAAGAGAAAACTGCCCTAGATGAGTAAAGAGTATAATACATTTATATACCAGTATACCTCTTTAAGTAATTCACAATGTTAGAAGATGTTAATCATATTTAAATAGCAATTTTGTCTCTTAATTAATGTCGGAATAAAATATACATGTATAAATAGTCGGTTGTGTTATATGATAAATATATTTTGTTTCATTTTTTTTTTGGCAAGCGTGCGGGATTTCCAGTTTTTCTTTTTGTAACGCATTTGAGAATCCAAACTGCCGAATCCCGGAAGAAATAACAAAAAAGGTTTGTAACAATAGTTTGACTTTTAATGTTCTATTCTTATATTATTGATTATAAATGTCCGTGTTTACCATTTATCACGTCTGTGTAATATTTTCCTTTTAAGCTCACGCTTTTTGATCGCTTATTTGTCGTTGTCTGTCTTGAGTCGCTCGTAGTCAACATTTACCGTGTGAACACTAAAAAAACTAGGTCACTTGGGCAAATTGAAGAAAATGCCCGTGAACACTGTAGAGGCCACACTTTTTTTGCAAAATTAACATGAAACTTGCTCAGTACATATGTTCGTATGATATCTCGATCAAGTTTGAAAATGTTGCCGCTCCGTTGAAAAATATGGTCACCAGGGGGCGGAGCAGCCTGTAACCACCGGCTGGATTTCCAAATGATTTCATTTAAATGTTTCTTGGTCCAAATTCCTTAAAATAGTTTTGATTTGTTTAAAAACATGTCTGCCAGGGGTTGAGCAGGTTTTTCTTATATTACAAATCGCTTGCTGGATTTTAAATTCATTTGACAGAAATGGTCCTCGGATAACCTATACCAAATTCATTCAAATCATGTTGATTTGTTAAACAACATGGCGACCAGGAGACGGGGAAGTGTTTATGGCTATATAGAAAACAATCAACATGTTTTTTTTTAGAATTCGCATGCTGGATTTTAAACTAATTTCATAAAAATGGTCCTTGGTTAGAACGTTACTAAATTCCTTGAAATCAGTTTGACTCTTAAAGGGACTATGTCAACGAAAAATTGGGTTTCTATTGCACTATAAATTATATTATCGAAGTGCGATATGCTAAGATAAGTACGTTAAATGAAGAATAAATAATATAATACATGCGTTATCATTCTTGGTACGGAGTCATTTGTAAACTATGGTTAAACAAAATGCTCACAATTGTGACGTCAAAATATAAGCATGAAATAAGCCAAACAAACACGACCAAAATTATAAATTGATTTTGATCTCAGAATGCGAAAACTCTTTTTCCCATTATATATACCATATTTAACCGCTATTACATGCTAGTTTTAATATCTTTATTTCAGATTTTTTTAACGAAGAAATTGTAACCTTGAGGCCCTTGTCGGTGACAAAGGGACAGGGGGGGGGGGGGGTACAGGACAGTTTTCGTATATGGCTACATTGAAAAAAATCGAAATAATTTTATAAAAAAATTTCCCCTCTGCAAGATTAACTGAAATTATTTTCATTCGTTATAAAACGTGGCCACCAGAATGCGAGGTTCTTTTCCAAATGTTGAAATATGTTTGTGTCTTAGTTGGATTTTGACAATAGTTCACGAAAATGTTCCTTGGAGCACCCTGTTCCAAATTGTTAACAAAAATTATTTGTTAAAAATTCGTGGCTGCCAATGGACAGGGCAGTTTTGCTCATATGGCTTTATTAAAAACTTTTAAAGTCTGAAACAACTTGCTGGATTTCGAAATAGTTGCGTGTGTAACTATCTACCAAAGTCCTTTAAATAATTGTGTTATACTAAAACATTCATGGCTGTCAGAGGATTATCGTTAAAGCTACTGAACTCCAGATGGGCCTAAAAATGGGCGTTTGTGTAGTTATGCCTTAACGTTAAAACATGCGTAAAACCATCACTGTTTGTATAGAAAACGATAAAATACTGTCACAAATTGTATATTTCCTTGAACTCGGCATTCCCTATTTAAAAATACTGCGGCTTTTCCCAATATACGCATACACGCATCTGGTTGAAGAGTGCGCATGAGCGACTTGACAAACCTAAACTGTCAGGTATTCTAAATATAAACAGCGCTAGTTTTAGACTGTTGGCGGAAACCAACGGTCTTTTGAGAGGGTAATTTCCAAAACAGCTATCGCGGAAAACTACTTCTTTTCTTAGCAGGCTAGAAGTCAGTAAATCGAAACCAGAAAGGGTCCTTCTTCAAAGCAGCAACATTTCACACCGTTTTTTTTTATTTTACATTTTCATTATTTAAGATAATGTATGCAATATGTATTATAATGTGCATAACATGTGATTTATTTAAGTCGTGCACAAAAACAGGCTATTTTCTTATTGCTTACATATATATACCTTTAAAATGATACCAAAACAAATCATTTAAACTGTATTTTAAAAATTCTATGCATCCTGCACTCCACCATATATGCTTCTTATCTAACAAACATGTAACCCTGAGAATGTGACTTCCGTTTTGGGGTAATAAAATCCTTATCGGTTATTCTGGCCTTTGCAAATTGACTTGTTAACTGGCATGTATATAATTCCGTTTGCATAAGATAATTTCGTTTCTTACAAATTAGTTTTCATTATGATGTTGTATACTATTGAATAAGAAGCCAAATTATAAAGTTTAAAGGTAGGAAATAGAACTTCATTCAAACAACTGTTTTGTTTTAACAAAAAGGCACCCATAATTCTCATTTTTATAGTTTCTTTTGTCGGCAACAGTCTTTCTACGCGATGAGCTGCCCGGCTAGTAGTGTTGTGCCTATTAATCCTTTTAACTCTAGTGTTTCTGGCCCGATCCATCCAAGATTTCATGACGACGGATTACAAACGAAGCATGATAGGTCCCCTATACCAATTGCTCACCAAGCTCTTCATGCTGCGGTGAGCTAAAAATAACAAAACCAATAAAAGGCTAAGCTAATCTATATGTATTGCTTATTTGTCAGACCCTTTGCGATTACATGTTTTATCTACGCCATGTTTGTTGCATTTTATATATATAAATTTTGCATTTTTGTACCCAACACAAGATCAAGATTTATAGTTTTGTGCGGTTGCTTAGCTTTTCAATAATTAATACACCTGATATGATTCTTGTCAATAGTCCAGCGCTTTAGTAGGTAAATGCAGTTTACAAACTGTATTTACAAAAACATGTTTATGCCTATTTCCTTCATAATTGCTATATAAATCAGACATATATTTATTTCCACACTAAATACAATAATGTAAATCATTGAAACGTTGGAGTTAATGGTGTTTTTCCTTTACTTTCAAGAATCCTGATTAATCGATTATTTAGTCAGAACTTGTTGCTGATTAATACACTAAAACTTTGGACACTGATTAACAACACTACCGGCTAGCGCAGTAGTTATTACACTCGCTTCTCACCTAGGCTGCCTGTCTTCGCTTCCCACTCGGCACAAGTTAGTTTGGTTGGTGGTCACCATACCGGACAGGTGGGGTTTCCTCCGGGTATTCTGGCTTCCCCGACAGCACAAGACTACTCCAAAATTAATAAATATTTCAGTAAAAAGATAAATAGCTGGATAATGCTGATTTTAATCAAAATTCGTCCCAACTTTTGACAAATCTAAAAGTAAAATGAGCAGGGGTGCTGGGACACATCTATGATCCTCACATAATGCAGAAAGGAGCTAATACACTTCGAAAATACATACAATTACTCGTTTGCAGACGCTATAGATTTTAGAACGATAAAATTGTTTAAACTGAGCGGAGATGGACTGTATTGGCGCGTTAGAAAATAAACACTTTTTATGCAAGCGTTATGGTATTCAATTACGTTTCGTTAAATATAACTAAGGCTAAGGCGATCATCAGATCAAATAATATGATAGGAAATATAGGGGACACAAGTTTACGAGCATTATGTACAATATTTTGTTGTTGAAATGCATCGTTTTAAAGTGTGTACCTTTATGAACGATCTTACAACAGACGTAGTGCCATAAATACAAATAAACAAATAAAGTTCATCAGCATATATTTCTATTTGAAATGACATACAAGTTAAGAACAAACTTAGCTATAAAACGCATAATTTTATATTTTTAAAAAACAAAAAAAAGTTTTCGGCTGTACAGCCTGTAACTTCAATACATGCCTTCACTCGCAAGTTGTTTTGGATTACACACTACTGATAAATAGTTCAAAAGTTAAAAGTCATATTTGTTTATGTATTCGTTACTTTATTTGGATCTGTGTCATTTATATGCTTTTCTACCGGCTTTCAAGTTATATTGTCAATTTAATCTTTTAATTTTGAAAATAATTGAAATATTTGTTCATATCCACTTTAAGAATATCTTAGATATTTTGTATATTTAGCATCGTGTAATGTAACTGGATGATGAAAATGACCGTTAGTTCCATTAAACTATATTGAAAGCAATTATTTGAGTACATGCTTCTTAAAAGTTAATCGCACATTTTCTATAGCGTAGTTTAATTTGAAGAATTTGAATGTCAAATATTCATTTAATTATTTAAAAAAAACACACACTAATTTTGCATTTTTTTTCAAATGAAATGTGTGTGTCTATTCCAATAAGATTAGTGGAATTTATTAAGTGACCACTGTTGGTATTTCGGATAAGGAACGAAGTATGTTTCGAGTACTGCAATCAAGTTGAATTAAAGTTTATTGAGCAAAGTGGTGTCGCGCAATATGAACTGATATTGGACTCTTTGTATCAATTTACTACAAGAACGGGTTTTTGAGAAACAATCGTAGCATGAAAACTAACGAGTTATTTCCCTTAGTTGTAACATCTCATAATAGGTATGGTTGTATGCTTCGATCAGCTGAGTCTTTGTTTACGTACTTTTCGAGTTGTTTTTAAATAAGATGATGGATAGCTCAAGCGATTCAGAGCTGGACGAACGTATACCATCAAGCAAGGAAACTCCAACCAACCCGAGTACATGCAAAATTAATTATTTATTTAGATCTATCATTGTAGTTGGGTGATTACAGATTTAAAACCCATTATTGCCCAAAATACATTAGATCTACTGCCTTTCACATAAAATACAATAATCATAAAACATAGATCATTATATGATGATATGCAGCCTATTTTATTGACATGTAAAGTGTGTAAAATGCGGATCTTTTTATTTGATGTTTACGGTGTTACGGGAACTTTCTTTTTAATTGAGGCGGGAGTGGGGGAATAATACAAATAAAATCACTTTTTACAGCACTTGACAAAAATATACTATATAATTTAAAAGAGGAGCATTTATTTATTTTTAAATTGAAGATTTTTTTAACAGTCAAGGCTAAAAAGAAGCTTTTTAAAGTTAATTCATTAGTTAGAAAATCTTTAAATAAGCATTGGAACAGATACAATAAGTGCTCTATACTTTTCCAAACATTTAGATGTCATTACTAGCTTATGTGCTATGTGCTCAGGGTAATATAAAAGGGCCCTTTGTTAACGGTTGATATGCTTAACTAGTAAAAATATTCATTCATCAATTGTCATTTCACACTTTGACCAGATTGAAAGTTCCCAGATCTATAGGAACATTTACCCCGCGTTGAGCGTTGAAAAAGAAATTGTACATAAGACCAACTTTTTTTTCTTTTGTTTTTACGGAAATCCCTATCTTGATTTTTAACAAAAACATAAACAAGTAACCATTGTAAATGTTAATTATAATTCGGTATTTTATTATATTTTAAGCACGTAAGTCCGACCTTCCGTCACGCATTTCTGTCCGGTGCCATTTCTCAGTAACTGGCTTAGACAATTTCATGAAACTTAAAATAAATATGCACCATGGTGTAGTGATGCGCGTCAAGTTTAACTTGAATAGAGTTATTGCCCTTTTTTTTTAAATTTCCAAACATTTTGCGGCGATGCACGCCAAGTTTAATTTAGACCAGTACATTTTCTCCAGAGTTATTACCCTTTATTTAATGAAAAATTCACATTTATTTCCGTCTGCCTCCATTTATCAGTAACTACAATGTTATTAATGACACTCATTAATCTTCGTGACAAACCGTAAGTGTGTTCGGTTGTTTGCATTGTTTTGCACGAGTTTATGTTATTGGAATTTATGTTGAAATAGATTTAAAAACGGTGTAGCGATAGTGGTATATAATGGTCGTGTGGTTTTAGTGCTAGCGCCCCACTCCATCGGACCGAGATCAATTACTACTGACAGCGACCTTTGTAAAATTTTATGAGTTATTCTTAAAATATGCAGATCATATCATTTGTATCATCATCATTTGTTTATATTTTTATTTGATCTTATTAATATTATTTCTTTTATGTTCGTATTATTCGTACAGAAAGTACTGATACATGTGAAGTATCAGTTTCTTTTAATACTTATAAAAATAATGGTCAAAATGCTAATGTTTATAAAATGTTGACGTCGGGAGTCGAGCTCAAAACTTCGCATTGCAAGCGCGGCATCTGTTCCACTACACCATTCTTCCTTTACGATATATAAGCCTATACGCTATCAATTTTCATTCTAAAATTGGCTATGATACGTTTGATACTTGTCGTAGTATCAATAAATAAATCCCGATTGCATACGGAATATTCATGAGTGTCAGGTTAATAATTTCGCACTATACTAGTAGAATTCCACGACAAGGTCAATAAATATGTACCAACAGTGTGCGGTGAAGCACGTCAAGTTTCACGTGGACCTGTCAATTTTCTCCCGAATTATTCCTTTTATTCAATAAAAAATGCACAATGATTTTTTCCAATTTTTTTAAACCAAGTCCAATATACTGAATATTGTTTTAAAAAGATATTGACCTGAAACTTGAAATACTTGCTAATGGTGACACAATGCAGATATACGACAAGTGACATAACTGGGTGTTTTTATTTTTTATATATTTTTTTTTATTTTTAGAATTTCAATGAAATATCTTTAGGTATTCAACTGCAATTTATTTATGGTGACACTGTGCAGATGTATGACAAGTCCCATTACTGTAGCAAACAGCATTATAGGATTATTGCATTTTTTTAAAATAAGAATTTTGTTAACTTAGAAAATTTTGTTAACGTTGTTGTTACATGGAGGTTTCTCTAAAACCATTATATCGACTGCGCTGTCTTCCCGACAGCTCTTGTTTCGATTTGCTGTATTGCGGCGGGGGACATCATCGAACTAGCTTGTTATGCTCGTTATCCGACGTTAAAAGTTTACTCTCAATTTCGCGTTTTGGTTTAATTAGATTTTGTTTGCTGAAATAAAGTAATACAGATATTGTTCTAGGGAATCATTATTTTCAATTGGTGCATTGACAGTGACAGTTATTGTCATTAAGTATTTTTAATTTTTTATTTCAGATTCCCATATTCGGAGACTTCAGCGTGTAGTCGGCCAAATTAATGCTAGGGCCCGTGACATCCTGCGCAATCCAGAGGAATCACGTGACTACGCAAGTCAAATTGCACAGTCCTTTAGGACTCCTGTGTTGCAAAGGAGGGCTGAGGCAGGGCGGCCATCATTGTCCCAGCAGGCAAGATTTGTCTGTCTGAGACTACCAACGACGAGGGCTATAAGCAGACTTGACCTGCAAGATCTGCAACGATATGGTCTTGATTGGTAAACTTTTCTGGATTACAATGATTGTAGTTTTTTTTCAAAACTAATCTTATTTATGTTATAAAATCGCCCCGCTACTGTAACAGTGTCGACATGCTGCCGTTACTCAATAAAAGACTTCGTCCTAATGTCCGTTACATTTCAGACGGTGTTAATGTTTGTTTAGAAAATCGGTGATGTAGTCATATTGTGCGTACTGGAATGCATATTACACGGAATTAAATTTCAGTTATGTTAGATAAAACAAAAAGTGTCGTTTAAAATTAATAACCTAACTTTTTATATACTTTTATTTAACAAAAAAAGCAATCGGTTCATTTTAACGGTAAATCAATGTTTAATCAAAAAGAAAAAGAAAGGAAAATAAAATTAAAACAGTTATCAGAAACAAAATTTTCATTGCTCCCAACATTAACATATACTCAAATTGTTCAGTTAACAAATTATTTTTTTTACCATCCGAATCAGGTGTTTCCTTTGCTTATTCTAACTCCAATTACAAACACACAACCTACTGCTAAATCGTCCGACAACCGTGACCAAAGATCGTCCTGTTTCCATTCTGCGTGGGATATTTAAAACTTTGGCAATGTTCATGTCAGAAACCAAAGCTTAGAGTTTAATATAATTTCACAAAAATGTTCCTTAGATGGCTCTTTAACAAAATACTTTGCATTATTTAGAGTTGTTTAAAAAACCTGTCCTTCAGAGAGCGCGGCCTTTTTTCGTTAAATAGCATATCAGGGTCCTTTCGCTTCTGACACTCTTTGCTTAATAAGCCAGTGGAGCGATACAGGCACTCGTGAGCCTCATGTGAATGCGCATGATACATATGTTTTGTTATGTCTATCTATTTTGACACATATTCTAGGGCACCCACCTCCTGAGAGGGCCAACAATAGGGGGTTGGTACAGTTGATGCTGGACTGGGACATCAACGAAATGAGAGCTTTCGTCCAGGAGATGTACCCAGTCCTCCACAGCACTCCCTATGAGTTGTGCCGGGCCACTCGTGGGAGTCATCTGAATCCAATAGACCAAGCCTTGTGGTCGACAACCGGCCTGCAGCAGCACTTCCGGGGTGATCGCCGGAGACTTACAAATGTGCCAACCATATACATAAGGCCTTTAGTAGAAATTCTACATCGACCAATGGACACACCGACAGTATGTAATTGACTGGTATAACATTCTGCCGTTTTCTGTGTGAGTGTCACGACTCAATAGACAAAAATACCTCTAAATATTCAGTAGCTCACCAGTGACAGCAGGCAATTGACCTGAGACGGGTTAAATCATTACACACTTCAATAACTACATTGTTGCTAACTTAATGAATGTAATTCACGTACAATGGTATGGATTGTCTCAGGTCAATCTGAAGAAGCTATACTCAGTTATTGCAGGATAAAATATAATTTTGTTCCTTCCATATTTAGCTTGACTGTTAAAAAATATTGGCGAGTTCACTTGGCTCTTGAGTTCGACCTGGGTAAACCGTTATTACAATCGAAACGACCCAGGTTGTGACATTGACACCAGTGGCATCATTTTGACATGTTGTCCCAAAGTATTCTAACCATGTAAAGTTGGTATTTCTAGAGTTCAAAGATGGCCAGTCGATGAAAAATCGCTTCATGGGGGTCAACTGATATTAACCAATGAACAGGGAAACTCCGTCCATATAGAGTATATCTGCGCATGCTCGTTATTTATATGAATGATGTCAAAACTATGGACATTCGAACTTCCATGTGAACTCGCCCTACGAGAGCTATTGTACAAACACAAACAGCAGTCGTTGAAGCATATTATGTACTAGTATAAGTGAATAGAAGAGAAGCTATTAAACTGTATGCTTAATGGTTATAAATCTGGTATGCACAAAACGTGGAGGCTTTCAGATTTTGAGAAGAGTGTCAGAACTGGCTATCCCACGTACAGAGCTAACAGAACTTGCACTACCACGTGCAGAGCTTACAGAACTGGCACCACCACGTGCAGAGCTGACAGACCTGGCACCGCCACGTGCAGAGCTGTCAGACCTTGCACCTTCACATGCAGAGCTGACACCCGCACCACGGGCAGTTAATGTAAGAGTCTGTAATATGTTAATTCGAAAAGGAAAATCATAATCATTATAAACAATACATTAATATGTATCTTTATGTTTCAGAGTGTTTTGTGTCCTTTCTGTGTTTTTGGTAACGAGTCTTTGTCTTTGATAAATAATTGACATACCTAATTTTTCTTGTTACTAGATTGCTCTTGTTAAGTATCTTTCCTCCTATATTATTTGACAACTGTTTTGACATTTGTTGCAAGCATTACAGCACATGATTTTTTTTTATTATAAGGAGTGATTGTGATACAATTTATCTCACATAAATGTTATTGATAATAAATAGTACAACATTTCCATGTCTAATTTTTCGAATATGTAGACACAAGAACATATGTCATTTTAAGTACATGTATTTCATGTATTCAAACAGATGTTGTTGTTTTTTCATTCAAATGGTTGTTTCTTACACAACTCCTAATTTCGGTTTTATTGGTAAAATGCTTTAACCATGGTGCATTTAATTCTGTATTGTTCCCTGTTGTGCAGAGAAACAATGCATGAATTAAAATTCACATTATTGGTATCAATATACCTGAGAACTATGCAGCTAATCTGGCCTCAGAAAGTGTGCCTCCTGCTTTTATAATGAAACAAATATGCGCTACATCAATTATTAAGAAAGATGCAATGATTTTTAAATACTTTCTGATTTTGCATTTGTTTTTGTAATGATAATACTTTTTATTCACAGGACCGTTTCGAGGCAGAGAGAGTGGCTGAAGAACGAAGGGAAAGACAACTGCAGCAAGTAAATATATGCAGTGGTGTATATGCAGTAATTCTTTCAATTGTATGAACCCATACTAAATCTGGTCAAATACAATGTAATGACATTCCTCTTCCGCATTTTGTTCAGTATAAAATATCAGTTTTATCTTTCTGAGGTCAGCTTGTATGAAGATAAGAAACAATTTACTTACGAAAAAGACTACCTGAGGACATCTATGTTGTTGGCTTATATATTAGAGTAACTATCTAAGAAATTATTGACTTGTCAGCGAATATTTGCATCGAACAAAGTTAGCTGAAATAAAACATTACAAAACATGTTGCTATTGTAGTGTCAAGTCGTATCAAGATTTCCCTCTTAAATGCACAGCCCCAAAAAGTCACTTATCTGTCGCAACAACCTTGTACAGCGGTAATAATGACTATATACGTATGTAACACCAGCCATTCTAGTACCCCCCAAGTATTGGAGCACAGTAATATCCCCTTGGTCAAAGATTTGATAATGTCAGCCAAATATTGTAATTTTATTTCCATAATAAATATTTTTTACAACTGGCCCTGCATCCATTATTTCATTTTCACCAAGCAAAAAAGAAATTATGTATCATTAAGTTCTACATTGTTGTTATTAGCTATGCAGTGCAAGGCGAAATAACATTCCCACAGAAGCTGAGGGTGGTGTGGCCATACGATTCCGGTTTCCAGATGGATCAACAAGAACGCATAGAATTGGGCCGACAATGGAAATGAATGAAATTGTTAAAATCAAAAGATTTGCTAGTATTAACGACATGTTAATTGCGAAAACACAAAATACTTGTAATTTAAATACTAAATTCTCCAGGAAGCAGTCCAGCAGGTTGAGTAAAATAAAAGAATACGTATATGCAAATATAAAAAAGCCTATTTATCACTTAGATCAAGCTCAAAAGCATTGATTAAATTGTATTTGAAATTCCTTGGTATACTGATAACTGCATGTTTGTATAAGAACATCTCAGTGAACAAATTATGATACCGAATGGTTATCATTTGATGAACAGGCTCTCATCTCGGTTGCGGGGAGTCACCCACAAGCCACCCGTGATTTCTTTATACGATTGCCGGCCAGCAGGATTCCGCTAGCAGCTTCCGCTATTGTTGGCTCGTTAGCAGACCACAACATAACTACCTCAACATCTATTGACATTCAATGGGTACATGTAAATAAATGTGATGCTCTGTCTGTTCATCAGAGATTTTGAATGTTTAGAAGATTTTTTAATACAATCCGAGCTATATATCTCTGTCAAGACAAAATCCAACAACTAACCATAAGTTCACATTAAACAAAAGCAGTCTGTTTATTCTAAAGATTTGTTTAGATTTAAGATAAAACTAATAGCTACACTTGTGTTATAAACCTTAATCCTTATGTTGACAAATACTGATTTGCCTTCGACATTCGAAAAATGGCTGATGGGTATTCAGTGTACCGCGTCCGTCAGTCTGTCAATCTATCAGTTTGTCGGTCGGTCTGTCTGCCGTATGGTTTCCAGTCAATAACTCAAGATCGCTTAGGTTTAATGTTTTAGATGGTCACCAGATCTAAAATATAAATAAAAGAATTGACGATATAATTTTTCCTTTCATATATATCAAAAAGAAAAATACCTAACATTAATACAAACAAAATAACACTCATGAGCAAGAAATACATTGGAAAAAGTGTGCCGTTTAAGAATAATCATCGTTTGAAATATGTATAATTATAAAGAGTTTGTAACGCTTTTCCTAGGTATTGTGGAGAACTTGTTTATCACTTACATAACGTTAAAATTCACCCCCTGTACTTGTAAGTCCAGCTGGCCGAGTGGTTAAGGCGTCAGTCTGTTTTGATCCCGACGGTCGCAGGTCCCGGCGAAGGCAAATGTTGTAATTTACTTCTTGTTTTTAGCGTACCTGAGCACAACGTGCTCATGGTGAGCTTTTGTGGTCGCCTTTTGTCCGTCGTCCGTCGTGCGTCGGGCGTCGTCAGCATTTACCTCGTTAACACTCTAGAGGTCAAATGTACTGGCCAATCTTCATGAAACTTGGTCCTCTTGTTTTTTAATTTGCTTTATTCATTGTGTTTTTTTCTTCTGAAAATGCTTGCTTATGGGGCAGTGATTATTAATAATAAAAATACATGTGTTTACATGACACTGCTTCTCAATTTCTTGTTTGTACAAAATTATCTTATACATTTTACTTGTAATCGTAGACACTTTTTAAATGTCTAACTTCACTTCAGGCAGTGTATGGCTCTGGTGAAACCACAGAACAGCCAGTATCGGGTCACGAGGTATACAGTCACTAACAAATGTTCGGCAACATCACGGTTTATCTCCTTCTCCATTCCTGATTTATAACCAAACAAGTTTGACATGTCTGATTATACCCCGTTGGCATAGATTGCATGCTCTCTGTAGTCTACACTTTATTACTATCTTATGCAACTGTTAAATTTTATAATGTAATGATGGCAGGTTTAAATCATTTGTTTCTTTTTTTTCAGATGTCAAATTCTGAACATTCTGTAACTCCTGCGCAGTACACTGAACATGAACCAGCTCAAGCTTGAAATCCGTTTCAGATTAACACCATCCAAGGTGAACAACAAGAAAACACACCATCCTTGTAAGTTGTGTAATATAGTGTTCTCTGATGTAAGGTTTAGTTAATGTACCAATTTTAATATGCTGTCAGTACAGTTTATTTGATAATATTCTTTAGCAGAGTAACAATATAGCCATACGAAATCATGAGATAGTCATACGATATGATGAGCTAGGATCCATATAAGATATGTTGACTTGGATCAAGGATAAGGGTCAAGCCCCGAAAATATACAATAGCAGACAAATAGGTACTAAAATAGTAATCACATTTCAACATGTACATATAAAATACTTCATTACAACGCTATAAACATCACAGATATATAATACATAAACAAGTTATACTTTCACTTACAGAACACAATGAATGAAGTTAAAAAGACCCAGTCACCTGCCTAAACATGTTTTAAAACCAGTCAACTGTTACAATTGGTCAGTATGGTCAAAGGGAGATAATTGATTACTCAGCCAGTGTTACTTAACATTCTACCAGGTAGCTGTAAACGTGCAGTTAAGTTAAATCGCCACACAAACGTTTAGGAGGGGGTGTATGGAATAAGTGATTACGACATTGCGTACGTGAATGCACTTTGGATTGTTTATCGCATTTTTGTTCATCAATGTACACATTTCTTTTATGTCGCGGATATTTATTTACTTTTAGCTGGTATAATTACATTACAAGTGACCCTGAATACACGTACTTCATTCGGAACCGCTGCAATCAGTGCATACAATCAGCACAATATATTTAACAAAATATCTAATGCTAACAAACGTTTCAAACATGCATGTTGATGCTGAGAAATCTTTCTTTCGAAGTAGTATAGGTTTACGTGTTTGTAAGTACATTTAAAATAAAGCCAGTGCTTTTGTCGTAAGTGACACGTAACTACCCAATCGATAGTACTGCTGAAAATTTTATCTACGCAACTCCTCCTACAGTTTCTTAAGTTGGAAACATTAAGCGTTGCACTTGTCCCTCCGTCCGTCTTTAAGTCCGTCCGTCCGTAAGTCCCGATATTGTGTGTGCTCAACGCTAAACTGCTGGACCGATTTCGCTCATACTTTCACAGCTAAAAAACCTTAACATGTACGTGATCGCAAATGAAGGCATTTTGGCTACGACCAATTTTTGCAGAATTATGGCCCTTCCAGTTTTTCTAATGTAGAATTTATATGAAAATAAATGTGTGAAAGCAAACATTAGTGTTGGCAGTGATTTTTTCTCGCTAATTTTAGTGCCGTTTAAAGGCAGTTTCCCCTGACAAAATATCCTCCCTTTTCCCCAAAGTTATCAATGTTATTCCCCCCAAGTAATCAGTGTTTTAGAGGTGGGTGCGTTAATAGAAAAAATTATTGAATGATAATTTGATTCGGCACCATTATCAAAAAGAAGTTCAGAAGATGAACCATTTAAATATATTAATCATCAACAGGGAAAAATAACCATACATTACATGAAAAATAAACTTAAAAATACAACTTTCCCATTTTGAAAATTGTCACGCTAAAGTTCCCCATTTCATGGGCACAGGCAGTTAGGAACGTTTGAAAAAATCACTGGCTGGCAACACGCCCTTTGTGTCCAAACATGTAACGTGGGGGCATCCGGGTCTGTGACACATCTAGTTATGACACTGTCACAGAGTGTCCGATTTGACATGCAGTTGTGCATTAAGAAAGGAATAAGGGTAACTCTACCCAGCCTAAATTTTGTATAGTTTAGGCAAGCAGGCACTGACTGAAGAGTTGCAGTAAACAAACAATGTCTGGTGGTTGTCCATTTGAGAAGGCGTAATGTTCAGAATGCTAGTATTTAAATATTTGTATATTGAAATCTTGGTTTGGCCAAAAATACGTTTCTTACGCCCCACCAAACTTCTATGGCGACTCTCAGCCTAAACTTTGTTTTCGTGTTAGAAAACGTCCCCAAAAGTCATTGAATTTTCGTTTCCGGGTCCTTAAGTTCTGTGAACACCTGTAGACTGTTAAGACACTCTTCGGGATTGTTTATAGAACGAACGTATACTTAACATTCGTTATACAATTTCAATAGCATGATCTAATCCTCAAAAAATAATTGCCGACCTACCCACCCTAATTTTAATTTCAAGGAGGGAACCAGGGATATTTTTGGCGATACCTTTTTTGTGCAAGAACCTTTCATGCTGTATCCCAGGAACAACATGAAATTACAATGGATTTTTGTTTTGCTCTCGAACATAAAAAAATCATTTGTAATTGCCCCGCTTTGATTAAATAAAACATTTGATGACTTCAACATAAAAAAGGGCTAATGTGCTGCCTTATGGAAAGCTTTCGTTACCTGTTTCCAGACTGATCCACGTCAACCGTACAACGCTTGTCCAAGACATGCTCAGACAGTTTGAATTGCTGGGAGCCGATACCAATGTGACCATTCAGTCTGAAGGGGAGCAGGCGGTGGACCAGCATAGAGTTTTCAGGGACGCCCTCACTGCATTTTGGGGTGGCATAGTGGGAACATATTTTGAAGGACATGATGAAGCTGTGCCAATCGTCACCCCCGAGTATAACCGTTCACATGTGGCAGGCTGTTGGCAATATTCTTGTCAGAGGCTTCAGACAAGCAGGATACATACCCCTACAGTTTAGTAATGCATGCTTGATACGGGGTATATTTGGGGAGGTGCCTACAGGCATTCTCCAGCAATCATGGCTCCGAACCCTGGGAGGGTTTGAGCGCAAGCTAATGACCAGATTCTTGGCTGGTCACTATATGGAAGATGACCAAGATGAGGTTGTCGAAGTGTTCGACAGATACCATGTGGGCGAGTTGCCCACTTCAATGTGCAGCGTCTGGGCGAAAGGTGTGCACATGTTATGTGCCTGGAAAGACCTTTATTCCCTCTAGTGTCAATGGGATTAGACAGGCTTAGAGGCTCGTTTGATTCAATCGATAGTTTAATTTCAACAATCAGAACCTTGCGTCCTGATGGTAGAAGAGTTGGGTCTCTTGTCACAGCTGAAGTAGGTAGCCCTCAACAGGAACGAATGATTCAATTTCTAAGGCAATTCTTACGAAGCGCCGATGATGATCTGCTGAGACGTTTCCTACGCTTCAGCAGTGGAAGTGACGTCATAAACTTCCGCCAGATCACTATCAACTTTGTTCACCTGTATGGTTTGCAAAGGAGGGTGGTGGCACACACTTGTTCTGTTACTCTAGATGTGCCAACCACTTATATTTCGTATAACGAGTTTCAATACGAATTACGGCAGCAGTTGAATTCTGATATGTGGGGCATGGACTTTGCCTAAAATATAGTTGGCCAAATTGCTGAACTATCACTCTGATATAGGTTTTATGTCATGTGATGTCGTCTGCGATTTTCCTGTCATGTGAGGCCAAAAAGTGATCACTTTTTTAACACATTTCTGATCCTGTTAGACCACCGTGTGTTATATTTCAATGTTTTCAATTAAGGCAAAACAATAATTATTAGTTTCTTAGGCACTTTTTTTCTAAATCATTGAGGGAGTGCAGAAATTATCAAGAGGAACAAAAACCTGCCATGAGTCTAATATTTCTGCATTCATATTTTGTTCAATTTGTTATTGATATGTGATATTTCTGTCTGTTTTGGACTCGAGCGAGCCTGAAGTCCAGTTATACTTATTTACACTTAAAAAACTTGAAAGTGTCTTTCTTTTCGGCATAACCTTTCATAAATATTTTTCAATATAATTTGGGAGCTAAACGTATTAATAAGTAGAATCAAACAAACGGAATCGCAAACAATGACCGATTTGGTTTGGTGAAATTCGCATTCCAAATGTAGGAGTTTTTATATACCATCCTATTAGTTATTTTTGCTTTAAATATGTGCTTGTCTCAAAATGAAATAACTACACTATAAAAACATCAAAAATGCATTACGAAACGCACACATGTAAGTTTTGTGAAGTGTTAAATATAGTATAATTGTGAATTGTTTCATTATTGTCTAGATTTTCAATAAAAGTGAAGAGTATATGGTAACATATAAATAAGTCGGTCCGTTTCATTCATGATTTGTCCAACTATTTTTCTTTGTTTCATTAATTTTGCCATACCTTTTAGAAGTACACGAATACTTTTGACGTTAAAATTACTAAAATTAAATGCCCATAAAAAGTATTCACAACTTTTGAATCAATAAATGCCCCAAAATCATTTAAATTGTTATTTACAAAGATTTAATTTTTGTGCTACTTAAATTTTGAAATTTGGTGATCAAATGTCAATGTCACACTGACATTTCGAAGGAAGGTTTTCATTTTTTACCTTACGAAACCATCTCAAATGTATCTGATAAAGTTTGATATCTTCATGCATTCATTAGCATAAACAGTAAAGACATGCAGGATCTTCATGAGGTGATATGAGTTTGTTTTTACACAATAATAATCATATAAATTGAAGTGATGCGTATTTCATCAAACACAACCTAATATCATCATATTCATCATTATTGACTCTATCTAGATCATTTATCATTTATTGTGCTTGTAAATGATACGCAAGTCATGTTAATTATAATCAATCATAAATAATTATTTTAGTAAGTGACAAAGAAACATAAATGTTATTTGTTTATGAAGATTTATCATTTGTTTTCTGCTTACTTACGTCTTATGGACATTAGTGTCATAAACATTCATTTGTATGAAAGACATGTGGTTTGTTTCCTAATATATGCGTGTTAATATATCCTCTATGGGCTATAGGTTTGAAGTATCACCAAAATGCAAAAGGATTAAATTCTTACTCTTATAACATTGTTTGTTTTTAAATATTTGCCTTGTAAGGGTGTTAAAAATATTATGGATGAAGAAATAAAGTCAAATTTTAAATTTGATCTAACATAACATTTTCTATTGTCAACTTATAATAATAGTATAATATACTATTATAGAAGTATATGAAATTGTACTGGGCGAATTTTTGAAGAAATGTTAAATTAATATCGTTACAAAACATGCAAATTGTGATGTGATGTTTTGTAATGTATGACCTTGACCTTTGAGCTAGGATCTCAAGCATAGTATGTGACAAATCAACTTTTAGTTGTGCAAGTCTGATAGAAATCCACCCTTTATGGCTAAGTAACAGCCTGGACACAAACCAATTTTTTAACTATGAACTCAAAATGTGACTATGACCTTGGTGAAAGGAACTTGAGTTCTGTATGCAACACATCATCTCCCGGGCATTACAATGTATCATCTATTATATGTAGTTTGCAATCTGAATAATAAGATAACAATTGGAAATTTGTGATTGCTACATGTAAATCTATGGTTGTAGTAAACAGCAATAGTCACTAGTTGTTTGTGTTATACTTGAGTCACATTTCACATATGTTCCCTTCATATTTGATAGTGGCAAAATAATCAAAACACAATATTTTCCGAATAATACAAAGTAGAATTCCCATCTTTAAGCACAACCACACATAACAAAACAAATGTTAACAATCAGAAAAAGTTTCAAGACAATCCATTGGAAACTATGAGTGCACTCACAAGGAATTTTCTCTGGATATTCAATAGAAAAACATAATCAAAGGGCCATAACTTGGAATGCAGGAGAAAAATTTGAATCTCCATCATTAACGCATAACTACACATTACCCTATAGAATGTAGACAATTTCAAGAAAATCTTTTGGAAACTGTATGAAAAGTTGCATTCACAAAGTTTTGCTAACAGACAGACTTACGACCAGTGGTGTACATGATACAAGAGGGCCATGATGGCTCTAGGTCGCTCACCTGAGTTTAAGGCATCATAATGGCTTATAACAAGAGGGCCACGTGGCACTAAACCAATTACCTGAGTATAAAGATCTGGGCCTTGCAGATTCAGGAGAAGAATGTTATAGTCTAAACCATGGCCCACAGGACGTGGCCACTTTCTACCCCAGGGGCATAATTTGAACAATAGATGTAATGAACAAAGTTTCAAGCCAAATACGAAACCTATGGGCCTTGCGGTTTCAGAGCAGAAGATTTTTAAAGTCATTGTGCTATTTAAGTCTGTATAAACCATGTGACCCCTGGTGCGTGGCCAGTTTTGACCCCATGGCCATGATTTGAACAAACTTTGTAGAGAACAACTATAGGATATTACATACTAAATATGAAACCTCTGGGCCATGCAGTTTCAGAGGAGACAATTTTTAAAGTCATTTTGCTATTTAAGTCTATATAAATCATTTGACCCCCGGGCATGGCCAGTTTTAACCCCAGAGGAATAATTTGAACATTCTTTGTAGAGGACCACTAGACAATGTTACATATCAAATATGAAAGCTCTGAGCCATGTGGTTTCAGAGATTTTTTAAAGTTTTCACTTGTTGAATCTTTTTTTAGCTCTGGTGATCTACATATGCAGCGGACCGGAACGATTTGAAAAACTGTGAAAGAGGGTCACCCAACGATCATTCCTGTTAAGTTTCATGAAAATCTGCGGTTTAGGAGAAGATGTTGATTGAATGAAAATGACGACCGACGGATAAAAGGCGATCACAAAGCTCACCATGAGCACAACGTGCTCAGGTGATCTAATGAAAAAATTACCCAACCCTACCATTTTTGTGTGCAATTATACCTAAACTATTATACTTTACGGCCTAATCATTGAAATCAGAGTTTTGGGACATGCCACAGGCATATATTCTGTGTTGTTAACAAGGCCTGAAAGTTAGAGGTTTGATTCTTGAATAATTTTAGAGCACTGTCCATTTCTTACAAACTTTTAACTACAAATTTTAAGTTCAAAAGGGTCAATAATTATGTATTTATGTAAGACAGATTTATGTGATTTGTCACATGCATCTATTACATGACTATCAACAAGGTCTGAAAGCTGAGTGGAAACATAAGAACAATAGATGGCCACAAACAAATGTCTCATTCAACGATTAGGCTATTGGTGCGACATACAAAAATCGATGGCCCTAAAATAAATTTCAATTCCAAAGCCATCGCTGGATTCCCCCAGGGGATCAATCTCTTGTTTTAATTGTTCCATGAGCTCAGCACTAATTGTACATTTTGTGGTGGGAATGTCAATATGATTGCCCTCTGCTGGCACCGGAGCGTCCCAATCGACACCAAAATCTTCCTCGACTTGGTCTCCAATGACATGTGGCTCAAAAAACAGGTCGTCAACTCCAGTCTGCCCATGTCCTCTGTGCTGCACGATTCCGTGCACATAAAGTTGGATAGGCGTTTTTCCCTCACAAGTACTAAGTCTGTGGTTATTCCATCCACTTAGAAATCGTTTAAGATCTCTGTTCAATCGAGGCAAGTACACATATTGTAGACACCAGAGTTCAACGGAGTTGTCTGGATGAAGCACACCTTCTTTCTCAAAATGTTGAAAAAGTTGTTTGTGTACAATGGTGCAGCCTAAGTAAACATCCCTCCACAGTCTTTCTATCCGTTGATTATGCACACTGCGGCCCGTCAAGCAGCTACCCCTTTGGTGTCCCCTATATGTGTTCATAAAGTGTGAAACATCCATGTTTTCACCTCCATGGTCGCAGCGCACTCTTGAAGGTACACCATACTCGTGAGTTGCAATCAGGAAGTTATCTAAAACAGTTGCTGCCTTGTTGTTTGTAGAGGCTTGCAGGAAAACAATAAGTCTCGAGAACCTATCGATGCCTCCATGGATAACAATGCCCCACCTGTAAACAGAAAAAAATACTTCAAGAGTGTTTTTAAACAAAAGACTATTTCAAATTTCCTTAGTCCAAAACAGCCTCATAATTCTTGAGAAATCTAAGCCAGAGTTATCTTAATTGAACAGCACAGTCATTTTGCAATAAAAATGTCAAATTTCATAAGCTTTGATACCCCGCCAGGAAATGTGTCAATATTAGTAGCAAGAAAGTGAAAGAACACGGATGCACCCACATTCTGCCAGTTGTCACAAAACCATATGCAATTACTGTACCAAGGTTCACAAGTTCACATGCTGATGAATATTTCTATAGTTTCATCACTCTAGCAGTTACACATGTGACTTAAGTCAAAAAATGTCAATCAGATAGGGACAGGAAGTGTTTGCAGTATTGGTCTATTGACAGGGAAAAATATGATATAGTGACAAGATAGGTCTGACAGAACAGGAGTTGCCTCCTTTGTACAATAATACATTTTCAACGTAAAATATCAGGTAAATGATTTTTATAGGGGTTACCTCCCCTTAACTGTAAATTTCAGTAATATACTGAATAATACCCTGTATATGAGGGGTAACTTGTGTTTTTTGTAACAAAGTTATTATTTACAAAATAAAATGTATTGCATGTACATTTCCATGCAAATAAAGCTAAACAGGGTAAAATACTGACAATATTGAATATATATGTCAAAATATCGGGTAACACGATTATAAAATGACATTTACCGTAGTTAAAGAATATCATAAAAAAAAACATGCCATGTTATTGAAAAACTTGACAGTTTATAAAACAAGAAAATTACATAATGACCCTGAAGACATGTGTCAAGTTTCAATTGAATATCTGTAGTAGTTACTGAAATATGTTCTCGTTGCACGCAAACCTTAACTTGAATTTTCTCTTGCACGCAAACCTTCACCTGACTTTTCTAAATACTAAAATTGGCATAAATCTGCTAAACTGCAGGTCAGAGTAATGGGCCTTGGTCAGTGACTTTATGCAGGTCAGAGTAATGGGCCTTGGTCAGTGACTTTATATAATGACCTGAAGAATGAGTTTAGTTTCTACCGAACATCTGTAGTAGTTACAGAGCTATGGAGTTGTTGCACGCAAACCTTAACCTGACTTTTCTAAATACAAAAGGTGGCATACTTCTGCTAAATTGCAGGTCAGACTTATGGGCCTTGGTCAGATACCTCCCATAATGACCACGAAGACATGTGTGAAGTTTGAATTGAATATCTGTAGCAGTTACAGAGATATGGACTTGTTGCACGAAAACCTTAACCAGATCATTACGCTGACGAACGGGTGAGTAGTAGTGTAGCTCAAACAATTCGTTGAATAGTCAAGATAACCACATGTATACGTTTTTGTTGGGTCCCAAAAATAGGGAGAAAGGTGTGTATACATATAAATGAATAAATAACACTATCACAGAAAAGTTAACTAATATATGTAAATTATTGATTTTTACACAGAACCAGGTTCAGCAAGCAACTTGAGTCCGCCTGCAGGGGCTGATCCCTGGTTTAGTGGCCTGTGTGGGGGAATACTTGGTAATATAACAGGCGCCCATAGCAAATTTAAATTTTGTCAGTAATCTGACAGTCCAAAAGATAGGTGGCAAGGGCTCTGTAGAAGATACCCCTGTTTGGCCCACCAGGCCTCAGAAAAGTGATCAAATTAAACTGAACGTCATTTTCAATAAAATGCTTTCTGAAAGCGTTTCTTGGATTGTCAAATTGGGGGCATTTAAGAAATGAGTCTTGTATATGACATATGTCATCTCATAATTTGTGGCAAGTTTGATAGGGATCCATCCATCCATGGCTAAGTTACAGTCTGGACAATCAAATCTGATGCAGGCACAGACAGACTGACATGTTTACAAACATACACCTTACTGCAACCGTGGCAAACGGGCTCTAAGCGGGCTCTAAGAAAAGCCTAACATTGAAAAGCTCCAAAATAAAGTACCATATGAGTTTATGATTCCCGTCAATATGCCAAAGTGCATTTGGCCCGGGCACCTGGTAGGTTCTTCGGTGTATGGTCCGACACCAACGCATAGCAACAGCAGCAGCATCAACTCTAACCAGCGACTCTGCAACTCTTTCCCTCTGAAGCACGTGGCCCATTGCTCTTAGCTGGCCTTGAACATTTCTTTGTCCTGATGTTTTTAAATTGAAAATATACGCAAGAATAGGCACGAAATGTTTTATTTATGAATGTCTGAACTAAAATGGTTACACAGGCAGTAACAACTGCAATTGGTAATTTTCACAAGGTCCATATCCAAGCCTTCATATAGGATGCAAAGTTAATTTACATGTTATACATATAAACTAACTGCCAAAAGATTAATCTTATAAAGTAAAAAAATGGTTGCCATGGTAACCAATCTTCTCAAACTGAGAATTACAACATCAAAATCAGTCTGAAAAATATCGATTTGAAAATTATTAAAAATTATTAAATTAATGAATGTATTCACAATCTATATTTACGGGTAATATATTCAACAAGAAAATGACACATCAAAAGTAATGAATTCTTAAACCTGGTGGTCATAATCTTAAATATCTAAATTGTTTTATTTCAAAACATAATACATACAATATGGCAATGTGTATTTGACAACCATTGAAAGATAAACTTGGACAACAACTTGACCCACACAATTTACAAATAAAAGTAAAAGTTATAAACACAATTCTGTTTTATGATTATAAAAGTTAAGTAGGAATACCTTAATTCTGAAGGTAAGTCTTAAAATTACTTTTACATCTACATATGTATAATATAAACCAAGAAAAACCTTGATTGTTCCATCTGACAATTAATTTTTAACATTCAACTATAATGTATATAGTTTATGTATAATTAATTTAAGCTTGAATGTAAAGAATGCTAACAGTTGAGCTAAACATATAAAATTCTGATTCTTTTTAGAAAAATCAACCGGTAGTTTTCCAGATCAAAATTATCAAGTTGAAATCAATAAAGTAACCATCAATTCTACCAAATCTAGTATGAAAATATAGACATCAGTGACACATTCCAATATTACAACCAGTTCACAATAAATATTACTTTGGCAATTGTGGTTTGGGACATGTTTTTTCTCTTCCAGACTCTGACCTGAAAAATTTGGAAATGTTTTCATACAGGTACCACTGCCTTGCTAAAGGAAGTGGGGGAATGTTCTTGAGAGAAGGCTTTGCCTTCTTATTTACTGCACACTTCAAAATATCAAAACATTCTTCAGTGGAGTCAGTATACTCCTTACAGTGCAGGACACCAGGCTGATCTTTGGAAACAAAGAAATGGTGGTACTTTGTGATACGCTTGATGTTCCTGAAGATGTCCTCAAGGTACAACTTCCACTAAAAAAAATGGACCGGTCTCCCTGGCTCGGACACTATGTGGGGTATGTTATGTTCAGATCTAGTTGAGGACTGGACAGTGTTGGTAATGTATAGTCTCTGCATCACTTGCCCTCCACTTAACCTTCCACACACCAAAATGCCAGTCTGCGGCAAATTTTGTGAGTCCGGCCAGCATTGTGTTGATGCTAATGGATTCATGAAGGCCTGAAAAATTAGAAGCTTGTCTGATACTGATCATGAACTGGGGTGTGGAAATACTAAAATTATTTACATCTCCATGGACAAGTCCGCATGCAATAGTCACTTGTCCAAATAAAAATATAGTTTTTATTCAAGGCCTTTTTGATATATTTTTCCATTAAAAGTTTATTTTATCAAATAATAAATGAAACACAGTTTGAAGGTCAGAGCATGTTACAAGTTTAATGCAAACTTAATTTAACATTTATCTTGCCTATAATGAGTATGACAATTTTGCATGAAATAGACCATTATAGTTTACAAAGGCATCAGAATTTTGGAAAATTGATTCCATAACATGTTACCTGTTCCCTATGAGCACATTCCAAACGCATGGAACTTCCTGGGCAGGGGTCTCTCTCTTGTTTGGGGGGAGTACCTGTACCCTCAGGCAGGGGAATTTTAGTGTCGTTTTACACTGAAAGGGAAATTTTGACTTAGCAAACGAGTCAAAAATAAAAACTATTAAATATATTTTTAAATCACTTTATTTAGTCTAAGTCTTTACCTGACAACTTTATTCATGAAAATTGTCAATAAATTAAATATTATATTAACTAGTCAAATTTTAACAATCTACGGTCTACCACTTGAACATTATAAGGTGGAGCAGTGCAACAGATAATTTTTCTTGCAATTTAATATATTTTCACTTCCGATTTTTAAATTGTTTTTTAACTTCCAATTTGTATCCTTAATTAATTTTCTTAAACTACTTATACTAATTCTAATATGGTAATAAACTGTGTTTTTGACTGTAAGACACGGTATTTGTGCAATTTTGCTTCACCTGTTTTAAAAACGAAAAATTTAAGCAGAAGCCATTTTCCCAAAACAGAAATTACGGTTCCCGGCAAACAAGTTAGCAGTTAACTGTATATACATGAAGTTTTATTATGAAAGCACAAATAATCGGAAACCAGACAAGTCAAAACGGTCATTTAACATAACCATGTGATGTTCTTCGGATTTTATCGTTAACCGTTTGTTACGGTGCTTAAGTATATCTGATTCCCTAAAATCACTCCCATAAACAACACGAAAACTAATTCGATGGCAGTTCATTTGGGGGAAATTTTGGCCTACAATGGGGGAAAAATATATACTTTTTTGATGGGGGAAAAAAACGGAGATCGAGATCCCTGACTAGGTGCTTCACACCGGGCACTAAAAGACCCAGGGATGCCTACGGAACGAGGCGTCTTCTGTATCTTGCACTCTCCCCCATCACCCCACTAACAAGTCTTCGGGGGGGCGATGGCCATATGGGAGAGAATCCCCATGCACTCGATAACAATGTACTACATACACACGTTTTCGCAA
The DNA here is from genome assembly GCA_027627225.1 of Congeria kusceri. NCBI lineage: Eukaryota > Metazoa > Mollusca > Bivalvia > Myida > Dreissenidae > Congeria > Congeria kusceri. Next base: position 82,268,700 of record CM051027.1, read on the forward strand.
CTGGTTCCTGGTCAAAACACAAAATAAACTTTAAATAAACCAGCCACAGACTTTAGGAATTCTTCGATTTTAAGACATTTACTGAAGTGTTCACTAAGGAGCTTTGTGATTATGGGCCCTGCACACATTCCAACTGTATTAAGGCATAGACACTTGTTATTGTTAAATGTGCGCCAAAACGATCAAATTACTGTCTGTATTAAGGCATAGACACTTGTTATTGTTAAATGTGCGCCAAAACGATCAATTACTGTCTGTATTAAGGCATAGACACTTGTTATTGTTAAATGTGCGCCAAAATAATCAATTACTGTCTGTATTAAGTCATAGACACTTGTTATTGTTAAATGTGCGCCAAAACGATCAATTACTGTCTGTATTAAGGCATAGACACTTGTTATTGTTAAATGTGCGCCAAAACGATCAATTACTGTCTGTATTAAGGCATAGACACTTGTTATTGTTAAATGTGCGCCAAAACGATCAATTACTGTCTGTATTAAGGCATAGACACTTGTTATTGTTAAATGTGCACCAAAACGATCAATTACTGTCTGTATTAAGTAATAGACACTTGCTATTGTTAAATGTGCGCCAAAATAATCAATTACTGTCTGTATTAAGTCATAGACACTTGTTATTGTTAAATGTGCACCAAAATGATCAATTACTGTCTGTATTAAGTAACAGACACTTGCTATTGTTAAATGTGCGCCAAAATGATCAATTACTGTCTGTATTAAGTAATAGACACTTGTTATTGTTAAATGTGTGCCAAAATGATCAATTACTGTCTGTATTAAGTCATAGACACTTGTTATTGTTGAATGTGCGCCAAAATGATCAATTACTGTCTGTATTAAGTAATAGACACTTGTTATTGTTAAATGTGTGCCAAAATGATCAATTACTGTCTGTATTAAGGCATAGACACGTGTTATTGTTAAATGTGCACCAAAATGATCAATTACTGTCTGTATTAAGTCATAGACACTTGTTATTGTTAAATGTGCGCCAAAATGATCAATTACTGTCTGTATTAAGGCATAGACACTTTGTTATTGTTAAATGTGCGCCAAAACGATCAATTACTGTCTGTATTAAGTAATAGACACTTGTTATTGTTAAATGTGTGCCAAAATGATCAATTACTGTCTGTATTAAGTAATAGACACTTGTTATTGTTAAATGTGTGCCAAAATGATATGATCAATTACTGTCTGTATTAAGGCATAGACACTTGTTATTGTTAAATGTGCGCCAAAATGATCAATTACTGTCTGTATTAAGTAATAGACACTTGTTATTGTTAAATGTGCGCCAAAATGATCAATTACTGTCTGTATTAAGTAATAGACACTTGTTATTGTTAAATGTGTGCCAAAATGATCAATTACTGTAAGTATTAAGGCATAGACACTTGTTATTGTTAAATGTGCGCCAAAATGATCAATTACTGTCTGTATTAAGTAATAGACACTTGTTATTGTTAAATGTGCGCCAAAATGATCAATTACTGTCAGTATTAAGGCATAGACACTTGTTATTGTTAAATGTGCGTCAAAATGATCAATTACTGTCAGTATTAAGCATAGAAATTTGTTATTGTTAAATGTGCGCCAAAATGATCAATTATTGTCAGTTTTAAGCCATAGACACTTGTTATTGTTAAATGTGCGCTAAAATGATCAATTACTGTCAGTATTAAGGCTTCGACACTTGTTATTGCTAAATGTGTGCCAAAATGATAAATTACAGTCAGTATTAAGGCATAGACACTTGTTATTGTTAAATGTGCACCAAAATAATCAATTACTGTCAGTATTAAGGCAAAGACACTTGTTATTGTTAAATGTGCGTCAAAACGATCAATTACTGTCTGTATTAAGTCATAGACACTTGTTATTGTTAAATGTGCGCCAAAATGATCAATTAATGTCTGTATTAAGTAATAGACACTTGTTATTCTTAAATGTGTGCCAAAATGATCAATTACTGTAAGTATCAAGGCATAGACACTTGTTATTGTTAAATGTGCGCCAAAATGATCAATTACTGTCTGTATTAAGTAACAGACACTTGTTATTGTTAAATGTGCGACAAAATGATCAATTACTGTAAGTATTAAGGCATAGACACTTGTTATTGTTAAATGTGCACCAAAATGATCAATTACTGTCTGTATTAAGTAATAGACACTTGTTATTGTTAAATGTGCGCCAAAATGATCAATTACTGTCAGCATTAAGGCATAGACACTCATTATTGTTCAATGTGCGCCAAAATGATCAATTACTGTCTGAATTAAGTAATAGACACTTGTTATTGTTAAATGTGCGCCAAAATGATCAATTACTGTCAGTATTAAGGCATAGACACTCATTATTGTTCAATGTGCGCCAAAATGATCAATTACTGTAAGTATTAAGGCATAGACAGTTGTCATTGTTAAATGTGCGCCAAAATGATCAATTACTGTCAGTATTAAGGCAAAGACACTTGTTATTGGTAAATGTGTGCCAAAATGATCAATTACTGTCAGTATTAAGGCATAGACACTTGTTATTGTTAAATGTGCGCCAAAATGATCAATTACTGTCTGTATTAAGTCATAGACACTTGTTATTGTTAAATGTGCACCAAAATGAACAATTACTGTCCGTATTAAGGCATTGACACTTGTTATTGTTAAATGTGCGCCAAAACGATCAATTACTGTCAGTACTAAGGCAAAGACACTTGTTATTGTTAAATGTGTGCCAAAATGATCAATTACTGTCAGTATTAAGGCATAGACGCTCCTTATTGTTAAATGTGCGCCAAAATAATCAATTACTGTCAGTATTGTGGCATAGACAGTTGTTATTGTTAAATGTGCGCTAAAATGATCAATTACTGTCAGTATTAAGGCTTCGACACTTGTTATTGCTAAATGTGCGCCAAAATGATCAATTACAGTCAGTATTAAGGCATAGACACTTGTTATTGTTAAATGTGCACCAAAATAATCAATTACTGTCAGTATTAAGCATAGAAATTTGTTATTGTTAAATGTGAGCCAAAATGATCAATTATTGTCAGTTTTAAGGCATAGACACTTGTTATTGTTAAATGTGCGCTAAAATGATCAATTACTGTCAGTATTAAGGCTTCGACACTTGTTATTGCTAAATGTGCGCCAAAATGATCAATTACAGTCAGTATTAAGGCATAGACACTTGTTATTGTTAAATGTGCACCAAAATAATCAATTACTGTCAGTATTAAGGCAAAGACACTTGTTATTGTTAAATGTGCGCCAAAATGATCAATTACTGTCAGTATTAAGGCATAGAAACTTGTTATTGTTAAATGTGCACCAAAATGATCAATTACTATCAGTATTTAGGAGGAAAGCTCTTCGTAACTGCCTTCGTAAAGAAACATTCAATATTTTTATTTTCTTTAAACAAAGCGAATATTTAAAAAAAAAAATTCAAATGGCAAAAAAAAGTTTATGGTTGGGTTAAAAAAAACATGGTCTGTCGGGTTAGTGGAAACAACTTTTTTACGCTTTAGGAAAAATGGCCCCACCGCCTGGGGTGGAAACATTTGAGCAACTTCAGTAGACAACCACCCAAGGAACATTTCTGTGAAATTATTTGGAAATCCAACCATTGTTTTCTGACAAGAAAATTTTCTAAGTTTTCAATATAGTCATATACAGAAAAAAGGCCCCTGGCATCCATGTTTTTCAATGGATGGGAAACCTTTGGGCAACTTTGGTAGATGACTTCCCAAGGAACACTTATGTGAAGTTTCATAAACACTGGCCAACCCGTCTCAGAAGAGATGTTATTTAAAGAAAAAAAGTTTATGCACGACAGAAGAACCGCCATGGCATAAGCTCGCGTGAAGTTAACCATGTCCATTTATGTTACTTAAGTAAGCACTTCTTTTAATAAAATTATATACAATGTTGAGAAAAAGTTGTGTCCAGATTGCATAAACTAACATTATAATTATAATTACACTTATTTATGTATCTACAAAATAATCTAGTACAAAATGATGTCATCGTAGCAGGATGTGCTAAAATAATGATTGTTCAGACAAAAAGCAAACACCTGCACCTGTAGGGGTGTGATGATATCACGGATTAATATCATGAATAAGTGCTTAATTCTGTAATGTATCCCAAAATATACCGTAATATATTGCCCATATTAAATGAGAAGTACTCTTTTATATCTCTCTTAAATAACCGTGCAAATGCATTTATTGAACTTATTATCATTGTTTAAATACTTGTATAAACAAACTATTTGGATGATGCTAAATACATAGATATCAACTATTCACATAATTTGTTATAATAATTGTATTCAGAATATGTTACAAGAACATGGCATAGTGAAACAAAACAAGAAACAGAAGCATAAAACAATTTCAAACAAGAGTTACCAAACTTGGCCTATATGTTTGTATTTTAATATGGGGAATACAAGTTTGAAAGTAAATCTCAAGCCCTTCCTGAGAAACCAGCTTACCCAAAAAACTTAAACCTAGCCCCGACACTGACACCGGGTCAAGTAGAAAAGCTTGCCTTGTCTTTGAAAAGGCAAACTAAAAATAAATCTCATATTACAAAACTAATGGGTGAAATAAAGTGTGTATTTATAACCGAGGGATAACATTAAAAATTGATTTACTTGCAAAACCCATAAACCGGATAGTTGGCTTTCATGCAACATTAAAGACACCGATCTCAAATTCGAAATAAAATGTGGATAAATAGAGATCATTCTTCAGATAGTGAAAGAAATGCTGTGGGAAAATGTGGTCCTTCATATCTGTTGACTTTTTCACTCAATAGGCCGCCATAAGGCCCTAGGTCGCTCAACTGAGAGGCTAAGGAACTAAACTGTTCTGAGCAAGTTTCATGAGGATTGGGCTAAGATTGTGACCTCTAGATTGTTCACAAGCTTCTTCTGCAATTTGGCCTAGTGACCTAGTTTTTGAACCCAGGTGACTCAGTTTTGAACGTGTCCTATATATCATTACGATAAATATTCTGAGCATGTTTCATGCTTATTGGGCTATAAATGTGGCAGTTAGTGTGTTCACAAGCTTTTTCTTCAATTTGCCCTAGTGACCTAGTTTTTGACCCCACTTGACCCAGATTCAAACTCGTCCGAGATATCATTGGGACAAATGTTTTGAGCAAGTTTCATGTTGATTCGGCAAAGATCTTGGCTCTTGAGTGTTAACAATTTTTATAAAGTTTTCAATATAGCCATATAAGACTGCCCCCTGGCAGCAATGTTTCAACAGCGGGCAACCATTTTCGAACTCAGCCGAGATATCATAACAACAAATATTTTGAGCAAATTTCAAGAATATTGGGCAAATAAGGCGACTTCTATAGTGTAAACAAGCTTTTTCTTCAATTTGACCTCGTGACCTAGTTTTTGACTCCACATGACCCAGTTTAAAATTAGGCTGAGATATGATTGGGACAAATGTTCTGACCAAGTTTCATGTTGATTGGGCAAAACATGCGACCTCTAGAGTGTTAAAAAGCTTTATAAAGATTTCAATATAGCCCTATAAGGAAAACTACCCCATCCCCTGGTGGCCATGTTGTTCAACGGAGGGCTACCATTTTCAAACTCGGCCGAGATATCAAAACAAATCTTTTGAGCAAGTTTCAATAAAACTTCGCCAAAAATTTGACCAGGGTGTTAACAAGCTTTTTTCAACTACGAGTATTATAATATAAACAAGAAACGTCTTTAAAAAAGACAATCGGCGTTCACATTAATACACCGCGATATCATTTTTACCCTAAACATATGATACAATGGGGGCCAGGATGATCGGTTACGTGGCTTCTCGGACCCCAGATTTTTCGGTCCCCACCTATAAGAAGACTTCTCGGACCCCATATTTTTCTGACACCATAAGAAAACTTCTCGGATCCCAAAATTAATAATTATTAATATTTGTACCGTAAATAAACTGATCATACCGCCCCATGTTTTCACCAGTGATACATGAATAACCTAAAGCATGTACGTAAACATCATTATTATATAAATTTGCCTGTGACATTTAACAAATTAACACTGTACGAAAATAACTGCAGAAATAATTGCAAATTATTTTTTATCAAACGCCTATAGTTATTCTTAAGCAATATACCCTACTTTCATCTTGAAAGTTATCTATGCATAATACATACACATTTCGAAGTCAATTAATCATCTGTAGGCTAAAAACATTAATGATTTGTTTCTCAGGCAGCGCCGCAACATATTTTTTACGGCCCACCACGAATTTGATATAATGCCAAAACATATTTATTTACTTTTTTTGACGATCGCGCCCAAGTTTTAAAGGAGCACTCCAGAAATATGTTAATAGTACTGAAACTTTGTAGAAAGTGTTTCTAATGGGCATGTTACCGAACAAAATACAAAAACTATGCATTTGAAATCCGTGAATAATTAACATTTTGGTAACTTGCTGTCGTCTATTTTCGGTATGCGATAACTGGTGATGACTCAGGAGTAAACCAGTATGTACATTATAGTATTTCGTTCATTTCAAGCGCTTTTGAACAAAGCCTTTCGTAAATAAGAAACATATTTCGGACGACTAAACACCATAAACGTTCATAAGAACTATTACTAAATATATGATGTATTGAATAAGATCCCATGGACAGCAGCTTAAAATTATACGAATCCGCATTTTAACAGAGCTGAAAAATATTTACCCGGTAGATATTTCGATATTTCCAGTAACTTTCTTCCTGTCCGAAATACTGTGTAAATTTTGAGAAAATGTCATATTTGATTGGGAACATTTATAAATATCGTCTATTTGTTGATTCAGACTTTTGTTTCGCAGATGCTTTTGCTTGGATAATATTTAACTGCATATTTTTTGAAGAAAATCTGTGTCAATATAAGTCCTATGGAAACAATCGAAAATGCCAGCTGCATGACAAGTGTTGATTATCCTTTCCAAAGAGTATTGGTAAATTTAAGTTAAATTCTATAAATATAAGTATTTTAATGCTGATGGTGTATCAATCTGAAGGCACTTATGTTAATTATGAACATTCGAATTGATTGCCTCTTTACATCAAATGACGGTTTGTGATTAATAAATCTTTATTTAGAATTTTATAGAAAAGGAATGCTTATGTTGTTATTAAAACTTAAATTGTCTTTAATCTGTACTTAATAACTTGTTTTACTAAGCCATTACATACTGGCAATAGAAAAAAGTAGGAGAAAACAATACTTCATTAAAAAAAACCTCGCCCTCCAACCTGATTTTTTGGAAACAATTCATTATTTTTTTGTTTAGCCGTATACCGTGTATCCTAATGAAAAGCAATCTTCAGAGAACAATCAGCGCATTTGAAAGAATGATGACTTCCAGTTTAATAGGACACACTTATAATTTCATAAGACTTGAATATGATGTATCAAGGGTTTCTGTGTATAATTGGTATTGCAAATAGTGCATTAATGCTACGCAAATGAAGAAAAAGTAAAATTAATAACATTTCGAAGTATTCAGAGACTTATTTCACCACATTGTATTAATTGAAAGATATTTTTTTATAACTTGACAGTGCTCCAGCAAGGCCTAAATGTTTTAGATATATTTTATATGTTGTTCATTCGGGCGTACAACAAAACATAAAATTCTGCATAATCAGTAAATCTTAAGTTACATACATCTGCGTTCAATGTAGTGTACGCATATAAAATCAAAAACTTAAAAGGAATTAAATGTATTCATCGTTTGAAACCGGCAGATTTATTGCTCAATCAAATGTACATTACATATAAAACTACTATTAAATGCTAATAACAAGTTAGCTGATGCAAATTTAAAAAGAAATTTTTTGTATGTTGTCGTTCGAGATGGGTTTTATTTGTTTTTCATTCGGGCGTACATTCGATTTTGCCTTAGATACACCCTTGAAAATAATATTAATATTAATATTTAGATCTACTTTTAAAATTGAAGTCAGATAATTTTAGTAATTTTACACTGCTACTTACATAAATATATCATCATGAAAATATGGATATTGACATTGAAATTGTAATTGAACAGTTTCCCAGCTAGCAAGCCCATTTGGGCCCAAAATGGGCTATACCTGGGCAAATATACCATATGAGCCCCATGTAATATTTTTCTGCCAATATCGAGCCCTTATTGGACCAAGCAACAAGCCCACATGGGTTCCCAGCAAGTATGCCCATATGGGTCCTAGAAAGTCATCTCATTGGGCCAGGAAAGGGCTTTATCTGGTCTAATGTGCATTTGAGACCCATTTTTGTGTGGTCTTGCCATATCAGAACCAGCTGGGTCCTACGCAAGCAAGCCTACATGTATGTGGGTCACAGAAAGAAAGAAAGTCAGAAATGGGCGTACTACAAGAATGCCCATATGGGTCTAGCAAGAAAGGCCATATAGATCCCCAGGCAAGCAAGCCCATATGGGTCCCAGCAAGAAAGCCTATATGGGTCCCAAACAATATGTCTATATGCATCAACGACAGAAAGCCCATACAGGTCCCAGCAAGAGAACCCTCATGGGGTTCCAAAGAATCAAGCCCATATGGGCCCCAGCAAGAAGGCTCATATGAGTCCACAACAAACAAGCCCATATGGGTTACAAGGAGCAAGCTCACATGGGTCCCCAGCAATCAAGCCCGTATGGATCCCATTCAAGCAACCCATGGGTCCCACATATAGGTTCTGGCAAGCCAACCCATGTGGGCCCAATATGGGATATGCCTGAGCTTATTAACTACATAAGCCCCATGTAGGTCCCACATACATGTCATGCCCATATCAGTCTCAGATGGGTCCCAGGCCAACAAGCTCAAATGGGTCCCAGCAAGAAAGCCCACATGGGTTCACACAAGCAAATCCATATGAATCCCATTAAGAAAGCTCATGTTGGTCTCAGCAAGAAAGGTAATATTGGCCCCCAACAAGTAGGCCTAGATGGGTCCCCAACAGCAAGCCCATATGGGCCCCAGCAAGAAAGTCCATATTGGCCCCCAACAAGCACGTCTAGATGGGTCACAAATAGCAAGCCCATTTGGGTACCATCAAGATATACCATGTGGGTTTCTAACTGGCAAGCCCATATGGGCCCCATGTCTGGGCGATTAACATCTACATTATAAGTTGATACAAATGTGCAATTCTAATTAATTATTAACAGAACACAATAAACATAAATTCCCCATTTATTGAAATATTCGCTCTGATGATTCTCTGGACGCTAATTGATGCATGTATATTATAACAGCTATACACCGGCAGCTAAACGAGGGCTATTTTTAGATTGATCGTGAGTGTGTTGAACTCGCTAGAATCAAATAGAGCGTACCGCTAGGTTAAACAAAATAGTGCATTAATTCTGGGAATGAATATTATGTGCATGACATACAATGAGAAAATATCGTCATACTAATGCTCAGTTCTAGAGTGTATATCAATAATATGTTTAGAATTTTATTTTCACCTTTATTTTAAGTTTGCAATCCCTAAAATTAGAAAATTTGCCCAATTCTATTGGCATTCAATTTTCCCGCTGTATAATTATAGCAAGAAATCTAGGTCAAAAGTGATCTTAGACAGCTACGCCGAATTACAATGTTTAAACTCCAGGTTAAAAAAGACACTGTTTGGTAAAAACACATGCCCCCGGATTGTGCTGGAGAGCCTATTTGAAATATTCTGAATTATTTTAAGTCCAAATTAGATCTAGGTCAAAGTATGGTTGAGTGATATGGGTGGATTGGGAATGGCCATAAGCAACAACACAAATAAATATTCACGTGCTGTCAGTGTTCTGACGAGGCCGCAAAACAGTGATTCTATCGCTCATTTTCACAAATGTCACAGAAAAATTGGTCTAGTAACGATTTTTGTTCCATACAAAATTTCATGGGGAGAATCGTCAAAAATGTGAAACAATTTGGGGACGAATATCAATTCTCTCGAAATGTACCGAGTATGAATCAAATATCCGATTGAGGTCTGCTGTCTGATTGGTTTAATTAAATATGGCACTACAATCTTAGCCAATCGATAACATTATGCGTTTGAGCTTTATCTCCATATTGAAGGGATATCGCTTTGTTTTCCAAGATGTATTCATCTGCTGCGTCGCCTAAGCAAGAACGTTATTTTGAGTAATTTCTCCTGGCAAAACATCAAAATATAAGAGTTTGTTGGTTAATTACGAGTCTGACTGTTGCTTCGCAAGCTGCCTGCAACCCTATCAATAAAGCTGGTGATGGTCAACAAGTTTTTTGACAGAAACTCAAAGAGACAGTGTCACGAATTTGATATAAAAACCTGAACGAAAATTCCAAAATTCTTGGTTCAAAAAGCACAGTTGGCTTGCCTATAATATTGAAGGAAATTTTATGACGCATTCACTTTTTATTAAGTACAAAAAGAATAAAGTTTTCCATTGAGTCACTAATTTTAAGTTTATAGTTACATCAGTTATTAGTGTTGAACAGTCTATAATTAAAAAAAACTATATTAACTATGTTTCTAATGTTAACTGCTGTTAGTTAAATTCACACCAACCACTGACACTTAAACAAGACAAAACTAGTCAAGGTAAATAAATATTGTTATTTATTTTATCATTTGTAGGAAATTGTAGGTGTTTTTTGTTTGTGTCTCCAAAAAATTGGAAATGTCCCCAATTTCTTATTAGCTGTGAGACAAATGTCACCGTCTGTGATACCTATCCAGAACACTGGCTGTAGTAAGTGCTGCTGGTGCAAGACGAAATGGTAAAATCTAGTTTACAAAGAAATAGCCTATTTGAATTATTATTATAAAGTCCAAATTGGTTCAAGGTCTGGTCAAAGTGGTCATTGGTCAAAGTGAGGTTGAGTGATATGGGTTGATTGGGAATGGGCATAAGCAACGACTGTGTATGTATCCAAGTGTCATAGTAAGCGGTGTTTCCATGGTGCTAGACGAAATGGTAAAGTCTAGTTAACGAAGAAATTACACTTTTGAATTATTGTAAGCCCAAATTAGGTCAAGGTCAAAGTGAGGTTTGGTGATATGGGTAGATTGGGGATGGTCATATGCAACAACTGTGTAAGTATCCAAGTGTTCTAGCAAGCGAAATAAGTGCTAGACAAAACAGTAAAATATAGTTAACCAAGAAACTGCCCATTTGAATTAAGTACAAATTATGTCAAGGTCATGGTTAAAGTGAGGTTGGGTCATATGGGTGGATAAGGAATGATCATAAGCAACAACTGTGTAAGTATCCAAGTGTTGTAGTAAGTGGTGTTGGTGCTAAACAAAACGGTAAAATCAACTTAACTTTATCATGGACGGAATGACGGACGGACAGACAGAAAGGACAATCTCTATATGCCCCCAGCATTGAGATGCCAGGGGCATAAAAAAAATTATAATAATCTCCCATCTGCTATTTCTTTGTTTTACTTGATCCTAAATTGTCTGTGTTTCCGTATGTGTTATTGTCCGGGACAGTTGGGGCACTGACTAAAATGCAGACAGCAAATGCAGAAAAAATAAAGAAGGAAAATGCAGACAATATAGATAAAGAAGGAAAACGCAGACAATATAGATACAGCAGGAAAACGCTTACAATAAAGATAAAGAAGGAAAACCCAGAACATATAGATAAAGGAAAGGCAGAGGGGATACAGGTTTAAATAGATTTAATTTGTGTTTAAAACGCCCTAATGTTGCCTTACACATGTAAATATAACATTCCATTGATAAATATGTTTAATATTGTTTTTAATATGTATTATTATGCCTTATGGGATATTTATAACATTTTAACATTGAGCAGTGTAAATAACAGGGTCAATTAGTTTTATTCTTCTTATCATGTGTATTATTATTAATTCTAATGGAAACTAAAACTACTCATAATATATTTCTGTAATTAAAACATTATTTCATTAGACAACAAATGTTTCTCATCATAAACACTTCATAAGCTAATGCACCTATAATTTGAAAATTTAAATATCAAAATGTTATTCATAATATTAAAATATGTTCACAAGCGATATTAATGTAAATTACTTTTTCCCCAAGAACAATGAACAATAAACAAACAACAGAACACCTTTCAACTTCCTACAATAAGTGTAATCTGTGTTTTCCTACTTAGTTTTCTTTCATTGCGCATGCGTTTTCATACTATTTAAATATTGTCTGCATGTTCCTTCTATTTTCATATCATGCGTTTTACTACTATTTTCATATAGGCCCTTCGTGCTCAGACAAAATTGTGTTTTATTTATATTGCCTTCAAGGAAATGGCTTATTACAGCTTACAGCTTGCTAAAGAAAAAAAGACTAGAGCTATCAAAATACAGCTTTGACAATACAGACAAACACGTGCGATTCATATACGGTGTATAAAGTGGTGAATCATATGATATTTCATTTTAAATGTGACATTTTAAGATGTTATCATAATTTTAATGATATGCACGGCGACAACCGGGCTATTGAACACCTGAGCTCCATTAAAAGTTACCATAAAATATATTCTTTCCTCCCAAAAAACACCCGATTATCAAAAAACCCATCAACATAATTGAAGTGGTTTGTGCCAGTAAAACTGTATAACTACCTTTGATCATCGTGTTATCAGCACACCCAAAATAATTTTCCAATTAAAATAAGACACGACACCGCAGTTTCTTTTCAAATCGGCTGTGAAGAGATGATAACCAACATGGTTAAGGAAGTTTTGCTTTTTCATCATAATTAATGTGGATCTAGTTACGAGGCATAAATCCTGTTTCTTTGTATTACGTATTATCCTGTTTGGAATATGTAATTTACATCTGTTCATCACCTCACTTTATTTATTATACCACACGTGATTGCTCTATGCATTTTGTACCAAAAGTTACGCAACAAGGTGACAAAGGTGACATTTGTTAATATCACCCTTCCCAAAATATATTGGGCAATGACACTAGAATGTTGAATTTTGAAAATCCCATATACCCACCCCTGCATAATTTTAATTAGCACAACAAGTTAGGCCCTGTGCCAGCCAATATTGAGCTACTTTTTATATGGGCAATATTGGGCTGGAGAGCCCAACCGCTGAAGGACCAACACTGTGGTGGAAATTTCTCCCTGTATGTCTATAGAGTAGCGACAGGATTTTCGTCGCTACTTTTGAACTCGGCCAAAAGATACCAATCATTACAATTTTGCAATAAAATTTACATACCTGTAATGAGACACTATTCCAAATTTATGTCCAGTATAAATTTATATTGTAATATCTATTTTCATTGCCTTTGCGATTTAAATCAACACACTACCACAAAAGACGCAACACACGCTTTACCTCGCTGTGTACTGATCGATCGATAAGTCGCCTTTACTATATTGTTGCAGAATCATGTACTGCGGGAAATGGCAGGTGGAGTTTGGCAAAGAGAAGTCGCATTATCGAAGTGTCCTGAGTGGGCGAGGCAAAGTACATTGGGCCAATCTGCCTGGCATGATGCGGGTAATGTACTGTCTGGGCGAAGTCCCATGAATAGTGTTCAGTGCCATCAAATGTACACTGCCCCTGCAATATAATATATAAAAGAATACTTGAATTATATTTAAAAATATTTAATGTTCATTTTTTCTTTACTGCCAATGAATTATTCTGTGGTATATGCTGTGAATATCAGCAAGTGTCTTGTCTGAGGACAGTAACAACACTGTTGAATCAGGACAATTTGACATTCGGCCTGGTAATGGCAATCCATTTTCAATTGCATACTCTTCAATAAACTTTTTATTGCTGATGTTGTAATGGAGGCTAAGTGCATTTGATGGTAATCGATGTGTGTTGGCATGAATTTTGGGTGTAAAACCTTCATCGTCATATGACTTTGTAATTCTCTTTAAAGTGGATGCAGATGTTGCATGTGCAAACCAAAAAGACAATTTGCAAATTTGATGTCTTTAAAAAAAATATTTTTGAGAAGGCTTTTGCCTTGGACGTTTTGTTTTCTTGTTCAATGAAGTGTGTTTATTGTTTGACCTATGCAGGGATCATCCTAGCCCAAAATTTTAGGGAGAAGTGACCTCCTTTTGCTGAATTCAGGGAGAAGTTTATCGATAACTGACACTGGCGAGTAAAGCAGCTATTTAGCCAATCAATCAATTGAATTATGTATAATTAATTAATTACAAAGACTACAGCCTGTAGTAATGAAAGAGAAACACAAAATAGCCTAATAAGTTTTATTGGCATTAGAAACAGTATTTTCAAATACTCATGTTTATGTATATGACAATTGATACTAAGATTTCATAAGGCAGTAACTGGTTTCCTTTAAAATAATATAATTATATAAAGAGTAAATGTTACAATGTAAATTATTAACGCCCTTGATATTTCTCCTAATAACGCTTCATGTTATACATCGCTCAGGTAGACAAGTACCGGTGTTGTACACCACTTGGTTGTCAGCAAGCTGCACGTGGAAATCGTGCAACATAATTTACCCGCTGTTAGTCGGCTCCAGAACAAAGAAACCACAGGAGAATGAAATAACGTTGTAATGTTGTCGCGTGTTGTTTAATGCCTTTGTTTGGATGACATCATTGACTACAAACTGGGAATTGGATTACCTGTTACTTTTCACACGCGGTGTTTGTTACGATTGTGTTAATTGCGGAAATGGAAAATAATTGATCAGTGTATCTTTTTGTTTTAATTTTAAACTAATTGTCAGTTCTAAGGTCAAACATCGCAAAAAAGCAAACAGCAAATATTCATAGCCTGAATATAAGTTCCTTGACAGTACGAAAAACGGTAATAATAACTTTGAATTACTGTAAATTCTAGTGTAAACCCGCTGATCATATCGCCCAGTGTGCATTCGCTTTCTTGGTTCCCGACAGCCTTTGCTAATAACAGATTTACTTTGAAAGCAAGTAAGCAAAGTCGGGAACCACAAATGGAATAACCTTAGCCGATTGGTTGATTGATTAACACAATGCCAGGTCAGAGATGTGTACAAAACTTTCACGTCTCTACAGATCAATTATGGATGATTGTAGTATCGTTATCTCCACAATCAGATAAACCATGACAGTAGTGGGCATAAGATTAGAGGAATAAGCATTAGTATTGGAAATTTTTCGGCAATTTTGATTTCTCTTTGATCAGATCACAGGGCAAAGTCAGACACCATAAGGGCGACGATTTCGCCTATGTCGCCCTTTAGGATAATCCCTGCCTATGGCAATTTACACTAGACTTAATTACTAGCTCTTTCTCTCTTGATGAAAGTTCCTGACAAGAAAAGCAGTATAGTAGGAGTGTGTCAAATCCTACCCCAGTTGAACATGGTTGGCCATAGAGAGCAGTACATTCACAAGTTTTTTGCTTGAACCCTGAAACAACAGCCTCTTCTTTTTTATCAACCTGTCTCTTATCTGACATATGAGTGTCATGACTGACGTGGGAAATACAAGAGGAATGGACATTTTGAATACCATCGTCACTGCAGTCAGAATCATCTCTATCATCAACAAGTACTGAATTCAAACAAGTGTCTGCATTCTCAGGTTCATAGTTTGATGCATCATGATCACAATCAACAAGTGAAGAGCAAACACTTTCTCCATTTAGTTTGTACAGTAAATCAACATTATGAAGTTCATCAATAAAAACTTAAGTCATTATTCTGGGAAATTTCATATGGAACTGTTGAGGCCTGGGAATAAATGTATGTGTCGTGACTCATTTATGAGATTCAACAATATAGTATATTGCAGAAGACAGTTTGTATGATTTATATACCTCCGGGTTACACATTTACATCCGGGTTACAAATTCAATTAAGACCGAAATGGTATTTTTACAGATATTTACCGAGTGTCATTGTTTATATGGGTTGTACAGCAATAGTGGAGGTATCTGGCCATCATTATATGAGCATTTCATGATGAATACTGCAATATTTTGCAAAGAAAAACGGAAGGAAATCTACCTTGTAATGTAACAGGACCTTCTGTGTTTGTTGACAAGGTCAAACGGTCAGTAAAAGATACTCGTTCAAGTCGTCCTAGGTTACATAAAACTATTCAATCTGTTATATGAACAACGGCCAGTCTTTTTAATGCAAAACATACTAATTGGCATGTCAGTTCATTATTATTTAACACTGTTATCGATTAAAGATTGCGAGAAAAATATGCACAAAAAAGTGTGAGAACTTTATCTCGTATTTTCTCGGAAATGACGTCAGCGCCAAATGGGTCAAAATCGCTTGTGCGTCCACATATGATGATCTGTCAATCATAGCATAGGCCCCTATATGTAAAAAGGATATAGATCTTGTTTAAAGACTTTTAAAAGCAGACATTACCGTTTCATTTCCTGAACTATGTCAATTGCCTCGCGAATCGCTGGCATCAGTGTGTCGCAGGCCGGATACTGGGTCGTCATCCTGATGACATTTCTTGACAGGGATTGAATGCGAATCTCGGCATTGAAGATAACAGCTAAAACCATTGTCTGTTCTGAGCGTTCGCAACACTGACGAGAGGATGCCTTGGGCTCCATGCAAGAAGTTCATAATATAATTTCAAAATATGATCGAATCAACACAATATTAATCAATATAAAAGTGTGTTCCATTGGTCTTACTCTTACGCCATAAATTTGAAGTTTAAGTAAACATGTCAACGATTGGTCAAAATTCTCAGTGCATTATGGTATTTTGTACCACCCTGTATTCTACTGAACCTGTCAATCAAACTCGAATGTCTGAACCTGGAACTAACGCGTACGACCCTGTATCGTACCGAACATACATGTATGATGCTGGAACAAACGCGTACGACCCTGTATGATACTATGTACGACCCTGTATCATACCGAACATACATGTATGATGCTGGAACAGACGTGTACGACACTGTATCATACTATGTACGATCCAGAATCATACTGAACAGACATGTATGATGCTGGAACAGACGTGTACGACCCTGTATCATACTATGTACGACCCTGTATAATACTGAACAGACATGTATGATGCTGGAACAGACATGTACGACCCTGTATGATACAATGTACGACCCTGTATCATACTGAACATACATGTATGATGCTGGAACTGACGTGTACGACCCGGTATGATACTATGTACGACCCTGTATCATGCTGAACATACATGTTTGATTCTGGAACAGACGTGTACGACCCTGTATCATACTATGTACGACCCTGTATCATACTGAACAGACATGTATGATGCAGACACAGACGTGTACGACCCTGTATTATACTATGTACGACCCTGTATCATACCGAACATACATGTATGATGCTGGAACAGACGTGTACGACCCGGTATGATACTATGTACGACCCTGTATCATACTGAACAGACATGTATGATGCTGGAACAGATGTGTACGACCCTGTATGATACCCAACATACATGTATGATGCTGGAACATACGTGTACGACCCTGTATCATACCGAACATACAAGTGTGATGCTGTATCATACGCGTACGACCCTGTATGATACCCAACATACATGTATGATGCTGGAACAGACGTGTACGACCCTGTATCATACTGAACGTTTATGTATGTCCCAGAAACATACATGTACGACCCTGTATCATACCGAACATACAAGTATGATGCTGTACCATACAGGGTATTACATTTACGACCGTCATAGTACGTCATAGTTAACCGTGTGTTCATTATTAACGAAAGTTAGTGCATTTCTAACATTCATAGCTTCCTTAATAAACTTAGACAGATTAAAAACACTTGATTTATTAGTTGAATTTAAAAGCTGGGTAAATTTATAGACAGACGGTTTTACATAGAAATATCTTGTAATATATTTTTTTCTGATGTCAGTATAACAATTGCAAATGATGGCAAAATGGTATTCGTCCTCTATATCTGTAAAATTACAAAGTGTACAATATCTTTCCTCTCGTGGAATTCGATTATATCTTTCTGTTTGTATTCTGAGAGGAAGTCCATTTAATCTTAATCTACTCATGTATAAGCAATAACGTATTGATAAAATATCTAAATATGGCTGGTAATAATGTGTTGATTTACACAATTTATACTGACACAACATTGAGCTGTTGTCAATTTTTGACATCGTTTCTTGTTTAAAGGTGTCTATAATACGGGTTTTTAACTCATTCAAAAATAAATCCAGATTGATACAGCTAACATTATCAAATACATATGCAAATCCATAATCAGCTAAAACTTTGTTATATTTGCTGCCCAATTTAAATGTCCGTTATAACTATCAATAACAGATTGGGAATAAGTAGTTTTAACAATAATATTGTTTGAGCTAGCAATTTTCAGCCAGTATTTAATCATTCTAATATATTTACTAATAAACAATGGGTAACGTCCCAACTCACTATATGTAATTGCATTACAAGTATTTATTTTAACTTTTAACAATCGCTTGCAAAACTTAAGGTGGACTCTTTCAAGTTCCTCTGACTTAGTATAACCCCATACTTCACAGGAATAATTCAATATAGGACTCACAAAGGCATCAAATAACTGACACATTGTCTTAGGACTTAAGTCAAACTCCTTACATTTGCATAAAAGAATGTTCATTGCTTTCAAAGCTTTACCAACTAGGTGTTCCTGATTTAAAATAAATTTTCCAGTGTAATTAAAAATTGTTCCTATATAGTTAAAATCATTTACAACTTCTATTTTTTGTCCATCGTATGACCAGTTTTCACTATTTAATAATCCACCCCTTTTACGAAAAACCATAATTTTAGTCTTCGAAGTATTTACCTTGAGTCCCCAGGTATCACAATATGACTTTAAACTATTTAAATGTTGTTGTACCTCACATGGGGTTTTACCTAAAATGGCCATATCGTCTGCAAAAAGTAGAAGTATTAAAACAATATCATCTAAAACTAGGCCACAGTCAGTATCTTTTTGTAAAAACAACTCTAAATCTTCGACAAAAATAGAAAACAATAGAGGTGACATTACTTCGCCTTGACGCAAGCCCACTGCATATTCAAAGTAATCAGAATAATTAGAACACAGTTAACACGAGATTTAACATGCTGATACATATCTCTTACAATTCTTAAAGGTTTTCCACGTACACCACAATTGTTTAATTTCAACCACAAACCATTTCTATAAATAGAATCAAAACATTTCATCATGTCAACGAAAATAACATACAACCTTTTGTTTTCACTAATATATTTTTGCACCAATGACATAAGTACAAATATTGCATCAACAGTGGATCTACCTTTACGGAATCCGAATTGCGCATCCGAAATATTGTTGTGCTCATTACAAAACTGCTCAATTCGCTTTTTTATAACTGTAGTAAAAAGCTTCGCTAAACAACTAACCAATGTAATTCCTCTATAATTATTCACATCGTTTTTATCACTCTTTTTATGCAATGGGATAATTATGCCTTCAGTCCAGTTATTTGGAAAATAACCTGAGTTTAGTATAGAATTAAACAGATCACACAAATGTGATGATAAAATATCAATACTTTCAATTAAGTATTCATTTAAAATACAGTCACTGCCAAAAGCTTTGTTCCGTTTCAAAGATATCACAGCGGTAACGATTTCATTAACGGTCAAAGGTTTATCTAGTTCAGGAAAATATTCATTAGGATAATTAAAATCATTGTTTTCGCAAAAAGTCTCCGCCTGAACATTTTCACAATCAAAAATGTTGTTACTTAAATTTGAAAAATATTCTTTGAACTCATTTAATGATAAATTATTTCCCACATTACTCGTTCGTTTGCTGAAATATTTCCAGAACTCTTTTAGTTTACTCTTTTTTAAGTTTTGAATTTCAACCATCTTTCGCTTGTAAAAAACGTCGGGTAATTCGCAGCTTTCAGTGTATGATCAAATTTTGAGACTAAAAATCGCGGAAGAAAGTAGTCCACAATGCCCCGTTCGAATTCATTGATAAATCGTTTAATTGGGTCACGAGCAGAGTAGAATCAAGGACAAAAGTATAGTCCTAACATATTCATCTCGCTTATTGTCGATGTTTATGTGTGGCGTTTAAAAATGTACAACTTTTTATTTTACCCTGAATTACTTTATTACTTAATGTATTATTCAATTTGTCGTAATAATAATAATAAAGAACGAAATGGAATTCACAGTTTATCGGTAATTTCGCAGTACAGGCATCAGCAATAGCGGTCAGTTACACTCCATTAAACACCGGGGTAACAGTATAAAAGGGCCAGAGGTTTAGAAAATGTCTACTCTTCAGTTACACACTGGTCTATTAGGAGCAGGATGAAAACAACTTTTCCATTTTCTCTGGTTTTAATGATTATTTGTCTTTGAAATTTGTCACACAAGTAAATCAACAGATAATCTTTTGGCATATTAAAAATGAATGCTGTAAAACAACATTTAGCCTTGTTATCAAATAAAATTGTTAGATGTCTGCTAGAAAATTCAAATTTCTCTGGAAAAGATCATCCCACCCACAAAAAGGTCAAGAAGTTTACACAGCCAGTAGAAAGCTGTTGACTGATTGCAGTGTTTACATCCTGGATGCTCTCATCTGATAGATGGCAGGAGAAGATTTTTCGGCGTAGCTGTCTAAGATCACGTTTCTTGCGATAATTATGCAGCGGGAAAATTGAATGCCAATAGAATTGGGCACATTTTCTAATTCTAGGGAATGCAAACTTCAAACAATGTTTTAACGCATACCAATAACTGTTGCATACTTCTAGGGATTAAAAATTTACATAATTGTTTACATAAGCGGTTAAAATGAAGTTATACACATATCTTCAACATTTACTCTAGAACTGAGGCCTATTGTGAACGTATTTTCTCATTTTATGCCATAAACAGAATGCTATATTCATTCACGTAACGAAATAACTATTTTGTTTAGCCTACATTTATATAAGCGGTACGCTCTATATATAGCAATTGTGCAATGTTCTCATTCATAAATCTCATTCACAGTGTTGCCGTTCCACGAAGCCCATTTATTCTCGATAGCGAGTTCATCACATTTCAGAAACAGAAGCGTCATTCTAAAAATAGCGCTCGTAGCTAGCAATCGTTGTATAGCTGTGTTAATATACTCGTTCATGCACCAATAATAGCGTTCAGAGAATCATAAACCTACAAATTTCAATAAATGGGGAATTTATATTTATAAACTTACTGTTAATTTGAAATAAAATTGTGGTTACGATTTATTAACGATTATTTATAATTGCATCTTTCTATCAACTTCTATCAACTTCTCCAGTAGATGTCATTTAATCTATAAAAAGATCCTACATTGTCTATAGATAAAATGTTATGAAAGAAGATTCGGAATACGTCGAATTGTTATTCGCGTAGCCTGAATACACAATTTACAATACTAATTATACACAGGAACCCCTGATATATCATATTTCTACTGATATAATATAAAATCGTGATACTCTAATGAATTTTTGTGGTTGCGTTATCAAAAATAAAGTCTTAACATTTCAAAAATCGCTGAATGTTCCCTTACTATTGCTTTTTATTGGG
Source organism: Congeria kusceri (assembly GCA_027627225.1). NCBI lineage: Eukaryota > Metazoa > Mollusca > Bivalvia > Myida > Dreissenidae > Congeria > Congeria kusceri. Next base: position 82,290,368 of record CM051027.1, read on the forward strand.
ATACACAGTATAAATGCTTATTTGATTTCAAATCGTTATTATATTAGATAACTAACATGAATGGTATATTACCGGGACTATAACTAACTATATAGACTCGTCTGATACATAATAATTTTAATTCATTCCAGAAATTATTTTCTTACATTGTTAATTTGTTAAATTGGCTTGACAAATTCAGATAACAATTATGTTAACCTAAATTATTTTGGTTATTCATATATCACTGGTGGAAACATAGAGCTGTATTATTGGTTTATTCACAGCATAGATATTAATTATAATTTTATTTAATTTTTAAATTAATACATTTATCTCAAATGAACTTTTGGGTCCGAGAAGTTTTCTTATAGTGTCCGCAAAATCTGGGGTCCAATAAGTCTAATATTGGTGGGGACTTGACCGTCTGTTTAGGTAATTTTTAAATGACATCTCAATATTAATTTCAACGCCGATTATCTTTTTTTAAAGACATTTCTTGTTTTAACTACAGAAAGTTGCTTAGTTTTCACTCGAATACGTTTTCACTAGTCATGCTCTCTTGTTCAAACACGTGTCTCTGTTTACAAACTGACTGCTCCTATCATCAATCACTGTCTGATAAGCTCAGCCCACTCTCTGAATGCAGGTTAATTGCTTTACCACCGCAAACTCAGGGAAATGGACCCCACCAGAAAATTACAACGGTTTTGGGAACAGACTCTATGGCCGAGTTGTTAACGCGTTAGACTCTCACGCCGGCGGTCGGGGTTTGATTCCCATAGGAGGCAGATTTTTTTCTCATTTTTATTTATTTCAATTTTGTTTCACAGAATAAACGTTTTATATGTTAAATATTTTAATATTTAGCATAGTGTTTGTTGTTATGGTTAAAACTGAGTTTTGCTTAACGCCATGGTTATTTTTCTTCGACAAATAAATCTACTGTTTTCCACGGAGATTGCCCGTAATAAAACTGATAACCACCATTGTTCACTATATACCCGGTTGGTACATTCGGAGAATGTGTTGGTTACGAAAATTTCATGACCGAATGTCAGAATGCCATTAAAAGTTCTATAATTATGTGTGTAGCCTAAAGAAAGACCATGATATTGTAAACCGGACAAAGAATTTGGCTCATCAGGTTTCTTGTCCGACAATATTTTTCATTTTCAATTTAATGTTGTTTTGACAGGCCTTATATATATAATTCGTATATAGTATTGTTAGCTGCTGTATGCGGCTGTTTAGTTTTTAAACCTGTTAACGTTTTACTTAGTTGTACGTTTTACAATGGACCTCACTTCATCAGCTGCACATTTGACAACAGATACAATTCAAATCGGCATTATTAAAAGACAAAAACTAACCTATCTACACAATGGCGATATATATTTTAAAATCTGATTTTAATACGTGGCAATATATATTTTAACGTCGCATTTTGAAGATTATAAATCGCCTTGAGCAATGTCTCTGTTCAAGTTATATTTATAATGTTGACACAAATATTATAGTATTATAAATATTATAGTAAAATACGGTATGTAGGATTTAACTAAATGAAGTTTTACGAATATTTTCGTTTAATGTTTGACTTGTTTGAAAGAAAATATCATGCATAACACGTCGTGTTTGCTGGTTCTGGCTTGTTAACCAGAATTTAAATTCAGCGATTTGTATTCCCTTCACATAAGAACACTGAACGAGCTATTAGCGCAACTATTGAACTTTGCACTAACATTTTCAATAACTACTAGTACGAACGAATGTTATAACAGTCATTTAATTTTATTCGTGATTTCTAATATTCAAAACTGTAGGCAGATTTTCGTTAAGACACCATCCCAATAAACCGTTCGAATCTGTTCTATTTAATTTAAACTTGTTTTGTTATTAACATTTGAATATAGTGAGTTGTGCCCAATGTTACGCAACAGCGACGACTGAAGTGCCTTCAGCGCTTTGATATATTTTGCAATGAGAAGACCTAATGCACGATTAGCACTTTGAGCGACATGTTTAACAATAACAATGTAATCTAAATATTCGTCTAACACAATACCAATGTATGTATAATTGCTAACAGTACTTAATTGTTGGTTTCCACATAGGCAAACTGTGTCAGTTCTAAATACTGCTTTTACTCAAAAGTGTACAACTTGACTATTACTTGCATTACTTGTACATGATGACTGTGATGACATATACGTTGATCATGTAAACCACACACTGGGGACACGTTACACCAGATGTAACACCAAAAATACTGGGTCGAAATTTACATCTCTTCAAATAACTACGTAATATCATAAATAATGAACACTACCTTGATTTGACTGCTACAGACAAACCAGTACATTTAATATCAAATTATCCTCGAAGACTGTCCAAATTTATTGTCCACGCGTTTTTAACTCGCATGGAGACTTTGTATAATTAAATTTACGCTGAGATCTTTCTAACTGTACATTTTAAACTTCTTATTACAATGCTTAGGCATTGCCGTTATATTTGTATACTTATACGAATTGTTTGCTTATAACAACTGTATGATCTGTATCTTAATTGTTTGATCAATTATCATTCACATCCATCGGAGCATAAAAACAAATTTGTTCAAACGAACAATTTATGATTATGATCTTCATAAGATATTTTATTTGCGCCTAATTACATTTAATTTACATCAAAATTGTTTCGAAACTTTATAAGATACTATAACTTAATTATTTTTGTGCTTATTTATATTTGAGTTACTCTCAGACTTTTTCACACTTTGCATTATGTATATGTATCAGGTGACTTATAGACCCATCGGGTCGGGTGTATCTATTGTAATCACATTTCTGTTGCTTGTTATATTACACATGTCACTGAAATAAATAATTTACTTACTTACTTAATAGAAAACTCGTTAATAAATACATTTACACATTGTCTCTTCAAACTGTTACAAAATTAACACGTATGAGCGTTATGTTTCATACGATATTCTTAAATACTGAAACAAGTATTAAGAAGTATGGGAAATGATCCCATCACAAATAATACGACTGTTGGTCGTAAAAGAAACATATGAAACATTTACAATCTTGAAAAGGTATTTCTTACACCAATAGCTCTAATCGTACATGTACTAAATATTTATTTAATCGCCCTTACGTATTACACAATTTACATATAGCATCGTACACTTAAATTACCCTTTCCTCCCAGACGTCTGCTAACATCATCGAAGGCAGCTTTCACCGAGTCCCTCTTGGTAACATCGACCAAAACTGTCGTTAGGCGCGACGAGGCTGCCCGCCCCAGTTTCTCCGCTCCCTGGTTGGTCAGACACCCGGCGAACACGTGCACGCCTTTCAGGTCCAACGATTTTGCCAGAAGGTTTCCGAATCCGGTGTCACATCCGGTAATGAACACACTTCTGTCCGGGATATGTGGGACGAGTTGTTTGGACAACACATATTTGACAGTTACCCAGACCAGGGTTAACACTGTAAACAGCGCACAAATAAGTGTAATGACAACACAAGCAACCTTGTTTCGCAAGAAAAAGGTTGCGTTTCTATGAAAACATTCATTAATGCATATTCCCAAATTTCTAACAAATTCTTGACAAACATTTTATTTCGTTTGCTTTACATAATGACTATGGTTTATAATTTAGAACGCGTAACGCGGTTTAGTTAGACTGTTTGACCTTGAACATTGATTGTTTATTTATACATGTACATATGAACCGATAAATATATTTAGTATCGTTTAATATTCATTTATGCCCATACATTCCATGGAAATGTTACTTGTTATATCAAACTTCATTCGAGTTGCCGGTGTACCATTAAATTTTGACCCCGTTGAAAATTGACCCCATGGGTACTTTTTCAACGGATGACTGATCAACTTTCAACGTTGAAAACTGACCCTGCCCGTTATATAATGACCCATCCACTTGAAAATTCGACACTCGTTGAAAAATGATCAACTATAGACAGGTCATATTTCCATTGATTCCAATAATCTTATGCAATTTGCCTATTACCTTACAGACCAACGAATAACAAATCTGTTTTTTTTTCAGGACTGTAAGCAATAATGAACATTTAGTTATACATTCGAGCGCGCTACTAGCTAATAACGATTATTATTTGCCAAATCAAGGGCCACACTTCTGCAAATACAGGTCAGATATTAAAAAAACCCAGCTACACATATAAAAATGCTTATTTACGTCTATATATAAAATCAGTGACTATAATTTATGTGTAATGTATAGACAAGATGTCTGAAAACTTATTAACTAAAGTATGCCGTAGAGCAGTGTAGATGCTGATGATTAGCTTTCATTAGAATGCTAGAATAAATATATAACTTCGCACTGGTGTTGTTATTACGTCATTTGACTATTATACATTTGTATTGACAAAACCGAAACAAAACTATAGCATACTTATATAGCATGGTGTCAGCTACCACTACTACTACTACCACTACCACTACTACTACTAGTACTACTTGTGTCACGAACGTGACCCATGCTTGTCTGTCAAAGGTCAAGGTCACTGCAATTGCTAAACTATTTGTCCCACAAGAGCAAGGTTAACTAGTTTGACTGAAGTCGTGGTTAAAACAGTCAAGCGCATCATTGTCAAGGCAAAAGAAGCCACGAGTGATTGCATTTCTTGAGGTTAGAAAAACTCCATTGCAAGACGTCGGATTTTCACAATCACAATTGTTGCAAGGTAGACATAATCAACATAATCATTCCAGTTAAAAGCGAGAAACGCATACCTAGGACAATAAATACACGTGAAAAGCAAAGTTGGTAAAACGTGGTTGCCTGCAAATATTATTTCCATACACAATGACAGATCATGTAACAGTTAAACACCGGATGGAGCTACATGTATATACCACATAAACCGCCAGTTACTAATGAGAACAAACAACAGAATTTTACAGACATTTAGGAATTTGCCCCTTATGTCACCTCAGAATAAATTAGTTCACCAGAGCCTAGCAAAATACCAGAACAACAACAATTTAATTCACCAAAGAAAAACAGTGGTGCAAACCATATCCATTGGGAATACAGAATTGATGAAGTTCAGGTTTAAACAATATCTGGAAGGTTTGTCGAGCCGAATAAATTATTTTCAGGAGTGCGGAAAGTAATGGGTAAGGTAATTAGCTGTAAACAACAATTTCATGTGTGTTATCTCGACATGTTGCGCAGAGTTAATAGTTTCTTTTGAAACGTGATCTACACGAAGCGTGACACTGCTGATAACTTGATCATTGTTTCAGTGTGGATTGTTGTAACTGAATTTAATGATGACAAATCGTGACAGTGTGACCGGGGCTTTTAGCTACGATAGCCCAATATAATCGTGGACGTGTTAATCGTGATCAGTTGGGATGCACAGTGTCCCGATTGTGTCTTCCTACGTATACCTACGGTTTTTGTAGGACGAGACTACGAATATCAACGACACTTGTAGGTTTCCGCAGCCCATTCATCACGGTTTTACCAAGATATGATGCGATCTATTACGGTTGTAATACGCTAGCGTCAGGTCAACGCTACGGTAACAGACGATTACAGGCGAATGTTAACGTTTCTCCTAAGATTGTAGTGAAATTAAAGAAGATTCATCACGATAAACATACGAGCAGCCAATAATTTTCACGCTTCACTACGCTTCAAGGCATCAAGATGCCTCGTGCATAATCGTGACACCAACGTAGGCAAACGTCAATCGTGTATATTCGTGAGCAGTCATGATAGTTGTCGCTAAAGATCCTATTGGAATCGTAACTGAACTGTACGGCAAGCGTAGAAATTCGTACCATTACGTAGCAAAACGTACCATAACGTACTACAGTATTGTTATATGTATGTCATAAAATCTGTCACGATTAATCACGATTAAACACGAAAGGCCACGAATGCCTCTACGATGGCTGTACGAATAAGCCAGATTGAGATACGATGGCACTAGGATTGTCCTACATTTTGGAAAAATCGTGGCGGAGCTACGATAAGTCACGAATGTTTTGAACATGTTCAAAACTGTCGTAGCGCTTCCCGATCGGTAAGGATTCCCCAAGATTCTTAAAGATTCACACGTATGTGTTCAAGCTATACCACGCTCAACCAAGATTTTGTAAATCGTGGGCAATCGTAGCAAAAATCGTGACAGTGTGACCGGGGCTTTAGGCACGTTGCGGCCACGTTGCGCAACGTAGATAAACGAGGCGACGAAAACGTGACACTATGACTGGGGTATTACTAATTTAAGCTCATCGCTCGAAAAGACGTTTCCATACATGTCAATCACATGTAAATCAATCTAGTACTAAATAAACCAATCATTGTACTCGAATACCACGCGTTGAACGGTTAACCTATTTTACACAGGAGAACACGTGGTAAAGCTTGTGATATGTTTGTGATTATTGATTAATTACTTAACCCTTTAACAATTATTATTGTTGGGAGGAGTTTAAACGTGATTGGCAAAATTTGGAAAGATCTAATTAAGAGGATCGCCTTCTATTCATTGCTTTGGCGACCATTTACAAGAATTGTAAGTGTTAATAAAATGTTAATATGGTGTCATACACATTACATGTATATATTATATTTCTATACTGTAAACAAAACAAACTCACATGACAAAGTAAAAACAAGTGTTTAATAAAAATTATAAACAAAAACAAAGAAAATTGCATTGCGTTGTTGCATCAACATAAAACATTACATTGCAAACTCACATGTAAACACTATCGGCATGTTCACAGTGGTACAGTCACTTTGAAGGGACTATGTCAGCGAAAAGGGCCTCAAGGGGGTAATTCCTTAATTTTTTTTCTGAAATTATGATATGAATTATGGCATATAATAACGGTTAAAATAAGGGATATGTAATGGGAAAAAGTGTTCGCATTCTAAGATAAAAATCAATTTATAATATGGGTCGTGTTTGTTTGGCCCTTCTCCTGTTTACATTGTGACGTCAGAATTGTGAGTATTTTGTATAATCATAGTTTATACACGTGTGTAAGTACAAAAAATAGCGCAGTGGCTTAAGGGCTGTCTACTGTAATTTTTTCGTATTGTTCCAAAGTCGTGAGTTCGATACCCGCTTGGGGTTTTATTTTTTTTAAAGATGTTTGCTGATTTTTATCGAATATCTCTTTATGTATTATATTATTTATTTTTAAATTATTTTTGATGTCTTAGCGTAGCCCATTTCTATCATCGAATATCCTTTATAGTGCAATAGGAAACAAATTCTTCGATGATAAAGTCCCTCTAAAGAATAAAAATGTACTTTTGTGTGCAAACCTGGTGCATGATAAACAATAATAGTAAAAATAACGTTTATACATCAAACACACAATTTTGCTATACAATACAAACTATAAAGTTTATCGTACAGTTATGATGTAGTAAAGTCTGCATGTAATTTTTTATAAAGGCAAACGTTTGGCGCTGTCAACAAGAAGGCTTAAATGCATGAAGAAAGATTAAAAAAAACTATACTATTTAATGTTTAAACTGAGAGCATCAATGAAACATCATACGATTAAAGGTCGATGAAACATCACGCGATTTGTTACACATTGAATGTCGATGAAAGATTTTACGATAAATACATTAAATATCGATGAAGCATACTATTAATTGAAAACTAAAGATCTAGTTTCAGTGCACATCTGCTCGCTTTAGTCCTGGTCCAGCTCGCTGCATATCGTTCCATAAAGCGCAGGCCACCCCAGAATGTAATCCACGACTCGGTCCGGAAGGTAGCCGAGCAACCGGAAGAAGACGTTGGCGTCCACCCCTACTAGGTAGCGCAGTTTGGGAATGCGCGCCAGCAGTGCGTGCGTCATGGCGTCAGACACGTATTGGGGCTTGGAGCTGACGTACTTGCGCGTCATTTTGATGCCTGCGAGCACTGCAATAGTAATACGTGGATTTTTTTTCCGAATTATCCGACCTCCATATTATAGAACTCCAACTCCTAATTGATCTCATGAAAGAAAAAAATAAAGCTTTACTCTAAAAAAAACAATTTTCTAAACATGTCAAGCATTAATTATAAAAACACATACATGAGTTTCCACACGATATTGCAACAGAACACACAACAAAAACAACAACAAACAGCATAAACACAAAACGAAACGAACAAACAAACAAAATACTGAAACTTGCATAGACAGTAATACTTATATTTTGTAAAGCCATCAACGCTAATTTATTTGTTAAATCATCAAAATTTCAACTGACGGTATTCGCAGACGTGTCCGCCGTAGACGGCCTGCAGTCCCGGCGAGCTCCGCTTGTACGCCTTCTTCACCATGCCGGTCATGCGGTGCTGGTCCGTGATGTTCGTCTGGAAGCCCCCGGGCTCGATGGTGTGCACGGACACCCCGGAGTGCAGCAGCTCGCGCCTGCCAAGACATGTGCGGGTTACATTAGTAATGCTCGTGTCGTGAAATAAGTTAGATAAGTACTTGTATGACATATTGACTGTATCTTACGTGCTTTTCATCAGTTTCGTACGTAATGTGTTGCCGTACAAAAAATTAATACTGAACAATTAAAAACAGATGTCTAGCGGGAATTGCATAATTTGTGAATAACAATAATAAAAAATCATCATATATACATGTACATACTTAAATGAAGTTCGAACTTTTATTTAAATATGGGCTTTATATATTATATTTTTGGACAATATCTACAATTAACATGATTACCAACCTAAGGCACACAGAAAACATTTTCACTGCTGACTTGGACGTAACGTAAGTCGTGATTCCCGGATATCCGCAGTTTGACGTCACGCTGCAGACGTTGACCAGCCTACCACGTGACTGCCTCAGCAACGGAAGGAACGCCTTGGTAACCGCCACGGTGCCGAAGAAGTTCACGTGAAAAACGTGCTCGAACTCTTCCATCGTGGTCCACTCCACCGGGGCGAATGTCGGCATGACCCCCGCGTTGTTAACAACGCCCCATAGACCTGTCAACGTTTGTAATATTGTAAGATTAAGCGATACGTTGGTGACAAAACAAGTAATTGAATATATACAAATCAAATTATTGAGAATAAGGGTTTAAAAGAAAAAACACGTTTTATTCAGATTAATATTGATTATTCAGTGTGAACTTGTTATTTCTTGTAAATAGTAATTTGTTGTTGGTTTATTAATCGACATTGACACAAAAATATTTCATTTACTCTTAAATTAAAGTACAAATACTAAACTTAAGTCAACAAACACGCACCTTCTTCATCTAGATTTGCTTTGACAAACTCATATGCTCTCTGGATCGTCTCGCCCTGAGTTATGTTCACAATCACCGTCTGCAACCGCGACGACGTCTCCGACCGCAGTTTCGCCGCCCCTTCCCCTGTCAGACATCCGGCAAACACGCGCACTCCCTTCAGGTCCAACGATTTTGCCAGAAGATTTCCGAATCCGGTGTCACATCCGGTAATGAATACACTCTTCCGGTTGACGTCACTCAGCTCTAGCAGGGACATGTACCAGTACATTACCAACAAGACTATCGTCAAGACAGCCACAAAGGCGACGAACAACGCTGCAACTAAGAACATGTCGGAAGAATTTTATGATTACTTCTAAATCAAAGGAACTGACATAACTGTTTAAAATGATATCACAAATGCCAAGAAAAAAAATCAGATCTTTTTAATGTTATATATTCTCAATAACGGACAAACAACACCAAATACAACCACGAAAATGTTTATTTGTATGTATTTATGCAGTTATATAGACTGACGCAATGAAATCATGCGATTGATACAGTCAAGGTGTTATCAAAACTGTAATCGGAAAATATGCAGTAAATACATACGGTCGTGATTATAATTATCATTGTTTTGAAATAACCGATTTTACAGTATAGCATGAATTAAGTACATCTGAACTTAGAAACAAAGATCTGCTGTAATTCAACGGTCACAACTTCAATTTTGCGTCAGTTATTACACACCTATATAGGAGCCGTGTCGTAGGAAAATCGACATAAATGCATATGCGTAAAGTGTCGCCCCGGATTAGCCTGTCACAGTATTGAGTCCCTTATCGGCTGAGATCAACACACTGCTGCAACTGAAACAGTGCACACAGCCCTTGCTCAGTCCACAGAGCGAAACGATTGCAGATAATGATAATTTTATGGTGGACCAATACACAGACAGGAATACCGCATGAGGCGGTCAGACATTCCTTAAAGTAATCCTTTAAAACCTTACCTAGCTCTAGACACAACAAAGTGCATATAGAAATTATTCTCAGAAACATGACTTGTATTTCGTGTTTTTATTTTTACGTGGTGGTGGCTGTGGAGAAAGTCTTTCAAGATTAACAATAAAGTCTCTTGAAGGTTTGTAATTGAGATGTTTACTTCATAGCAGTGTCAGCTGTGAACATACAGGTATATTTATGTTAATTTTTTAACTGACATCTGAACTACATCATTTACGTTCATTTACACTGCGCAATAATTAGCTAGTTACACTGAACAATATTTAGATAAACCTATTAAAGCATGTGTACTTATTAACTGGGACTCGTGTCCGACATCAGCATGGACATTATCACTGGTTATCTTAACAAGACGTCTGGGGGAGATAGCATGTGGAAAGTCCGAAGTTTTCACATGACTCACAAGGCCATTTACCAGGTTGTCAGTGAAACAGTGAATACCGAAACGGCTAGGTAAACAAAATCACGGTAATAGCTGGGTTTATAATGTGGAACCTTTAAACAAGAGTGCCTCTAATCGCTCAACTGTTGGGGTTATAACAGCGCTTAGCTTCAAACCGCATAATAAAGGTTGGAATAACTGGATCATTATCGTACACAGGCGGTTTGGATAAAACTGAGTGGGATACCCCACGGAGATGCCAGACATTCCTTAAGCTAGGCCTTTAAGGAATGTCTGGCCTTTCCATAGGGGTATTCCACTCTGTGTAATGGTCCACCATAAAATCTCTTATTATTATCTGCAATGTTTTTTATATCTTAGCTGACTGAGCAATGCTATGTGCTCTGTATCAATTGCAGCAGTGTATTTATTGATCTCAGGATTAAACTATGCCTTTAATGGCCATAAAGTAGCAAGTATGAAGTTTAAAACATTCGTCCATTTTAATTTCATAGCCTAGTTTTATTTCAAAGGAACTGGTCAAATTCTGTGGATACAATGTATTCATTTAAACAAAATATTGTTGTTGTTTTTTATTTATAAAAGCAGCAAAAGATTAATATTTTACTGAAGAGAATACAATTTTCAATATAGACTAGCTCGTACATTATCATTGTGTGTTTTTTCTAAGGAAGACTTGCACAAATTAATGTTCAATATACAGTAAAATTTGAGGTAAAAATGTTGCTGTTTCAACAAGTATATACAAGTTTAAACCGGCTTGAAAAAGCTGTTTGAAAATCATTTACTGGCAAAAGTCATAACAAGAGGGCCATGATGGCCCAAATCGCTCACCTGAGAACTGGTACAGATGAAGACCATACTGTTGTGACAGGTTTGAAAATTAAGGTATCTAAACAATACGCAAAGGGGGATAATATCAATTTGATGCCAAACATTCGTAAGTGCAATGGGCTAACTAATGTACGAGCTGGGTAGTGGATGTGTGGTGTTTTTGCTTATGGTTCTCAAATTTCTCGATATTCTTACCTGACCCTTTTTTCATTAAGTCAGTGACAATTCTGGAAAATGCAGAAACAGTAGATTTTGATATCTTTTTCGCAGACAGTTTTGGAGAACTAGTTATAAGGTAAAGTTTTGCTTTTTCTTTGATAATTTTCTGTCCAATGATGATAAATGATGTTAATGCGGGCTCTGAAGCCATACATGTTGCATGTACAAATAACTGCATGCAAGGTTTGCAACTGTTGGAAATCAAATTTTATCAATCAATTTTTATGTCATACGCAAACTGTGTAAGTTTGGTCAACATTGAATTGAAAATAGTGTGTGCAAGCCAATCATTGATAACTTGTTGATGACTTTTTCCAAACACAAGGGGCAATAACTCCGGTGTTTCTGGCCCGATTATGCTTATATTTGACTTCACCTGTAGTCTTACGTTCATAGACAAACTGTGCACGATTGGTGAAGATAGGATAAAAATGAAGTCTCTATCCTGAATAATGTAAATTTGTGTATTTTTTTTTTTCACAAACAACGGCAATAAATATGGTTTTTCTGGCCCGATTCTGCTTATATTCGACTTCACTTTTAATCTTATGGTCCTAAACAAACTTTGCAAGATTGGTGAAAATTGGATGAAAAATAAGTCTCTATCCTGAATAATGTCCATTTTTGCATATTTTTGACAATGGGCAATAACTCCGGTTTTTCTATTCCGATCTTGCTTATATTCGACTTCAACTGTAATCTCATGGTAATAAACTGTGCAAGATTGGTGAAGATTGGATGAACAAGATGTTGTGTTTGATAAACACACATGCTCGCGGTTGGTGCTGGATAGCCCATTTCTTAGTCCAAATAAGGTCAAGGTCAAGGTCAAAGTGAGGTTGGGTGATATGGGTGGATTGGGGATAGTCATAAGCAACAATTGTGTGTGTATCTAAGAGTTGTAGCAAGCGGTGTTGGTGTTAGACGAAACGGCAAAAATCTAGTTAACCAAGAAACAGCACATTTGAATTATTATATGTGCAAATTAGGTCAAAGTCAAGGTCAAAGTGAGGTTGGGTGATATTGGTGGAATGGGAACGGTCATAAGTAACAATTGTGTAAATATCCAAGTGTTGTTGCAAACGGCTTTGGCGCTAGACAAAACAACTAAAAGAAGTTAACCAAGAAACAGCCCATATGAATTATTCTAAGTGCAAATTAGGTCAAGGTCAAAGTGAGGTTGGGTGATATGGATGGATAAGAAAGGCCATAAGCATCAACTGTGTAAGTATCCAAGTGTTGTAGTAAGCGGTGTTGGTGCTAGACGAAACGGTAAAATCTACTTAACCTTGTCACGGACGGAAGGATGTCCATTTTTGTATATTTTTTAATAAACAAAGGGCAATTACTCTGGTGTTTGAAAACGATCTGGCCCATTTTTGGCGCATGCTGAGATCTAATGGCCATACACAAACAGTGAAAGTTTGGTTACGATTGGGTGGAAAATAAAGTCTATATGTTGGAAAAAAAATTTGCACTTTTTCCATGAAAAAGGGGCAATAACTCTGTTACTGGTGTAATCTGACCCAATAAAAATCCCGTCCGAGATTTAATGGTCGTACACAAACTGTGCAAGTTTGGTTACGATTGGATAAAAAGTGAAGTCTCCAGCGTGAGAACGAACCCAAGTGTTGACGGCACGCGGACTACGGACGACGCAGGAGAGTTCCCTTATACCAATAGCTCACCTAGAACTTCGTGCTCATGTGAGCTAAAAATAATAACAATGTACAAACAGTAAGTGAAAATTTGCACATATGCCTTATACTTATCCAAATAAAAACATAACAAACAATAAAAGGCGCAAAACTAACTAAAGGTCAAATATCAAAATATAATAATACACTGCACACCAACATTCCAAGTGCAAATGGTATAAATGCCAGTTACTAACAATGCCCGCGAATACAAAAGTGGTATTTCAATGATAAAATTATGAAACAAACAAACACAACATTAACACAGAGATTACAAAAAACACACACGTGTTATACATAATGCTAATTTTAAATTATTCCTAATTAATATCCACTGATCATCAAATTCCATGGAATGTTTACCTTATTACAAATATCAGTGAGATATGAATATAACCTTTGGATAAAGGGTCCCAAAAGGTTAATATTATCCATGATAATCATTTACAATATGACATATACCCGGTATGTACAATAGAAAAACTTAGAAAGGTGGGCTGTAAATATACACTAAATTAGCGTAACAAACATACTGGCAAGGTTGTGACACTTTGGGCTAAATACTACTAATATATACACAAACCATTTAAGCATGCGAGTATTGCTAACGGAAAACTTGAAATTAGTGTTATTCGTATCTAGAGGAATGCTTTACAACCAGAACAATGTGGGTAATTACAAACAAGAGGGCCAAGATGGACCTGGGTCGCTCACATGAGTTTAGCTAGAACTGCCACCGTCATGGCGCAAAATACTGTCACCACCTCAATCATTAACAGTAATTGGCGTTGAATAATAACATGAATAAGTATGTGGCCAGACATAAAAGTGATTTGAAGGAATTTGGTAGAGGTTCACCCAAGGAACATTTCTATGAAAACTATTTTCAAATCCAGCCAGCAGTTTCAGACGAGGAGATTTTCAAAGTTTTCCAGTTTTTAAGCTTTTGGTTGCCATGGCTTCCAGAGTTTTCAATATGTTCTGATGTTTTGAAGGAATTGTTTAAAGGACCATCCCAGAAACATTCCCGCTAAGTTTTGTTAAAATCTGCCCAGCAGTTTTAGAGAAGAAGTTGTTTGAAGTAAAATGTTGATGACGGACGATGGACGCCGGACACACTGATCACAATAGCTCAATATAACATATGTCACAGGGTGAGAAAATTGTGCGGCCAGTCCGGGACTCGAATCCGAGACCCCTCGCTATCAAGGCGAGTGCTCTCCCGACTGAGCTAACCGGGCCGCCACACAACCTCTCCCCTTTAAGTGACCAAGTTCATGCCGTGACATACACCCTCGCTCAAATATGAATTCGTCCTCGAATTCATGGTGTTATATAATTACCACGGGCCCTCGGAGAGTTAACCCGGGTAACGTCACGGCCCCACGTTGGGCGCCAAATGTCACAGGGTGAGAAAAATGTGCGGCCAGTCCGGGACTCGAACCCGAGACAAGGCGAGTGCTCTCCCGACTGAGCTAACCGGGCCGCCACACAACCTCTCCCCTTTAAGTGACCAAGTTCATGCCGTGACACATACATGAATAACAAACCATGTGTAAACAACTTAAAAAACAACAACATAAAAATTGTCATCACAACATACATTTAACTTATGTGACCAAAGAAACAAATGCGATAGATGGGAAAAAGCACAAAATGGAATAACTCATAATATAAAAACTCTGCCAAGTAGTACGAAAGTCCTATTTTATTTCATGCTCTGCGGTGAATTAGTGGAGAATACCAGTGAATGATAACCCGATCATTTCACTCTAGGTCGAGTGAAATGATAACGTTTGATCATTTCACACTTGGTTATATGGAACTACTTTTAACTTTGTTTTCATGTTTATTTTTTGAAAGTATGTGAATACCCTAATCGTCAGTGTAAACATCGGCCATTTTAAACAACAGAAAACACATAATAAAATTCAATACAAATAAAGTTAAGCAACAACGACGCAGTTAGAGTGGCACTATTTTCCCACCACAACAGTGAGCGACAAATTTGGAATCATAATGACGTCATAAAACACAAAACTTGTGACGCTTCAGCATATCACGCACAATTTTTTATTTATCGTTCAAAAGCATGAAATAAAAAGAAAAGTTGTTTAATACAGTGTAAGATCATATTTTATTTCACTCGTGGTCATAGAAACTATATATTTGCACGAATGGCTGCGCCACTCGTGAAAATATTGTTTCTATGACAACGAATGAAATACAATACGATCTTACACTGCATTAAACAAATATCCTCTATGTGTTTAGCTATGTACACCTGGACTTTGTATCATCACAATAAAGAAAGCACCGCCATAACAGTTATCTTAAGTTCCAAAGGTGTAGACAAAAATGTGGATAGATACTTGCACCACTCATTATTCTGCTTTAATGATCATTATAAGTTTCTGAATAAGGAGCAAGAACTCATTTTGAGAGTGAAATGGAAAAAACAGCCACCCTTACAAAATAATGCACCTTAAAAGATTCATGTCAGCTACTTTAAGATATTAAAGTAAAACATGCTACATATACAACTGTTATGCTCTTTGAGTCAAAGTATGCATCGTGGATTCATAGATGTATCAAAGGATGTAAGTCTCGTCATACTATATGAAAATCGAAACATAATTTGAAATGCAAATCTTCACATGATGATAACCTTCCTATAAAGTTTCAGGTCTACTTGCAATTGGCTCATTGCTTTTTTTTTCCTTCTATAGTAGGGGCCGTTATAAGGCGTCATCCCCTCATAAAAATGCTGTCAAATCTTGCAGTTTCCCCCTAAAACTGATTTTAGCCAGGATTTTTCCCATTCCCCTGCTATGATAATTTTTCCCCATAACGCCAAAAATAACGCTATTTTTCCACAAACTGAGGGCCAAGTGCCCCTTTCCGAAGAGGTGAAAAAGGCCTTGACTGTGTGAGGGAAAAACCATCCACCAATCTAGAGCGTCTGAAAACCCACCACTAATGCTGTCATTGTCAAGGAATGCTTTCACCACAGAAATGTATTAGGGTTCTACAGCCGATCTTCCCACACTTAGTAAGAAAGGAATACCAGATTTTTTTTTGAAATTGAATACATATTTACAAAATTAAATGAGAAAGTAACAATCTCGAAAAAAATACATAATCTTACAATGAAAGTAATCAAACGAACAATAGTTTTGTATCCAGTGCACATTTTGTTGGTTCTAAATAACTCTGCAGTTATATAGAACATCACAGATAGCATAAAGACTATTGAATAAAGCTACTTAGGAAAATCTGCATATATTTAACACAATATGCATAATGAATAATAATGATACTGTTAGACATGCTAGACACAGTGTCATTATCACCAATTCAGCACATATATTTCTCACTCAACACACATCAGATACTAGTAACTGACTAATCCTTTTCTTTCCTCACCATCTATCTTGGCTATAGCAATTTACATTTTATAATTAAATAACATTAACAACAGAAGTGTACAAGTATGACACTGAATTTGAAACGTCTGTTTTGGCATTTGAAACAGATAATTTCACTCAACATGAAAATTTACTAGAGTTTGTGTATGTGCAATTAGCCAAGATATGTGATTAACAGGCTTTTTATTCAAGAAAATATATTATTCTAAACACTTGACCTCAATGGCACAATCTGAAACAACGATATTTAAATTGCAATAAAAAGGGAATTATTACCTGAAAGACCTTCACCTAAGTGCATTTTTCTGGATGCAATTTGTTCCTTAGCCTAAAATCATTTAATCTGTTTCAGTTCATGTCATTTTCCATTTTCATGAGGTCGTTGGGGGTGGATCTCGGAGAGGTCGAAGGTGGGCCCCGGGTTGTTAAGGTTCTAGTCATACTCGTTGTACTTGACGTCCAAGGGTGACACCTTGTCCAGCTTGGTCAGAAGCAGGTGGGCTCGGTCCTGAATGGACTTCTCCAGGTACGGTACTGTCCACCTGTGTTAGACAGGCAAACAGAAGTTACAGAAACAGTAGATGGAATGATGTCAGAGTACAGAAATACTTTAGACAGACAAAAGATTTATTGTAAATTTAAACAGGTTTATAATAAATAAAGATGCAGGGCCATTGATGCACTTTTGTTTGATCAATATGCATTTACTTTGACCTGGGTCCGGATGAAACCCAAATGAGTGCAATGCTTGATTGCTTTTAAGGTGCCAACATTTGTGTGGATATCTTATTTATAACAATGATTTCGACGCAATGCTATTCTTTGTACATAATCTTTCTTTCAGATTATATGAATCAACAAACACATTCTCAAGATTTTGAGAAAATATGGTTGAAATTGTTTTGGACATCTTAAATTGTCAATGTTTGTTTTGTAGTTTGTTAATCTCACTGTAAAAAGAATATAGATATGTTCTGGGTAACATGTCCCGTGAAAGTACTTCTGTTTAAATCTTGCACATTGCGTGGCTTCATATTGCACAATCATAATAACTTTTACCATTGCCACTTGCTTTTGACTGATATCAACACTTGCCAAATGTAAGCTTTTGAGTTAGTGCGTTATCCGGCATTCATCCAATAGCCCGTCAGTCCATTTGCTGATCAGCAGTTTTGTTTATACGACATCTCATATACCACTTGTTTAATAAAATTATCAGGCTTGATAAAATTGGTATAGGGTATATACAAATAGTTTTGTTATTGTCCGTCTGGAGTCATCTTGGTAACTAAAAGATGGAATTCCATAAAACATGATAACACATATGTACATTGTATCACTATTGGGATCAGAAAATTATAAGAGTCATGTCTTTTAATTAATAACATGAAGACAATTAAATAATTACCCTATATCGCAACCTGAGTATGATTTGTAAAAAAAATGAGGCCTCTGGTGTTCATAAGGATTTTCTAAGATTTGACCTATAATTTATCTACTTTTTGACCTCATGTGACCAAGTTTTGAACCGGATCGATATACCATCAAGACATTCATTCTGACCAAGTTTCAAGATTGGGCCAAAGCAATGGCCTTAAGGGAATTCACAAGTGTTTTTTAACTGGCGAACTAGTTTCTATCTCACAAGACCCAGTTTCGAGCGGTAAAGAAATTGTGAACTCATAACGGACAAAAACTGTCATAAAAGCTCACCCTGAGCACTTTGTGATATAAAATGCACACAAATGATAATCTTTGTTTTGAGGTAAATCTCGTGTTCCAATGAAGGTTTTTTTCATGAAACTTGGGTCAAATGTTCTCAAAGATACAGAACTCCTGTACAAAGCGCGCCAACTCAAGGTCAATAATACAATTTAAGGCCAAATGTTCGAACCTTGGAGTTTATCTCTGCTCGATACACCCTAATACTCTTTCAAGGATTTCCAGGAACCTTGGGTTGAATTAGCTCATCGAGTAAATGTGCAGAACAGTTCCAAGCGCAGGTAAGCTGTGACTGCTTTTATGTGCAAAATTGTCCCAATATCCCAGAAACCATGAATACAGTCTTAATGTCGGCGAAACGAGTTTTGTGTCGTATTTCTATTAGAAGAACTGTGAAGGCTAAGCCATGGTTGATGCGTTGTGTGATATCAGTATGTGCCGCATTAATGTGTAGGGACATCCGTGCAGGAGTCCCACGATAATAATTCTCTGTGCGAATTCCTTAAAATCGTGCGGCCTGACTTCGGACCGACGTTTTATGTGCACCGTACAATTAACGTACAGGAAAGACCCATTTCATATATCGCGCTGACCTCGTATAGAACCTGTAGAAAATGCGATCACAACACAGAAAGTTTGCGACACAAAATCGCAAAATGTTTCCTATTTTAGAAATCAGTTATACCGTACGATATTGTCCAAAACTCGTAGGGCGCCCGCAGCAAATGTGAGCAATGTTTTAGTAAATGTAACTATTACCGATTATAACTTTAAAGCTTCATAAGTACTCGTAAATGTGTCTGTACTATTAATCGTGAATGTGTATGTACTATTCTTTGAAAATGCGCGCAGCACTCTGTTCGTTTATCGTACACACATCGATGTCAGCGGTTTTTTTCGGTTGACGCTAAATGACGAAAAAAGTATTTATAAGTTATTTTTGTGTACGGTTAAAACTTTGCTTTCTTCCTTATTCCAATCACAACCGTCCATTATAACAGATTATATATAGTTTGTTCCTGATGGAAAAGAATGAACAGGGTACTACAACAACTACATATCATTGCAAGCTTATTTGTCATATTAAAATTGTATATGTGTATCATTATTTTGTCTGAAAACCAAATTAATTATCCGTCAATTCAAATACATTTTTCATTTAAATGTAAATTTCAGTTAATTGAATTTTCAAATAAAGCGCATACGAGTACATGCATGTATATGCAGACAGAACTCAATTCATCAGCCCGTCTCGGTTTCGGGGATAAAACGTCAACCAGTCTTGATGCTCGAGTATACAAAGCAAACGCTTCTTCAGTTTTCATGGGCCGTATACGGTCCAGGGATAACAATTGAAATGTTCCTTTAATAAGTACATTGTTGTCCAGCCCGCTAGCGGTTAACTCGACTTAGTTGTCACAACGGCAAAAATCTGTACTATATGTCCCGGTTTTAAATCTGATCATTCAGTTGTCTTCCGTAACATTAATTTTGACACCTTTAAAACAGGTCCGGGCTATTTCAAATTAAACAACTCTTTACTGTTTGATGAAGAATACACAATCAAAATAAATCAAAGCGCTGAAGGCACCACAGTTGTTCGCAATAGCGTAACACTGGGAACTACTCAGGCTTCAAATGTTTACAGCAACATAAATTTAAATTTAACAGAGCAGTTTTGAAAGATATTGTTGAGATTTTGTCTTAACTACAATCTGTCTACATAATATTATCAGTGACTTTTATAACATTCACTAGTAGTTATTGAAAATGTTAGTGCATTGTGCGCTTACATTTCAATAAAATTTAATAAAATAACGTCAGATGAACTTTACCTATTGGTCCAAATAACTTTACCAAATTGACACGTAAGACCTGTTATGGTATGTTTTGCGGAATGTTTTGCAAATATATTAAATATACAACAGTATTAAATTGTATATTAGAACCAGTATATCAAATTAAAATGTATGCGGCACCTTAATTACCATATAATAACTTTCAATTAAATACCCGACCCGTTAGCATTGGCAATTCTGGGTTATTAGAAGATGACATATGCCATATACAGTGGTTATAAATGTTTTATTGGAAAATTATGATCGTTCAGTGTTATTATGTGTAGAACGCAGAAATTACTGACTTAAATTCTTGTTAACTAGTTCGAACCATCGAACATGACGTGTTTAACATAATTTATGTCTGTTTTTCGTCTCAAACATTAAACAAAAATATTCGCTCATCTTCATTTTTATAATTGTAATAAACTACACTGCGTGAGTATAATGAAGACAAATGTATTTAACACATTCCAAGAAGGATACACATTTGTGTTTTATTAATGTAAACATATGGTGTACGAAATATGGATTGTACAACATCGTCATTTCATAAATGTCTGACGTCAAAAAGTTTAATGTTAATATGTTTTCTGTCATCGACTATAATATCACTTCTTGCTGCACGTACATATACTTAATAGTGTAACCTATATTAATGCCAATGTACATTGCAAATTATGTATTGTTATTGTTAAAGTCATTAAAGGCACACATATGGTGCCGCAAATTAAGACAACCACCAAACGTTTAAATAAAATGTTACAAACACATAAAATAAAACATTATAACCAAGAAATATTTTACAATTTCTTAAAATAAATTGAATTCGACTAGTTTAAATTCTACTCTATTTTTTACATTGTTAACACGACGGAACTAACCGAAGTTCCTCGTGTTTTATTACGGTGAATTTTCAGAGTAAGACCGCGTCGCCATAATAATTAGCAAATACACAATGCAAGTGTTTATAAACCGTTTACTTACAGGATCGGTGTTTTTATTTTAAAAGGTATCCAAACATAAAATAGATTCCTGACGCAGTGTATGGCATACAATAATACACTTTTACCAGACATTTAAATGACTGTTTTAATCGGTTATTCTAAATTTGACAATTCTCACTTTTAATGCGGCTTGAACATTATATAGTGATTATTAAATCAGTGCCTTTCAACACTAACGAAGTTTTTCGATTTTTTTTGTCTCGAACGAACACTTTTGTGTAGTTAACGTTGCTTATGTGGTTGACGTACATGTTGTTCCGAAAACTTCTATACAAGAAAAGGAGTCCTTTCAATAATTTCCGGTTTGTTTCAGCTGCAGGCTTGGAACGCTTTTAATGGATGAAAAATTATATAACAATATCGAACATAGATAATTCTTCACTTTTTCGTTTGCAAAGTGGACATATTAATGAAACAAGCATTAAACAGGAGTAATACCCGTAGTCAATAGCACACGGCAGCGTTAGGCAAACATATTCCTCAATAAATTCGCAGCCTAGAGAATATGTAAGGAATAATATTACATAGCCCGAATCGACAGTATAGTTCAAGGGTTTTCCTCGTGTATGTTTATCGAATAACGAACTGGTAAATTAGTTTATTCATTAAAATAGCACATTATTTCCGTTAGCATGCACACGCAAGCAAGCGTTGAATGAGGGCTTATACCATCTTTGGCACATGAAACTCAATTTGCCTAACGTATCACATGGATTTTTAGTTGCTCACATTCGGAGCTTCAACACAAATGTCGCTGACAACATCTTGTTTTATTAGGAGGTGACCAAGTGTCTGCATATTTGAAATTATATGATGCCTCGTGTGTGTGTGTGTGTGTGTGTGTGTGTGTGTGTGTGTGTGTGTGTGTGTGTGTGTGCGTGCGTGCGTGCGTGCGTGCGTGCGTGCGTGCGTGCGTGCGTGCGTGCGTGCGTGCGTGCGTGCGTGCGTGCGTGCGTGCGTGCGTGCGTGCGTGCGTGCGTGCGTGCGTGCGTGTGTGTGTGTGTGTTTGTGTGTGTGTGTGTGTGTGTGTGTGTGTGTGTGTGTGTGTTTGTGTGTGTGTGTGGACTTTTATAAGAATTCCAATGTTTAAGAAACGTAATCCACTCTAAAGATACACAAGTATCAAGAAGCGAGGCAGGCAAATATTAAACGAACTTTGATTTATAAAAAACTTCCTCTACTTTTCAACGTTATTTTACTTTAACTTCTTTATTTTTCTTCGGAAGCTTCATTTGTGCGGCAACAAGCATCGTGTTAACATCACTCATGGCGGTGTTTAAAATCGCCGTATGCGTGTGGGTGATCTTGGCGACGACGGCTATTGCGGAGAATGAAAAAAACACGCATCCCTCGGCAACATACCCCACTGGAGACCCTAGATCGTGTCTCCATGGCAACTCAGGGTCCCGGTACAGGTTCGAGGTGTTGCCAGGTGGCGGGTGGGACAACTTGCGCAACAAGGAGACCGGAATGATCATGAAGCTGAACTTCTCTCAGTGCCGCATCACGGAGGACGGGCGCTTCCTGTTACCGGACGGCGTCTTCACTGTGCCGCTGAAGACAAGTAACATCGAAACAAACGCTGACATATTTGAGCATTGGAGTAGCTACTCGAGGTATGCTATTGTTGGAATTTTTGTAAATTTGTTCAAATATATATTTTAAAAGAATCGTTTTTCCTATACACAACAAAGGTATTATTGAAATTATAAATTCTGTATAATAGTATAGGTGGGGCGGGGTTCTTCAGATAAATGGATATGTGCAATTATTTAGACCTGTAAATGAAATGTGAATGTGCAGGATTATGTTTAATTGTTGTCCTCAAATTTAGTGCTTGCTTTTGATGCAGAAAAATACTGTTAGATACATATGTATATACAAACTAGTTTCTTTACTTATTTGTATTTGAGTGGTTTCTTTTAGAGCCAGCTGTCCTACTTTAATGAACATATTTTTTTATTATTTGATTCATGATTTAAATCACGACACATATATAATCACTGTTTCAAGGCGTTCAATGTGTTATATTAAACAGCACACTGTGTCACGCTATCAAATGGAATTCGGGTCTGAATATTGTTTTAACACTAGATTCATGATAACGCAAAATTCACTAAAACTGGATTAATCTCGAGTGCTTTAAGCCCCAGAATCAGTATTTACCACGCTCCTAAGGACAATTTTAACGCACAGGCTAATCCAGGACGGCACTCTTTGGTATTTTTTTGTTTGAAGGAAGTCTCTTCTAAACATAAATCCACTGTAGGCGGAAAGTGCCGTCCTGAAGTAGACTGTGCGGACTGCACAGGCTAATCCGGGACGACACTTTACGCACATGCATTAACCCCTGTTTTCCCACTTCACACCTCATATATACCAAAATGTATATATATTAGTTTATGATATTTTAATGTAAAAAGACAAATACACGAAAAAGCCACAGACTGAAGTTATTTTATGAATTTAAGAACATTACTGAAGTTTTCACTAGGGAACTTTGTGAATACGGTCCCAGACATTTTGCAGCACGCTGTCTCGCTCCATCAACATCCAAGTGGGCCTGAACCTACCGCACGTTGGGATCAGCGGCTCCTTTTCGTACGAGCACCAGCAAGTGAAAGCCTCGCAGCATCTCGACAAGTCCTTCACAACGCGAATACACGTGGGTATCTTACAACTTAGTTAATTGCGCAATTATTAAAAAAGAATCATTTCGCTTTTAAATTTCGGAGTATTACTTATATTTGCTTTAAGTGCATTAGCATACATTTATTGGAATTACTAGTACATTTTAAGTACAAATGAGCGATGCGTACATTTTAAGTATATCTAATTAAATAATATAGCAGAACGTTTTTAATTGTTTACACAATAATTCATACGTATACTAGTAGTTTATTTTTCAAGAGTGTTTATTAATAGCATTTAAGCAGTAAGACATGTTTGTATCACATATATCAATAATTGCAGTTATTTTATCATAATAATAAATTACATTAGGCGCGGTACCTGCAGTACGCCTCGAAACTGGAGCCGGATACGCCGGTGAGCGACTCGTTCCGGAAGCGGCTGCACAAGATCGCCGCCAGCATCCTGCTGAACCGCACCAACCTGGCTCGCTACGAGAGTCAGCTGCTTGTTCGGGACTACGGCACCCACGTGATCACAAGCCTCGATGTGGGAGCGGCTCTCGTTCAGGTAGGGGTTTTGTTTCGTTACTACTACTACTGCTACTACTACTACTACTACTACTACTACTACTACTACTACTACTACTACTACTACTACTACTACTACTACTACTACTACTACTACTACTACTACTCCTCCTCCTCCTCCTACTACTACTACTACTACTACTACTACTACTACTCCTACTACTCCTACTACTACTACTACTACTACTACTACTACTATTACTTATACTACTACTACTACTGCTGCTGCTGCTGCCGCCGCCGCCGCCACTACTACGACTACTACTACTACTACTACTACTACTACTACTACTACTACTACTACTACTACTACTACTACTACTACTACTGCTGCTATTACTACTACTACTAATACTGCTATTACTACTACTGCTGCTTTTACTACTACTACTGCTGCTTCTGCTGCTGCTGCTGCTGCTGCTATCATAATGCTAATAATAATCAATTAATACTACTACGACTACTACTACTACTACTACTACTACTACTACTACTACTATTAATAATGATAAAATTAATAATAATAATAATAATAATAATAAAATTTATAATAATATTAATAACAATAATAATAATCAGAATTATAACAATACATTTTGATACTTTGTTTTACTTACTTTGTTAGTTCCTTTAGCAACCTAAATGCTTGCCTTCATAAGTTAGTATAAAATCTAAGCGTTCTTTCAGGTTGATCAGCTGCAACTAGACTATCTTCGACAATATAAAGGTCAAAAGACTACCATCGCTACTTCCGCTAGCGCCAGTTTCTTCAGCGTGTTCAATTTTGAAGCTAAATATTCCACGTCAAGCTCGAAAGAACAAGTGGATGCCTACCTGAAGTCGCGCACAAGTTCGCAGATTTTCACCTATGGTGGTCCAGCATTCAAGTAAATTTAATCTGTTTGTAATGTATGAAATAAACATCTACCTTTCAATAGGAACGCGTGAACTTAAATCAATTGACCATATTTTAGTTAGCAATGTATAATGACGTGTCGCGCGTTGTTGGCGCAAATATTGAAAATACGTTCATAGCTCGTTCGATAATCTTCCAAAACAAAAATGAGATTTAACAAACGCAATACATATTTGTATCTACATTTAGAGGAAAAACGGACGATTTCATACGAAGCATCATCATCAAAAGTAAATGAGCGTGGATGTTGTATTTTTGCTATGAATCATTTTAGACACACTAAAAATGTCGCGTCCCGTGTAACTTTTGATCTTTACTGTATATACGATAATTTTTATACCTCGCTTATTTCGTGAACATTATTTTCTGATATTTTTGCGGAATTACGTCCGATGTCAAAGTTAAACTTGATGTAATTTCCGACGGACTTCGTGCCGTTTTTCGGTTCTGGCAGCAAGAATAGTAGTGCCAAAATACACATGCGATGTTCTAGTTTACTCTTGAATTCATTTGGAATGGCATTAGGTAAATAATTTCTTGATTGTCAAAATTCTTCTCAATTTTATTTCACAATAATATTTTTAAAAGATGTCAAAGTTATTACTTTACCAAAATTATGATGGTTATTTTATTGTGAAAAATGTCACAGCTTCGGTTTTTTTGCCGTCGTTTCTCACTGTGCGTTCTTCAAACATTGTTTTTGGAGATTTAAACATGTTTTATTGTATTAAATATTATATTGTAATAAATGCTTCTGAATTGGAATCTATATTGATATGAAAATCAAGGAAATATATAGTTTCCTTTTCGCGCAGTTGTATTTTAGTTTGTTTTGAAACATGTCACACTTTCGCCAAAAATTTGGCGTTCGTCGCGCTATAAAAATAACTCTCAATATAATTTAATGTAAGTTGATTTGCTATTATAAGCACGTAATTGTAATAGTTTTAATTATAAAAAGCAGAATACAGGAATGGAAAGAAAAGAAAAAACACAACAACAAATGATCCGTTTCAACAAGATTCGGTACCAAAATCCAAATCTCTGCAACCTGTAAGATGCAAATCAATCTCACCGGCGGGTATTCGGAAAAGACAGATAACTTACAATGGGATTCATGTGTATCAGATTTTATCACTTTATGCTGTAATCATTTATATAATGTGTGAATATAAAATACACTAAATGTTCTTGCAAAAAGTAATACAGCGCTTGTCTAGTAGAACGTACGGAAAATTCAGACCTAAAAACTACGTGAAATTTATGTTACACAAATTGGCACCATCAACGCGCGTCACGTCAATAATAAAACTACTTTATACAAACAGATTAAACTTTGAATTATTTCTGCATTTTGCATATTTAACAGCGTATTGCTTTGGCGTTTATAAACTGTCGTGTATTTCCATAATATTGACCAGCAAGTGTACATTGTTATATGTGTACCGAGTAAACAGTGTATGGAAATATTTTCTCGATATTTGGCCAATAAATATTATAATACATGCCTACTCCTCCTCAATCGTTTACATTTTAGACCAACTAATTTTTCTGCGAATCAATGGATTGACAACGTTGACAACGAACTAGTTGCTTTGGACAAATCGGGGGACCCAATCTATTACCTCGTCAACGATGTCAATCTGCCGGATGTTCCTCCGTCCGTGGTGTACCAGGTCTCGCAGCAAGTTAAGGAGGCCGTAGAGGTCTATTACAGGCACAACACAATTGCAGGATGTACGCGGGAAGACTCGCCAAATTTCAGTTTTCAGGCGAACGCGGACGACGGATCTTGCAAACCAGCAAAGACGAATTTTACGTTCGGAGGCGTTTACCAGACATGCTCAAGTACTGGTTATCAGGACCACTGTGGAGATCTACGGCAGAAAAACCCACAGACCGGCGACTTCAGCTGTCCGTCTGGGTATGAAGCAGTACAGCTTCAGACGGGTACCGCGACATCATCTGAACCTCGTCGAGAGTGTCACAGGTACTGGCTATTTTGGCATCGTTGTAAAACAAGGTACTATCCAACCCAAGCAGATTATCAAAGCTACTGGTGCGCAGCTACCGGCAAGGTGGCGTCAAACAGCGGGTTTCTGTTTGGTGGTCTCTATACGACAACCACAGCTAACATAAATACGCAGTCACGATCTTGTCCGCCTAAATTTTATCCTATGACACTTCTCACAGACCTAGTAATTTGCATAAGTGATGATTACGAATTTGGAACGCAAAACTCACTGCCATTTGCCGGATTCTTCAGCTGCAAATCCGGCAATCCGTTGGCGTTAAAGGAACGATCCGACCTGTTAAAAAGTTCTGGTCACTCGAGTATGCTGACCAAGTTCATGCTAGAGTCCGGTCCCGCATCATACCCAACAACCTGCCCTGAGAGTTACAGCCAACATATGGCTCTAATAGACAATGGCTGTTCCATTAATTATTGCATCAAGACAGCCGCCATCAGTGCTAGCGGTCTCCCACCGATCAAGCAACCGCCGTTCATGGGAGCTCCACAGGAAGGGTTCTCTGAAGATCAGGAAGTCTCAATTGTAGTGAACGCCGCTGGGGATGCCTGGATGTCCGAAGACGAAGCAAAAACCATGCTTCCACAGTACCTAAAGAAGTTAGGCGTACAGATGCCAGTTGACGTAAACCCCCAATCAGACACGACATCAAGCCACGGGTCGTCAGTTTCCACTGGACTCTCCGGTGGCTACATAGCTCTCATCGCAGTTCTTGCGACGCTGGTCTGCGTCGTTGTGACGTCACTGCTCATCATACGCGTTCGGCGCCGACGGATGCGGTACCGGGAAACTGATCTATGGGGCTCGCGAGCTGAAAGCAGTCCGATCACCGCTGCAGCGCGTACCCTGGGCTACACGCAGATCGATACCGAGAAACCCACAACTACAAGAACCTGAACTAGATCATTATGGTGTTAATGGTATCTAAACTGTATTGCAAGAAATGTTTATACATGTATATGATTATATGTTTTAGAATAGTTTATAGACCGTATTCAAATAAAT
The DNA here is from genome assembly GCA_027627225.1 of Congeria kusceri. NCBI lineage: Eukaryota > Metazoa > Mollusca > Bivalvia > Myida > Dreissenidae > Congeria > Congeria kusceri. The sequence goes on from CM051027.1 coordinate 82,318,990, forward strand.
GTTTGAGTTGTTTTAGCGGCAGCAATATTGTATTGCATTCTTATAATTGTGGAAACAGCCAATGTGCATATTATTTAATGACATGATATTCAATAAATTGAACAACTATATATGTACATGTATACCTCTGTATTTTCGTTAAAAACTCATTTTCGAGATAAACAGTTGTTCTTTATTTAAGACAATGTTTAAAGGGACATATTCACACATTGGCAAATAGACAATTTTCCAAACTGTTGTCATAGATCCCCGAAAGAAAAATACATTATATATAAATAAGCGAAACAACACTTTTGACAAAGAAACATAAATTGGAAATATATTGTCCGTTTAAATTTAGTTAATAATGAGGGGATAAACCATTAAGTTAATAATGACGGGATAAACCATTTACTGAAAATAGGTGGAATTGTGATTTTCGGTTTATAAAGACGCTGCATGTGTCTGTACATGTATTAATTTGTTTGAAAATTGTTGTTACAAGTTCAAATAAATATGTATACTGCAAGATAGTTACCCTTTATACGTATGAATACTAGCGTTAGTAAATACTATAAACTATTGACATAATACTCTTACTAATAAGAAAAACATTATACATATTGTGTGGTAAGCTTTGAATCATTGTTATATTTTTTTTTTCATTTTCGTTTTCAAACTTTAAAATGATGATACACAACATTTTTTATGTATTTGAAAACATGGTGCATGTTAATAATCGTATAATGCTTTTATAATTGACATTATTGAGAGCGTAATAAACACATTTAAAAAAGAGTGGTATGGAAATACATGTATAAAAAACAATTCGGTTTTATATGCGTACTGAGTGTTTAAATCTTCTACTGAATACGAAGCATGCCACGATTTACTGTATGTATGTTAAAATGTGAGCAAATGTATCAATAAATCTTAAATCACTTTCTGCTATGTTCAGTTTTGTTCTATACAACTAATTACCGGACAACAAAAACAAGGCGCGCTACTCATTCCGTAAGAAAGTAATTGTCACTTATAGTATATACTCTTTGACATGTATAGAGTTTTTCCCCTATATATAAACCTAGTACCCTAAACGGGTACATCCCAAATCCAATTTACCTACAAATTTTCCCAATTTAAAGATGAAAAATCCCAAATATTTGGGAAACCGATCCTAAAAAGATTCACTACATGTATTTAACTTTCATTTTACATCCTGGAAACACAAGTAAAAGTGAAAGAGTGAATGAAAAAGCAGTTTAGAGTTCATTTTTTGTTTTCTAATTCTTTTTGGCAGTTTTTGCAGAAACTGATAAAATTTCCATTTGGTAAAAAACGTGGCTAATTTTCCTAATTTGACTGGTACCGGAACCATTCCCAAAGTAGCGAGGAAAAATGCTGATTATGTTCCAATTGCTGTGCGAACATGTACACAGTAAAATATCGATACCCAAGTCAAGACATTTAACTTTCTACACAAGACGAGGATTTTTCCTGACCTGAATACTCCTGGGCTCCGTATCCAAAAGTTCCTTAGTGAAAACGTAAGTTAATTTCTTAAAATCATAAAATTCCTTAAGTATGTGGCCGTTTCATTTAAAGTTTATTTTGTATTATACGGTTTTATTCTTGTTAAGAATTAACAGATAATTCTTATTTTACATTATTTAAAATATAAAATAATGATTTTTCTCGACGGAAATGGTATTTACAATTTTGACTTAAGTATAATTTAAGTTATGATTTTCCTTAGAAGCTTTGTTGTGGATATAGACACTGCTGTGTTAGGCATATGTATATATTTAATATCATTTTCAAAAAAACAGTCGGTTTCGCTCCTGTACATATTAGAGACATGTAAAGTGGCATTGCCAACAGTATTAATATATAAAAAAGTAGGGAAAGATTTAGGATCTAAAACGGTACATGGTGCTGCTAAAAATGAGCAGTGTGTGTGGGAAACCGGACCAGTTTGGTGAAATTTTCTAAAAAGCTGCTAAATCATGAGTATATATAATATATATATGAATATTTTCAAACATGTGTTGAATTGCAAAAGATATTTACCATTTCTGTGTTCGCAGCAGGGGCTTCCAAATGGATCAGGGTGCAGCACCCTGCTATTTCGCTCTAGATCGGTCCCTAGAAAGTATATGTGTATGTGCATCGGATTGCATCCTGATTATACATTCAAGATTGACAAATAATTCAATTATCGCCGGTGATTTTTTGGTGATTTTTTTGTTCTTTTCGATTTGTACATATACATGACAACTGACTGTAATTAATTATTTTGAAATTTACCATTCGGAAACGTACACAAAACTCCTCGTTGAATAGAATTCATAATCTACCCTTGTGATCTAAAGACGACCGACAGATAAACGAGTCTTTGTTGTTAATCAATACACTACTTACTTTAATAATGTTTTATTGTTTTATTAAAACTTCCTGTCTTTATTCGGGCGTTTCATTGGTACAACAATGATCACCGCATAAACACCATCATGTCGGTGTTCGACAGAATTGTCTGCTTGTGTATTTTCTTGGCGACCAATTTGAAGGCAGACAATGAAAATACGACATGTCCTTCAGTTACCTATCCCCCGGGAGACCTTCGATCTTGCCTGCAGGGCAACTCTGGGCCCCGGTACAGGTTCGAGGTGTTGCCAGGTGGCGGGTGGGACAACTTGCGCAACAAGGAGACCGGAATGATCATGAAGCTGAACTTCTCTCAGTGCCGCACCACGGAGGACGGGCGCTTCCTGTTACCGGATGGGGTCTACACGGTGCCTCTTAAGAGAAGTAAACTCGAAAAAAGCGCGGATCTTTTTGAGCATTGGTCTAACTACACGAGGTAAGTTCCGCATTAAGATATATTTCTGTTTTGTTTTTTTTTTGTTTTTTTTTTTATACATTTTTCTGCATAGACATATTTTATATAATTTGTTAGCATTTTTTTTTTTATAATAGAGAATATAGCTATGATAAAGCGGTTAATTCGAAAGTTACATTGTTGTATTTTAAATACAAATTTAAAAAGAGCGTTACTTAAGGGCGGTGCCCGGATCACCCGTGCCAATCCACGTTGAAATTCGATATTGGTGATTGATAGAAAGAGATGCAAATAGGTCATTACATATTTATTAACTGCAAACTAAATATTCCATGGTTTCAGTATTTTGCTGCGCCTATTTTCAGCACGCTGTCCCACTCCATCAACATCAATGCAGGTCTGAACATGCCGCACTATAAAATCAGCGGCTCGTTCTCCGCGGAGTATCAGCGTGTAAAAGAGTTGCAGCATTTGGATAAGTCTACGACAGCACGAATCCAAGTTTGTAATTAACAAGTTTTACTCTTGTTTCTGTACACTGTCGTTTATTTCCGATTGATTTCTGTATACACCAGTCATAGAGTGTGATAGTTTCTATTTACAAGATTCAAAATTTAAATATAAATAGACCAAAGATTGTACTTAATTGTGAATATTGTAAATATAAACTGTCATAAGTCATGACTGGTGTATTTATAAAGAAATCAACTGGAAATATAATTGCTCGTGAATTATCATTTACAGGTATACGCCTCGATAATATACAAATAAGTGAAAACATTTAACAATTCCCACAGGCGCGGTACCTGCAGTACGCCTCCAAACTGGAGCCGGATACGCCGGTGAGCGACGCGTTCCGGAAGCGGCTGCATAACATCGCTGCCAGCCTCCTGCTGAACCGCACCGACCTGGCTCGTTCCGAGAGTCAGCTGCTCGTCCGGGACTACGGCACCCACGTGATCACAAGCCTCGATGTCGGAGCGGCTCTCGTTCAGGCAGGATGTTTTCATACACGTAGCTTTAAATGCTGTGGGTGGTGGAAGTCTGTAAAATATGGTATTTCCTTTTCTGCTTAGGTAGTCGTATATATTCAACTATATATACATGTAATTTATAATAAGACGAACGTTTTCGTTTCGTTGCGGTTTTATGTATGTACTGTGCGATAAGCAACAACATTTTAGAGCTTGTAGGTAGATCAACTAAGCCAGTCGTACATAAGAAAATATCAAGGGCAGAAGGTCACAATCACCGCCTCCGCCAGCGCAAGTTTCTTCCAGGTGTTTAACATCGACAGCAAGTACTCCACGTCGATCAGCAAATCTCAGACGGATGAATATCAGAGTTCGAAAACAAGCTCACAAATATTGACATACGGCGGTCCAATATTTAGGTACATTTATGTTCTGCGTAAATCCGAATTTAGAGAATCTTTAAAATAATGAAAAGTAAAGAAACGTTCAGCGTCTTAAGACCACATATACTTAATAAATGAATTAATGCATTTATAAACTATTTTTCTTTTGTACTTTCAGAACGTGTGAAACTATTTTTTTTAAATGTGTTATACACGTAAATACCTTCTTTTTTTGTAGCCCGGTTAATTTTTCGGCAAATCAATGGAGTGCAAATCTATTTAATGATTTGGTTGCTTTGGACAAATCGGGGGACCCAATCTGTTTCCTCGTCAACGACGTCAATCTGCCGGATGTTCCTCCGTCCGTGGTGTACCAGGTCTCGCAGCAAGTTAAGGAGGCCGTGGAGGTTTATTACAGACACAACACAATTGCAGGATGTACGCGGGAAGACTCGCCAAATTTCAGTTTTCAGGCGAACGCGGACGACGGATCCTGTAAACCATCGAAGACGAATTTCACCTTTGGAGGCGTATATCAGAAGTGCACGAATTCTGGTTATCAGGACCACTGTGGAGATCTACGACATAAAAACCCACAGACTGCTGACTACAGTTGTCCATTTGGTTATGAAGCAGTACTTCTTCAGTCGGGTACCAGGACAGCATATGAATCCCGTAAGGAATGTCGCAGGTGCTGGCTAATATTGCATTGCTGTAACACCAGGTCCTATCCGACGCCGGCCACATTTGAAAGCTACTGGTGTGCCGCAACTGGCTGCGTGGCGGCGAACAGCGGGTTTCTGTTTGGTGGTCTCTTCACAAAAACCACAGCGAATATCAATACTCAAGCCATGTCATGTCCGGAAAAGTTCTATGAAATGAAACTTCTCACAGATTTAACAGTTTGTGTTAGTGACGACTATGAACTCGGTTCACGGAACTCATTGCCATTTGCTGGCTTCTTTAGTTGTAATACTGGCAATCCGCTAGCTTTGAAAGAAAGATCCGACCTGCTGAAAAGTTCTGGCCATTCGAGTATGCTGACCAAGTTCATGCTAGAATCTGGTCCCGCGTCATACCCAACAACCTGCCCTGAAGGCTACAGCCAACATCTCGCTCTGATCTACAACGACTGTTCCATTCACTATTGCATCAAGACAGGCGCCATCAGTGCTAGCGGCCTCCCACCGATAAAACAACCACGTTCATGGAAGCGCCTAAGGAAGGGTTGTCTGACAATCGGGAACTCTCGGTTGTGGTGAACGACGCTGGTGATGAGTGGATGTCGGAAGACGAAGCAAAATCTAAAAAGCTTGGAGTTGCGATGGCTAAAGATGGTGAAAAGGCGAACGCCGGCTCAGCAGGTGATTCGTCATCTGGACTCTCCGGTGGTTACATAGCTCTCATCGCTGTTCTGGCGACGCTGGCATGCGTGGTCGTGACGTCACTGATCGTATTTCGCGTCCGACGGCACCGGAGGCGGTACCGGGACACAGATCCGTGGAGCTCGCGGGAGGAGAACAGGCACATAGCTGCTGCCGCCCGCACCCTGGGCTACACCGAGATGGACGCTGAAACACCGCAGACGACCCGAACGTGAACCGTCTATGAATTACATTAATGCATTAGTGTGTTTATTTGACTATACATGTGTAATCCCAAATGTTAATATTGAAATTGTTAGCGCATATCGATGCTGTTGTTCAATATAATTATTAAAATGCTTGTAATTACTTGGATTAATTGTACACAATATATTTATAATGTAAAGTATAATATAACACATTTTTATGCCGTATTAATGTGATACTAGACATTTGTGCACGTTGTGCAAGGATTTACGATATTGCGCGAAATACATCCATACGATGTATTTGTTTACATTGGTGTAAAAGTCTTAACAAAGTGTTTCTGTGTTACTATGATGCATGTATAAACGGACATATATGTTATTAACGTACAACTAATTAAAACACGGCCATCTGAACTGTTGTTGTGTCAGACTGTGATTTCATATTGATGGCGTGTTGTCTGTCACAATATAGCGAATGGTTTAGAGACTGCTGGATTCTCGGCGTTTAATTTATTGATAGATCTGTTTTCAATGCATTCCTATGCGTATATAAATGTATTGTCGATAAGCAACTCTAAGACTTTGTGTGTGTTATTTTCTCAGATGTTAGTGTTATATGCTTGTTATTCACTTTTAATTAGGGATAGGACCGAATACTAAAATCCATATTCGAATATTCGTTTTAGGTATTCGAATATATTCGAATATTCGTTTTGTAAATACTACTATATACTACTATATACGGCACTCTGTCCGAATATTTACCTATGCGAAATATGTATACTACGTGTACGTAGTTGTATTACATTGTTTCATTTGTAAATGACCGATATAACTTTGTGAGTGTTAGGCCAATATAAAGAAATGTAAGATATTGTTAAATGTATTGTTAATTAATTTGTTAATCGTTCCGTTTTTTTTTTCATAACTATGAAGCATGTATCTGCTGCGCAGATTACACGTTTCCTGGGTTTTGTCTAATGACCGCGTAAAGTACTTCCAAGCACGTGATGGTGGCATTGTTTATTAATAAAGACTCTTGTATATTGATATGAAAATCGATCTTTTTAACAAAATGATTAAACCTATCCTTCTGTATGGATGTGAATGCTGGGGATTTGGAAATAACTATGTACTAGAAAAAGTCCAGTTAAAATTTCTTAAAATAATACTAGGAGTCAAGCCCAGCACTGCGTCATGTATTGTTTATGGCGAAACTGGAGTTATGCCCCTACAAATTGATATTGAAACAAGAATGATTTCTTACTGGTCTAAATTAATTAATCCTTTATGTGTTAAACTTTCACATTTTGTATATAACATTTTATTAGAAATGCATAAAACAGAAAACTTCAGCTCTGACTGGATAGTATGTATACGAACTATTTTTATAAAATGCGGAATGATGAATATTTGGCAGTCACATGATTTTCCTAACAGCATATGGCTTGTTAAAAGTACAAAACAAAAACTGTCTGACCTATTTATTAACGAATGGCACTCTGATGTGAATAACTCAAGTAAATGTAGTAACTATAAATTATTTAAAGATAATTTTGGTCTAGAACCTTACCTAATTAATACGCCAGATAGATATCTTAAATATGTGATCAAATTTCGAACAAGAAATAGCAGATTACCTGTTGAAACTGGAAGCTGGCATGGGATTTTAGCAGATCAACGAATATGCTCATTATGTAACTCTACCTCCCAAATTGGTGATGAATTCCATTATTTACTCGAGTGTAATGCTCTAAAAGATGTTAGAAATCGACTTATTAATACACACTACTATGCAAGACCGAATGTTTTAAAATTTAAATCTTTAATGACAACTGATACACAAAACCATATTGAGTACAGAAAGTTATGTATTTTCATTAGAGAAATATTAAAACGTGTCTAATAAACCATTTACATTTACGATGGTGTACGTACATGTGTTACTTTTCCTTTTTATTTTTATTTTGATGTTATACATTATGCATTACTCGTCATTTTGCTATTCTCTCCCAAATATTGTACTATCATTTTGCATTATTGAATTTAGCCCCTTCACTTATGTATCTCTTTGTTTGCTTGTATGTAATTTCTGCTCATATTGTCATGTTATGCATGAACTGAGCTTTGAAATAAACTTGACTTGACTTGACTTATAATATACGGTGTTGATATAATGGAGAATAATTTACAAGTGACGTATATTAAGATTGACCAGATCATGCTAATTTTGTTAAAGAAATTGATTGGCTGATAATGGAATCATGTTGATTGGTTTACTTAGAGAGTAATTGTAATTTACTGTAAACAAGTTAACCGCATAGATGTCACTTAAGGATAATAAACAACAATGAACGCCTTGTTCAAACTGTGAAACCGGTCCAGTTTTGTTATTTGTGGATACAATGCGTAATGTTCGCGCCTCTAACAAACCGTTAATTCGCGGCCCTTGTGAGGACGTGGCCCCCTGCCAATTATCAATTGTCGTTAATAGGACATGTTTGGCATGTGTTGTAAAAACGTTAGACTGCCCCCGCCCACCTGCTAGGCAGGAAATACGACTGGAATTCATGTTAACTTTCCAATCAAACTGGAAAAAAACATGACTTTAAACAAAAATTTGTTCTTCAAATAATGTGAAAATCAAATATTCGTATTCGTTTTTTTATATTCGAATATTATCGGATATTCGAATATTCGAATATTCGGTCCCATCCCTACGTTTAATGCATATAACCTATTTGTATTTGTTAAAATATTTAAACTACCGTGTCATGTCATTATTATAATTTCCTGGAATGCATGATCCTTGCTGTTTGTTCAAGAATAAACATAACCAAATAAAACTGTTGTGTGTCAGAAACTTTCTATTGTTTTTAAACCACGTATCATTGTTTTAAACAAATGTCACAAATGACTGGGTTGCACACGTAAAAATATTGTAATGCGAAAATTAATGGTTTCACAAGACAAAAGTATATTTGATTTTGAAATTCCTTACGATAATTCTAAACCATTATGTAATATATGCCATAGTGATTCGGTTGATGCATGTTTAATTGGCAAAACATATTTAATTTATTTACAATAATCGTGCTACTGTTGCTGATATTTTAGCCGGACGCTTTATTAACACTGTGAATCATGAATGCTTCTCTAGCTGCAAGTTTGTTCGCCGTCTGTGTTATACTTCTGGGATTATCTGTGCAACGCAAGCAAGACAATATTCTCGTAGGGTTTGTAGAGGATGACTTTGGATGATGTCGGATGACGTCGCCATGGTCGCGTTGGTGTCTTGCAAAGTAACCGCTATAGGACTAGTTTTGACCTACTACATGAGTAAGATGAGATTCTGTTTCCCAGCACGTGCACACCAGGTGTTGACGGGTGAAACCCAGAGACACATGACTGCAACAACAGTGGGGAAGCTTTATCGTTTTCAATAAACAATAACGTGCATTGTTCATTTTCTTCCTCGCCCATTCGTGTGTGAAACTCCCAGTGAAAGAACGAGGAAGTGACAAAGCGGCAAGTCATGAGCAGTAAATAACCATTCGTAATATTGACGTGTGTCATTGGTCATTGGTCAAGTGTTGGTTGCTTTAAATTAAATATCTTTTATTACAACAAACTTTCCAATATTTTATCATTTCAAGACCACAGAAATCATGGGTCAGTCATTTATGCTTATTCTAATAAAACATTTTCCATCACTCCAAATTGTCAACGTGGACCAACTTTTAACTCCTATTAAACACATCTTTCAGTATTACGCACGGTTTCAAGGAATATCAAAGCTGTTTGTGAAACTGGTTTATTTAAAACATCGATTTAACTACATGTATGTTCGTCCATTTGACCTGACTCTGTCATAGCCTAAGACAACACGGAACAGTGAAACTCAGCGCCTTATTGGTGGATTAATTCGATTATCAAAATGCTAGTCGGAGTTGTACCAGAGCAATTCACTATCGCTGTTACTCGCGTAAGATCTATAAAGTCCGTTCACAATTATTAACCGCCAACATACAATAATAGACAACGAGAGTCCACGTATAACATAAATAAATAAATAAATAAATTAATTAATTTTATTCTTCATTAAATGCGTCTTAAAGCATTTATGTTTTAAATCAGCATCGCGAGAGTCGCGGGAGTTTATCCTATTGTAAAAGGTCATGGCAAAGCTTCCCGTAAGGCTTTGGCCAGCCGAGAATGAAGTCGCCTGCGCGTTCCGGAAGGAGAGCCATAAACCGGAAGAACAGTTGTGCGTCGGGTCCCACCAGGTAGCGCGTTTCCGGGTACCGGGCCAGCAGCGCGTGCATCATGGCGTCCGCCACGTGCTGAGGCTGGGTGCTGACGTACTTGTGAATTTGTTTTATACCGCCCATAACTGCAACGATCAAGTATCTAGAGTCTGTAATATTCACTGGAAAAGTACAAATAAATGAGCGATGGTCACGTACAATATAATAAAATTTAAATAACAATAATTTCAACGGGGCGTATCGACGGTTACTAAAGTATATTATTTAAAAAAAAAATTATTATATTTTATGAAGTATTCATAAAATGATTACTTCACACACAAGTCTCGTTTTATAAACAAACATTATAATATATTTTTCATAATTATAAACAGGTCGTTACAGAGACACCTTTCGCGGGCGCGGGAAAGTTAGTAGATCTAGCAAATGAAATGTACATGAAGTGCCGCTACACCTTGCGTAGGAAAGTTTCCGTTAAAGTGCGCGATTTTGTAGGCGTAAGTTAGAATCCTACTGGAACCGTGTATAAAAATAAACAGTTTATTTGGCGTTGTTTTTGTTCCTTAACGATTCCATCAATATATTATAGCTAATAGAACACTATATTTGTAACAAAATCGTGAACATGGGTATATGTGTTGTATTAATACGTGTCTATATTAATGAGAAATACCATCGATATGCCCCTTTAAACGAAAACAAGGTACTTGAGTGTTAACCCTGTCAGTCTAATTGATATTCCTAACTTAGATTTTAGATTTTATCTTCAGTATAGTCGTAAATTACACTCTGAAAAGATGCAATAACAACACACAATAGCATATATCAACAATGTAAGAAATAATGCGTTGTTCCAAAGATGACGTTAAGAACTTTTGATCTAAGACCGAAGAAATATTTTTTTCTTTGAAAGCAAATACAGAAATATTGATAAATATTGGACATAGTGTTTGTTAATTAAAGCATAAAAATATTATTCCATTCAGAAATAGGTAATACAAAAAAATATCACCGTAAGCCGCGATGTTTCCGCCATAGAACTGCTGCTGCTCCTCGGACGCCCCTCGGTAGGCGGTCCTCATCATGCCGGCGAGCCGGGCGTGGTCGGTGAGGTTCGTCTGGAAGCCGCTGGGCTCGATCGTGTGCGCCGTGACGCCGGTTCTGTACAGCTCTCGTCTGGGGGAAAGGGAAACACGGGGTAGTGTCGGAATTTATAGTTCCAAAACAAATACGAAAAAACCCCAATAACTCAATAACTGATTAAATCAAGAAAGAAATCAATCTCGATCACTAAATCAGAAAATAGATAACAACAATATATATAAGTTTATGAGTCTGTGTTCTCCTTCAACAAGATATGCGTGCACTGTGATAGTATGTTTAAAACATGTATCAGGAAAAATCATTATCATTTAGTATTTTCAATTTTTCACATATATTGAAGCAAAGTAAGACGTGTGACGTGTTGCAGTTTTGATGGAGAAATGCCAGAAGGTCAGAAAACTATATACAGTTCGTTCTATAAGGATAACAAGAAGCCACTATAGAATATATTTACGACATTTCAATCACAAGATTTTACGTTTTGTATTAAATAAACGGCCTTGGATGATGGATGCGTGCTTGAAAGCGGACATTTCGTTTCAGTGGCAAAGGCAAATCAGTTCGGTATTTCCTTGATAGTCCATCCTATTAGTTTGTAATTTGGGTGGAAAACACACACATGTGTACTTGCACACTTAACCGAACTGCACGTTTGACTAAAAATAAATCATGTCGGCAAATCAAACAAATGACCGCTTTTTTGTTAAACAAAGAAAAATTACCAGTTTGATAAAGAAACTTAGCAACAAAAAAGGACATTTAATACGACGAATAACCGAGGACTTGTTGCCTTCTTGACTGCAGTTATTGTTGGTGTTCGCTTATTAACTTGCCGGGGTGGACGTTATAAAATGTCCTGGTGATTTTTATGTACGTTGTCGGATTTTCCTTTAACTCAAACTTTGTAACATTATGATTACCTTAAGCACGATGTAAACATTTTAATTGCCGCTTTGGAGGTGACGTAGTTGGTAATTCCTGGGTACGCACAGTTTGACGTCACGCTGCAGACGTTCACAATTCGACCACGGGCTTCACGTATCAACGGCAGGAACGTGTGCGTCACGTAAATCGTGCCCAACAGGTTCACTTTTATCACGTTCTCAAATTCATCCAAGCGTGTCCATTCTGGTTTGTTATGACGGCACGGATTTTATTACAGCTGTATATATTGTATATTGATTTGTATATTGTATAATATTTTTGCTATAAACGTTGTTCAATGTTTTATGCAATAAAGTGAATGGAATGAATGAATGGAATGGAGCTATGCGCGGAACCAGTGAAATCTCTGCGCGGAGGTTGTTCAATACAAGCAAACGTGGGATCACTCTGATCACATGATCGACCACTTCCGACAAGCGGAATGTTGATCTCGGCTTCCCGGGATAGTACGGCGTACCCTTTGTGTCAAAAGTGCACATATGCACGGCATAGATGTAACTGTTGTTATAAGATTGTAACCGCAGTTAAAAATGCATGACTGCAGTCATACATTTGTAACAGCAGTTACATTTACAGATATAACTGCAGTTACAATTTATACCGAAAGTAAAATAAATATGACAGTTGTCATAAACTTATAACTGCAGTTAAACTTTTTTCTGGTTCATTTATTTAAAATAATAACATATGTATCTTTAAATTGTTTTTATAATTTAAAATTTCATATTTTAATAAATAAATGTAATTTTGAAAAAGGCATTGTATAAGATAATTCGTCAAAGAGAGTTAGAGGTTAAGTTTAGCATTTGGTCAGAAAAATGTAACCGAGGTTTTAATTTTATGACGATTGCCATATTTTATGACTGTTGGTATAAATTATTACTGCAGTTATATTTGTAAATGTAACTGCTGTTACAAATTTATAACTGCAGTCATGATATTATAACTGCGGTTACAATTTTATAACAACCGTTACATCTTTATTAAGCAAGCAGGCGTATATGTACTTTTGACTCAAATTGTACGCCATAGGATAGGCCGAGCGGTTACGATTGGTGGGGCATAGGTGAGCGGGGTATACTCTGTGTTTCGGTTTATTGTTTATTTTCGTCTCATCAATGTATAGTACATGACATACAAATACAATAAGAATATACAAAACCATGCACATAGCCACTCTTAACAGAGTAATAAGAGACCATTTAAAACATTGAGTATACATATGTGCTAAAAATAAAAAAAAATATCATACACCTAAGACTGATTTCCATACGGAATTGATAAGTATAAAAAAGATTAAAAAAATACTTTTAATATAAAGTGTTATTAAATACAGAATTTAGTTATCTACATAATTTAAAAGATCTTCGTTGTAAAATATTATAACAGGTTCTGGCACATTCCCTAATCAGCAACGGGTTGAAAAACAGTTCTACAAATTGTTATTGTTTCATTAAAAGACTAAAATTTGAAGTAACAGTGTTTGCCTTTGTAAACAACACCTGTCTATAGTCGTTATACATATAACATTCTGTACTAACATGCATCCCATCTCCTAAATTGTCGCAAAAAGGGCATTTTCTATCATGCACAGCTAATCCCTCATATCTTCCTGTTTCGATTCTTATCGGTGCTACACCACATCTAAATTTACTGAACGCAGAACGGCGAGTTTTAGGCCTCATAGTAACAGAAGACAATATTTCTCTTCACAATAGTCTTTCTTTAATAAAGCATAAGTACGTCATTTATTTCTACCAATACCACTAATGCCGTTAGCTTTGGACAGTTTACCTTTCCAGTCATTCACATAGACTTCCATAGACTTTGACTGAATTTGAGCTTCCAAGCTGTGTATTGCAACATTTATATTACAGTACTCGTCCAATTGTAGATTTGTCAGGTATGATAGAACATTAAAATACCAATTTTTACAACGATTATTAGATGTCTCTTTAGACCACTGTGCAATGCGTTCTTAGGTTCCGTTGTTATTATAGGTGGAAATACGACTCCATAAGTTGCCTATTGTTTTCCATTGGCGAACAATGGGTGGGGTCCAGCCCAATTACCCATTTACAGCAATATTTGGATTGTACTTTCCAACGCCTAAAAAGAATCTCATTGCTTTATTTTGAACCGCTTTAATACAAGAAAAGGATTTGTAGTCCCGTATAGAAGACCCATGTTCGATAACAGGCCAAACCAATGAGTCATAAAGCTTCTTAAAAACCTCGATGGAGAAACCTCCCGCAGTTTTTAGTTGTTCGCAGAACAACTATATAGATGTATCGCTTCTAAAATCCGAAGGTAAAATTCACTATGATTATAACTCCGTTATTATTACGCGATACTAAGAAGTGTTGTTTGAATATCATAAACGTTTGCCAAATGCATCCCTCGTTTTGATTAAGAATGTGATCAGAACATAATATGTTTAAAACAAACTAAAAAACAGAACAGAACAGAACATTTTATTTAAGACTTGTACAAGTACATCGTCTACAACACATATCAATATAATACATGCAATCAACATGACATAGCGTAGTGTTAAATATATATATACAAATTCATTCTAATCAATGCATATTTCGAAAGTAGGAAATCGGAGAATGAACGTTAACTATGACGTACTATGAGGGTCGTAAATGTAAGACCCTGTATGATACAGCATCATACTTGTATGTTCGGTATGATACAGGGTCGTACAGGTATGTTTCTGGGACATACATAAACGTTCAGTATGATACAGGGTCGTATACGTCTGTACCAGCATCATACATGTATGTTGGGTATCATACAGGGTCGTACGCGTATGATACAGCATCATACTTGTATGTTCGGTATGATACAGGGTCGTACACGTATGTTCCAGCATCATACATGTCTGTTCAGTATCATACAGGGTCGTACACGTCTGTTCCAGCATCATACATGTCTGTTCAGTATCATACAGGGTCGTACACGTATGTTCCAGCATCATACATGTCTGTTCAGTATCATACAGGGTCGTACACGTCTGTTCCAGCATCATACATGTCTGTTCAGTATCATACAGGGTCGTACACGTCTGTTCCAGCATCATACATGTCTGTTCAGTATCATACAGGGTCGTACACGTATGTTCCAGCATCATACATGTCTGTTCAGTATCATACAGGGTCGTACGCGTATGATACAGCATCATACTTGTATGTTCGGTATGATACAGGGTCGTACACGTCTGTTCCAGCATCATACATGTCTGTTCAGTATCATACAGGGTCGTACACGTATGTTCCAGCATCATACATGTCTGTTCAGTATCATACAGGGTCGTACACGTCTGTTCCAGCATCATACATGTCTGTTCAGTATCATACAGGGTCGTACACGTCTGTTCCAGCATCATACATGTCTGTTCAGTATCATACAGGGTCGTACACGTATGTTCCAGCATCATACATGTCTGTTCAGTATCATACAGGGTCGTACATAGTATCATACCGGGTCGTACACGTCTGTTCCAGCATCATACATGTATGTTCGGTATGATACAGGGTCGTACATAGTATAATACAGAGTCGTACACGTCTGTTCCAGCATCATACATGTCTGTTCAGTATCATACAGGGTCGTACATAGTATCATACCGGGTCGTACACGTCTGTTCCAGCATCATACATGTATGTTCGGTATGATACAGGGTCGTACATAGTATAATACAGAGTCGTACACGTCTGTTCCAGCATCATACATGTCTGTTCAGTATTATACAGGGTCGTACATAGTATCATACTGGGTCGTACACGTCTGTTCCAGCATCATACATGTATGTTCGGTATGATACAGGGTCGTACATAGTATAATACAGAGTCGTACACGTCTGTTCCAGCATCATACATGTCTTTTCAGTATGATACAGGGTCGTACAAAGTATGATAAAGGGTCGTACACGTCTGTTCCAGCATCATACATGTATGTTCAGTATGATACAGGGTCGTACATAGTATCATACTGGGTCGTACATGTCTGTTCCAGCATCATACATGACTGTTCAGTATGATACAGGGTCGTACAAAGTATGATACAGGGTCGTACACGTCTGTTCCAGCATCATACATGTATGTTCGGTATGATACAGGGTCGTACATAGTATCATACAGGGTCGTACACGTCTGTTCCAGCATCATACATTTCTGTTCAGTATAACACAGGGTCATACATAGTATTATACAGGGTCGTACACGTATGATCCAGCATCATACATGTATGTTGAGTATCATACAGGGTCGTACACGTCTGTTCCAACATCATACCATATCATCATGTATGTTCGGTATTATACTAAACACCGCGTAACAATGACCAATCGTAAACGTGTTTACATATTAAGTCCCATAATGGATTTCAGACTTTGGTGCCATGTCTATAATAATCTTTTAATTGGTCACTTCTGTTATCGGTTTAATACAACTGGTGTTTGTATAGAACGTGAATATTGTATATAGCGGTCTTATTATATTAAACGTTATCATTGTTTTTTATTTCTTGGTAGCTTCGTTATTAATTTGGTGTGATATACTCAAACTATTTTAGAAATCGATATTGGAGATGTGAATTATTGACAATAATAAATTATCTAAGTATTTAAATAAGTAAGTCAATTTAAGTGTAAATAGTGTGTGTTTTTTCAGTTCTTTTTTTGGATGCAACTTTGAATTAAGAGCTTAATTAATCTGCGAGTTGTATTTGAAATAGAAAAAGAAATGTTGGCCTGATTTTCCGTTCATGGTTTTAGGGGTATATCTATTATTTTAATTTCCAAATCCATGAGATATGCCAAATTGCCAATATAAGCTATGGACATTTACCTGAAAAAAAATGCCACGTAGATTTAGATTAAAGAGGCAGAAGTTGTTAGACTATCAGAAGTATCACTTTGAGGTCGGCGTAACGTCGGAGAACAATAAACTATGGGGTTACGGCTGAAGTTTTGGTTGTCATGGAACTAAATATTAAATCTTATAAGGATCGAGCAGTTAACCAAATAAGAAAACAATAATGAGCTAATGACCCATCGCAATAACAAAAAATTAAAACTTGAACAAAACTGTTAAAGAACAAACAATCTGAGTATGTAAGCCAAAGCAGAGGGACTTGACGCAGGAACATTTCGTACTATAAATAAGGCCAGCAAGTTTGTTGATTGTTCTTGTATGGTTTTAAAGTAATATCAACTCCTTATATAATTTAACCAAAGTTCAAACGGGGTAAGGCTTGGATCTTCAACAGTATTTGAGAAATATCAATTTCTTAAACACTTAAACGAAATGTTCTAACTACAAAAAAGGCAATAAATATGAAATTGTGTTAGCGAGGGTTACAGGACTTGTCATAGTCATGTATCTCATGGCTATAATGAAGGCGTGTAAGTTTGAGGCTTGTATCTTAATGGATTTAAATTTCTATATTTATTCTTAAAAACTGTAACCAATGCGTACGCCAACGCCGGAGCGAGTGCGATAGCTCCCCTAATTAATCGAATAGTGGAACTAAAAACTGTCTTAAATAACATTTTTGTATTATCACGATCACGAGTACTTGACAAGCACTTGATTTTATCGACATTTCAAAAATTTAATCACAATGAACTACATGTTTTTGCATTTATTCCCATTTCATACGAGTAGATAAATCATGTTGGAGAAAAACGTAGTTAATCAAATTACGTAAAAGAGAAAACTGCCCTAGATGAGTAAAGAGTATAATACATTTATATACCAGTATACCTCTTTAAGTAATTCACAATGTTAGAAGATGTTAAACATATTTAAATAGCAATTTTGTCTCTTAATTAATGTCGGAATAAAATATACATGTATAAATAGTCGGTTGTGTTATATGATAAATATATTTTGTTTCATTTTTTTTTTGGCAAACGTGCGGGATTTCCAGTTTTTCTTTTTGTAACGCATTTGAGAATCCAAACTGCCGAATCCCGGAAGAAATAACAAAAAAGGTTTGTAACAATAGTTTGACTTTTAATGTTCTATTCTTATATTGTCCGTGTTTACCATTTATCACGTCTGTGTAATATTTTCCTTTTAAGCTCACGCTTTTTGATCGCTTATTGTCCGTTGTCTGTCTTGAGTCGCTCGTAGTCAACATTTACCGTGTGAACACTAAAAAAACTAGGTCACTTGGGCAAATTGAAGAAAATGCCCGTGAACACTGTAGAGGCCACACTTTTTTTTGCAAAATTAACATGAAACTTGCTCAGTACATATGTTCGTATGATATCTCGATCAAGTTTGAAAATGTTGCCGCTCCGTTGAAAAATATGGTCACCAGGGGGCGGAGCAGCCTGTAACCACCGGCTGGATTTCCAAATGATTTCATTTAAATGTTTCTTGGTCCAAATTCCTTAAAATAGTTTTGATTTGTTTAAAAACATGGCTGCCAGGGGTTGAGCAGGTTTTTCTTATATTACAAATCGCTTGCTGGATTTTAAATTCATTTGACAGAAATGGTCCTCGGATAACCTATACCAAATTCATTCAAATCATGTTGATTTGTTAAACAACATGGCGACCAGGAGACGGGGAAGTGTTACGTATATGGCTATATAGAAAACAATCAACATGTTTTTTTTTAGAATTCGCATGCTGGATTTTAAACTAATTTCATAAAAATGGTCCTTGGTTAGAACGTTACTAAATTCCTTGAAATCAGTTTGACTCTTAAAGGGACTATGTCAACGCAAAATTGGGTTTCTATTGCACTATAAATTATATTATCGAAGTGCGATATGCTAAGATAAGTACGTTAAATGAAGAATAAATAATATAATACATGCGTTATCATTCTTGGTACGGAGTCATTTGTAAACTATGGTTAAACAAAATGCTCACAATTGTGACGTCAAAATATAAGCATGAAATAAGCCAAACAAACACGACCAAAATTATAAATTGATTTTGATCTCAGAAGGAGAAAACTCTTTTTTCCCATTATATATACCATATTTAACCGCTATTACATGCTAGTTTTAATATCTTTATTTCAGATTTTGTTAACGAAGAAATTGTAACCTTGAGGCCCTTGTCGGTGACAAAGGGACAGGGGGGGGTGGGTACAGGACAGTTTTCGTATATGGCTACATTGAAAAAAAATCGAAATAATTTTATAAAAAAATGTCCCCTCTGCAAGATTAACTGAAATTATTTTCATTCGTTATAAAACGTGGCCACCAGAATGCGAGGTTCTTTTCCAAATGTTGAAATATGTTTGTGTCTTAGTTGGATTTTGACAATAGTTCACGAAAATGTTCCTTGGGGCACCCTGTTCCAAATTGTTAACAAAAATTATTTGTTAAAAATTCGTGGCTGCCAATGGACAGGGCAGTTTTGCTCATATGGCTTTATTAAAAACTTTTAAAGTCTGAAACAACTTGCTGGATTTCGAAATAGTTGCGTGTGTAACTATCTACCAAAGTCCTTTAAATAATTGTGTTATACTAAAACATTCATGGCTGTCAGAGGATTATCGTTAAAGCTACTGAACTCCAGATGGGCCTAAAAATGGGCGTTTTTGTAGTTATGCCTTAACGTTAAAACATGCGTAAAACCATCACTGTTTGTATAGAAAACGATAAAATACTGTCACAAATTGTATATTTCCTTGAACTCGGCATTCCCTATTTAAAAATACTGCGGCTTTTCCCAATATACGCATACACGCACCTGGTTGAAGAGTGCGCATGAGCGACTTGACAAACCTAAACTGTCAGGTAATTCTAAATATAAACAGCGCTAGTTTTAGACTGTTGGCGGAAACCAACGGTCTTTTGAGAGGGTAATTTCCAAAACAGCTATCGCGGAAAACTACTTCTTTTCTTAGCAGGCTAGAAGTCAGTAAATCGAAACCAGAAAGGGTCCTTCTTCAAAGCAGCAACATTTCACACCGTTTTTTTTTTATTTTACATTTTCATTATTTAAGATAATGTATGCAATATGTATTATAATGTGCATAACATGTGATTTATTTAAGTCGTGCACAAAAACAGGCTATTTTCTTATTGCTTACATATATATACCTTTAAAATGATACCAAAACAAATCATTTAAACTGTATTTTAAAAATTCTATGCATCCTGCGCTCCACCATATATGCTTCTTATCTAACAAACATGTAACCCTGAGAATGTGACTTCCGTTTTGGGGTAATAAAATCCTTATCGGTTATTCTGGCCTTTGCAAATTGACTTGTTAACTGGCATGTATATAATTCCGTTTGCATAAGATAATTTCGTTTCTTACAAATTAGTTTTCATTATGATGTTGTATACTATTGAATAAGAAGCCAAATTATAAAGTTTAAAGGTAGGAAATAGAACTTCATTCAAACAACTGTTTTGTTTTAACAAAAAGGCACCCATAATTCTCATTTTTATAGTTTCTTTTGTCGGCAACAGTCTTTCTACGCGATGAGCTGCCCGGCTAGTAGTGTTGTGCCTATTAATCCTTTTAACTCTAGTGTTTCTGGCCCGATCCATCCAAGATTTCATGACGACGGATTACAGACGAAGCATGATAGGTCCCCTATACCAATTGCTCACCAAGCTCTTCATGCTGCGGTGAGCTAAAAATAACAAAACCAATAAAAGGCTAAGCTAATCTATATGTATTGCTTATTTGTCAGACCCTTTGCGATTACATGTTTTATCTACGCCATGTTTGTTGCATTATATATATATAAATTTTGCATTTTTGTACCCAACACAAGATCAAGATTTATAGTTTTGTGCGGTTGCTTAGCTTTTCAATAATTAATACATCTGATATGATTCTTGTCAATAGTCCAGCGCTTTAGTAGGTAAATGCAGTTTACAAACTGTATTTACAAAAACATGTTTATGCCTATTTCCTTCATAATTGCTATATAAATCAGACATATATTTATTTCCACACTAAATACAATAATGTAAATCATTGAAACGTTGGAGTTAATGGTGTTTTTCCTTTACTTTCAAGAATCCTGATTAATCGATTATTTAGTCAGAACTTGTTGCTGATTAATACACTAAAACTTTGGACACTGATTAACAACACTACCGGCTAGCGCAGTAGTTATTACACTCACCTAGGCTGCCTGTCTTCGCTTCCCACTCGGCACAAGTTAGTTTGGTTGGTGGTCACCATACCGGACAGGTGGGGTTTCCTCCGGGTATTCTGGCTTCCCCGACAGCACAAGACTACTGCAAAATTAATAAATATTTCAGTAAAAAGATAAATAGCTGGATAATGCTGATTTTAATCAAAATTCGTCCCAACTTTTGACAAGTCTAAAAGTAAAATGAGCAGGGGTGCTGGGACACATCTATGATCCTCACATAATGCAGAAAGGAGCTAATACACTTCGAAAATACATACAATTACTCGTTTGCAGACGCTATAGATTTTAGAACGATAAAATTGTTTAAACTGAGCGGAGATGGACTGTATTGGCGCGTTAGAAAATAAACACTTTTTATGCAAGCGTTATGGTATTCAATTACGTTTCGTTAAATATAACTAAGGCTAAGGCGATCATCAGATCAAATAATATGATAGGAAATATAGGGGACACAAGTTTACGAGCATTATGTACAATATTTTGTTGTTGAAATGCATCGTTTTAAAGTGTGTACCTTTATGAACGATCTTACAACAGACGTAGTGCCATAAATACAAATAAACAAATAAAGTTCATCAGCATATATTTCTATTTGAAATGACATACAAGTTAAGAACAAACTTTGCTATAAAACGCATAATTTTATATTTTTAAAAAACAAAAAAAGTTTTCGGCTGTACAGCCTGTAACTTCAATACATGCCTTCACTCGCAAGTTGTTTTGGATTACACACTACTGATAAATAGTTCAAAAGTTAAAAGTCGTATTTGTTTATGTATTCGTTACTTTATTTGGATCTGTGTCATTTATATGCTTTTCTACCGGCTTTCAAGTTATATTGTCAATTTAATCTTTTAATTTTGAAAATAATTGAAATATTTGTTCATATCCACTTTAAGAATATCTTAGATATTTTGTATATTTAGCATCGTGTAATGTAACTGGATGATGAAAATGACCGTTAGTTCCATTAAACTATATTGAAAGCAATTATTTGAGTACATGCTTCTTAAAAGTTAATCGCACATTTTCTATAGCGTAGTTTAATTTGAAGAATTTGAATGTCAAAGTGCTGACTAAGGTTAACTTATTCATTTAATTATTTAAAAAAAACACACACTAATTTTGCATTTTTTTTCAAATGAAATGTGTGTGTCTTTTCCAACAAGATTAGTGGAATTTATTAAGTGACCACTGTTGGTATTTCGGATAAGGAACGAAGTATGTGTCGAGTACTGCAAACAAGTTGAATTAAAGTTTATTGAGCAAAGTGGTGTCGCGCAATATAAACTGATATTGGACTCTTTGTATCAATTTACTACAAGAACGGGTTTTTGAGAAACAATCGTAGTATGAAAACTAACGAGTTATTTCCCTTAGTTGTAACATCTCATAATAGGTATGGTTGTATGCTTCGATCAGCTGAGTCTTTGTTTACGTACTTTTCGAGTTGTTTTTAAATAAGATGATGGATAGCTCAAGCGATTCAGAGCTGGACGAACGTATACCATCAAGCAAGGAAACTCCAACCAACCCGAGTACATGCAAAATTAATTATTTATTTAGATCTATCATTGTAGTTGGGTGATTACAGATTTAAAACCCATTATTGCCCAAAATACATTAGATCTACTGCCTTTCACATAAAATACAATAATCATAAAACATAGATCATTATATGATGATATGCAGCCTATTTTATTGACATGTAAAGTGTGTAAAATGCGGATCTTTTTATTTGATGTTTATGGTGTTACGGGAACTTTCTTTTTAATTAAGGCGCGAGTGGGGGAATAATACAAATAAAATCACTTTTTACAGCACTTGACAAAAATATACTATATAATTTAAAAGAGGAGCATTTATTTATTTTTAAATTGAAGATTTTGTTAACAGTCAAGGCTAAAAAGAAGCTCTTTTAAAGTTAATTCATTAGTTAGAAAATCTGTAAATAAGCATTGGAACAGACACAATAAGTGCTCTATACTTTTCCAAACATTTAGATGTCATTACTAGCTTATGTGCTATGTGCTTCAGGGTAATATAAAAGGGCCCTTTGTTAACGGTTGATATGCTTAACTAGTAAAAATATTCATTCATCAATTGTCATTTCACACTTTGACCAGATTGAAAGTTCCCAGATCTACAGGAACATTTACCCCGCGTTGAGCGTTGAAAAAGAAATTGTACATAAGACCAACTTTTTTTTCTTTTGTTTTTACGGAAATCCCTATCTTGATTTTTAACAAAAACATAAACAAGTAACCATTGTAAATGTTAATTATAATTCGGTATTTTATTTTATTTTAAGCACGTAAGTCCGACCTTCCGTCACGCATTTCTGTCCGGTGCCATTTCTCAGTAACTGGCTTAGACAATTTCATGAAACTTAAAATAAATATGCACCATGGTGTAGTGATGCGCGTCAAGTTTAACTTGAATAGAGTTATTGCCCTTTTTTTAAAATTTCCAAACATTTTGCGGCGATGCACGCCAAGTTTAATTTAGACCAGTACATTTTCTCCAGAGTTATTACCCTTTATTTAATGAAAAATTCACATTTATTTCCGTCTGCCTCCATTTATCAGTAACTACAATGTTATTAATGACACTCATTAATCTTCGTGACAAACCGTAAGTGTGTTCGGTTGTTTGCATTGTTTTGCACGAGTTTATGTTATTGGAATTTATGTTGAAATAGATTTAAAAACGGTGTAGCGATAGTGGTATATAATGGTCGTGTGGTTTTAGTGCTAGCGCCCCACTCCATCGGACCGAGATCAATTACTACTGACAGCGACCTTTGTAAAATTTATGAGTTATTCTTAAAATATGCAGATCATATCATTTGTATCATCATCATTTGTTTATATTTTTATTTGATCTTATTAATATTATTTCTTTTATGTTCGTATTATTCGTACAGAAAGTACTGATACATGTGAAGTATCAGTTTCTTTTAATACTTATAAAAATAATGGTCAAAATGCTAATGTTTATAAAATGTTGACGTCGGGAGTCGAGCTCAAAACTTCGCATTGCAAGCGCGGCATCTGTTCCACTACACCATTCTTCCTTTACGATATATAAGCCTATACGCTATCAATTTTCATTCTAAAATTGGCTATGATACGTTTGATACTTGTCGTAGTATCAATAAATAAATCCCGATTGCATACGGAATATTCATGAGTGTCAGGTTAATAATTTCGCACTATACTAGTAGAATTCCACGACAAGGTCAATAAATATGTACCAACAGTGTGCGGCGAAGCACGTCAAGTTTCACGTGGACCTGTCAATTTTCTCCCGAGTTATTCCTTTTATTCAATAAAAAATGCACAATGATTTTTTCCAATTTTTTTAAACCAAGTCCAATATACTGAATATTGTTTTAAAAAGATATTGACCTGAAACTTGAAATACTTGCTAATGGTGACACAATGCAGATATACGACAAGTGACATAACTGGGTGTTTTTTTATATATATATATTTTTTATTTTTAGAATTTCAATGAAATATCTTTAATACGGTTACAGGTATTCAACTGCAATTTATTTATGGTGACACTGTGCAGATGTATGACAAGTCCCATTACTGTAGCAAACAGCATTATAGGATTATTGCATTTTTTTAAAATAAGAATTTTGTTAACTTAGAAAATTTTGTTAACGTTGTTGTTACATGGAGGTTTCTCTAAAACCATTATATCGACTGCGCTGTCTTCCCGACAGCTCTTGTTTCGATTTGCTGTATTGCGGCGGGGGACATCATCGAACTAGCTTGTTATGCTCGTTATCCGACGTTAAAAGTTTACTCTCAATTTCGCGTTTTGGTTTAATTAGATTTTGTTTGCTGAAATAAAGTAATACAGATATTGTTCTAGGGAATCATTATTTTCAATTGGTGCATTGACAGTGACAGTTATTGTCATTAAGTATTTTTAATTTTTTATTTCAGATTCCCATATTCGGAGACTTCAGCGTGTAGTCGGCCAAATTAATGCTAGGGCCCGTGACATCCTGCGCAATCCAGAGGAATCACGTGACTACGCAAGTCAAATTGCACAGTCCTTTAGGACTCCTGTGTTGCAAAGGAGGGCTGAGGCAGGGCGGCCATCATTGTCCCAGCAGGCAAGATTTGTCTGTCTGAGACTACCAACGACGAGGGCTATAAGCAGACTTGACCTGCAAGATCTGCAACGATATGGTCTTGATTGGTAAACTTTTCTGGATAACAATGATTGTAGTTTTTTTCAAAACTAATCTTATTTATGTTATAAAATCGCCCCGCTAATGTAACAATGTGTACATGCTGCCGTTACTCAATAAAAGACTTCGTCCTAATGTCCGTTACATTTCAGACGGTGTTAATGTTTGTTTAGAAAATCGGTGATGTAGTCATATTGTGCGTACTGGAATGCATATTACACGGAATTAAATTTCAGTTATGTTAGATAAAACAAAAAGTGTCGTTTAAAATTAATAACCTAACTTTTTATATACTTTTATTTAACAAAAAAGCAATCGGTTCATTTTAACGGTAAATCAATGTTTAATCAAAAAGAAAAAGAAAGGAAAATAAAATTAAAACAGTTATCAGAAACAAAATTTTCATTGCTCCCAACATTAACATATACTCAAATTGTTCAGTTAACAAATTATTTTTTTTTACCATCCGAATCAGGTGTTTCCTTTGCTTATTCTAACTCCAATTACAAACACACAACCTACTGCTAAATCGTCCGACAACCGTGACCAAAGATCGTCCTGTTTCCATTCTGCGTGGGATATTTAAAACTTTGGCAATGTTCATGTCAGAAACCACTGCTTAGAGTTTAATATAATTTCACAAAAATGTTCCTTAGATGGCTCTTTAACAAAATACTTTGCATTATTTAGAGTTGTTTAAAAAACCTGTCCTTCAGAGAGCGCGGCCTTTTTTCGTTAAATAGCATATCAGGGTCCTTTCGCTTCTGACACTCTTTGCTTAATAAGCCAGTGGAGCGATACAGGCACTCGTGAGCCTCATGTGAATGCGCATGATACATATGTTTTGTTATGTCTATCTATTTTGACACATATTCTAGGGCACCCACCTCCTGAGAG
The DNA here is from genome assembly GCA_027627225.1 of Congeria kusceri. Lineage (NCBI taxonomy): Eukaryota > Metazoa > Mollusca > Bivalvia > Myida > Dreissenidae > Congeria > Congeria kusceri. Next base: position 82,345,324 of record CM051027.1, read on the forward strand.
GGCCAACAATAGGGGGTTGGTACAGTTGATGCTGGACTGGGACATCAACGAAATGAGAGCTTTCGTCCAGGAGATGTACCCAGTCCTCCACAGCACTCCCTATGAGTTGTGCCGGGCCACTCGTGGGAGTCATCTGAATCCAATAGACCAAGCCTTGTGGTCGACAACCGGCCTGCAGCAGCACTTCCGGGGTGATCGCCGGAGACTTACAAATGTGCCAACCATATACATAAGGCCTTTAGTAGAAATTCTACATCGACCAATGGACACACCGACAGTATGTAATTGACTGGTATAACATTCTGCCGTTTTCTGTGTGAGTGTCACGACTCAATAGACAAAAATACCTCTAAATATTCAGTAGCTCACCAGTGACAGCAGGCAATTGACCTGAGACGGGTTAAATCATTACACACTTCAATAACTACATTGTTGCTAACTTAATGAATGTAATTCACGTACAATGGTATGGATTGTCTCAGGTCAATCTGAAGAAGCTATACTCAGTTATTGCAGGATAAAATATAATTTTGTTCCTTCCATATTTAGCTTGACTGTTAAAAAATATTGGCGAGTTCACTTGGCTCTTGAGTTCGACCTGGGTAAACCGTTATTACAATCGAAACGACCCAGGTTGTGACATTGACACCAGTGGCATCATTTTGACATGTTGTCCCAAAGTATTCTAACCATGTAAAGTTGGTATTTCTAGAGTTCAAAGATGGCCAGTCGATGAAAAATCGCTTCATGGGGGTCAACTGATATTAACCAATGAACAGGGAAACTCCGTCCATATAGAGTATATCTGCGCATGCTCGTTATTTATATGAATGATGTCAAAACTATGGACATTCGAACTTCCATGTGAACTCGCCCTACGAGAGCTATTGTACAAACACAAACAGCAGTCGTTGAAGCATATTATGTACTAGTATAAGTGAATAGAAGAGAAGCTATTAAACTGTATGCTTAATGGTTATAAATCTGGTATGCACAAAACGTGGAGGCTTTCAGATTTTGAGAAGAGTGTCAGAACTGGCTATCCCACGTACAGAGCTAACAGAACTTGCACTACCACGTGCAGAGCTTACAGAACTGGCACCACCACGTGCAGAGCTGACAGACCTGGCACCGCCACGTGCAGAGCTGTCAGACCTTGCACCTTCACATGCAGAGCTGACACCCGCACCACGGGCAGTTAATGTAAGAGTCTGTAATATGTTAATTCGAAAAGGAAAATCATAATCATTATAAACAATACATTAATATGTATCTTTATGTTTCAGAGTGTTTTGTGTCCTTTCTGTGTTTTTGGTAACGAGTCTTTGTCTTTGATAAATAATTGACATACCTAATTTTTCTTGTTACTAGATTGCTCTTGTTAAGTATCTTTCCTCCTATATTATTTGACAACTGTTTTGACATTTGTTGCAAGCATTACAGCACATGATTTTTTTTTATTATAAGGAGTGATTGTGATACAATTTATCTCACATAAATGTTATTGATAATAAATAGTACAACATTTCCATGTCTAATTTTTCGAATATGTAGACACAAGAACATATGTCATTTTAAGTACATGTATTTCATGTATTCAAACAGATGTTGTTGTTTTTTCATTCAAATGGTCGTTTCTTACACAACTCCTAATTTCGGTTTTATTGGTAAAATGCTTTAACCATGGTGCATTTAATTCTGTATCGTTCCCTGTTGTGCAGAGAAACAATACATGAATTAAAATTCACATTATTGGTATCAATATACCTGAGAACTATGCAGCTAATCTGGCCTCAGAAAGTGTGCCTCCTGCTTTTATAATGAAACAAATATGCGCTACATCAATTATTAAGAAAGATGCAATGATTTTTAAATACTTTCTGATTTTGCATTTGTTTTTGTATTGATAATACTTTTTATTCACAGGACCGTTTCGAGGCAGAGAGAGTGGCTGAAGAACGAAGGGAAAGACAACTGCAGCAAGTAAATATATGCAGTGGTGTATATGCAGTAATTCTTTCAATTGTATGAACCCATACTAAATCTGGTCAAATACAATGTAATGACATTCCTCTTCCGCATTTTGTTCAGTATAAAATATCAGTTTTATCTTTCTGAGGTCAGCTTGTATGAAGATAAGAAACAATTTACTTACGAAAAAGACTACCTGAGGACATCTATGTTGTTGGCTTATATATTAGAGTAACTATCTAAGAAATTATTGACTTGTCAGCGAATATTTGCATCGAACAAAGTTAGCTGAAATAAAACATTACAAAACATGTTGCTATTGTAGTGTCAAGTCGTATCAAGATTTCCCTCTTAAATGCACAGCCCCAAAAAGTCACTTATCTGTCGCAACAACCTTGTACAGCGGTAATAATGACTATATACGTATGTAACACCAGCCATTCTAGTACCCCCCAAGTATTGGAGCACAGTAATATCCCCTTGGTCAAAGATTTGATAATGTCAGCCAAATATTGTAATTTTATTTCCATAATAAATATTTTTTACAACTGGCCCTGCATCCATTATTTCATTTTCACCAAGCAAAAAAGAAATTATGTATCATTAAGTTCTACATTGTTGTTATTAGCTATGCAGTGCAAGGCGAAATAACATTCCCACAGAAGCTGAGGGTGGTGTGGCCATACGATTCCGGTTTCCAGATGGATCAACAAGAACGCATAGAATTGGGCCGACAATGGAAATGAATGAAATTGTTAAAATCAAAAGATTTGCTAGTATTAACGACATGTTAATTGCGAAAACACAAAATACTTGTAATTTAAATACTAAATTCTCCAGGAAGCAGTCCAGCAGGTTGAGTAAAATAAAAGAATACGTATATGCAAATATAAAAAAGCCTATTTATCACTTAGATCAAGCTCAAAAGCATTGATTAAATTGTATTTGAAATTCCTTGGTATACTGATAACTGCATGTTTGTATAAGAACATCTCAGTGAACAAATTATGATACCGAATGGTTATCATTTGATGAACAGGCTCTCATCTCGGTTGCGGGGAGTCACCCACAAGCCACCCGTGATTTCTTTATACGATTGCCGGCCAGCAGGATTCCGCTAGCAGCTTCCGCTATTGTTGGCTCGTTAGCAGACCACAACATAACTACCTCAACATCTATTGACATTCAATGGGTACATGTAAATAAATGTGATGCTCTGTCTGTTCATCAGAGATTTTGAATGTTTAGAAGATTTTTTAATACAATCCGAGCTATATATCTCTGTCAAGACAAAATCCAACAACTAACCATAAGTTCACATTAAACAAAAGCAGTCTGTTTATTCTAAAGATTTGTTTAGATTTAAGATAAAACTAATAGCTACACTTGTGTTATAAACCTTAATCCTTATGTTGACAAATACTGATTTGCCTTCGACATTCGAAAAATGGCTGATGGGTATTCAGTGTACCGCGTCCGTCAGTCTGTCAATCTATCAGTTTGTCGGTCGGTCTGTCTGCCGTATGGTTTCCAGTCAATAACTCAAGATCGCTTAGGTTTAATGTTTTAGATGGTCACCAGATCTAAAATATAAATAAAAGAATTGACGATATAATTTTTCCTTTCATATATATCAAAAAGAAAAAATACCTAACATTAATACAATCAAAATAACACTCATGAGCAAGAAATACATTGGAAAAAGTGTGCCGTTTAAGAATAATCATCGTTTGAAATATGTATAATTATAAAGAGTTTGTAACGCTTTTCCTAGGTATTGTGGAGAACTTGTTTATCACTTACATAACGTTAAAATTCACCCCCTGTACTTGTAAGTCCAGCTGGCCGAGTGGTTAAGGCGTCAGTCTGTTTTGATCCCGACGGTCGCAGGTCCCGGCGAAGGCAAATGTTGTAATTTACTTCTTGTTTTTAGCGTACCTGAGCACAACGTGCTCATGGTGAGCTTTTGTGGTCGCCTTTTGTCCGTCGTCCGTCGTGCGTCGGGCGTCGTCAGCATTTACCTCGTTAACACTCTAGAGGTCAAATGTACTGGCCAATCTTCATGAAACTTGGTCCTCTTGTTTTTTAATTTGCTTTATTCATTGTGTTTTTTTCTTCTGAAAATGCTTGCTTATGGGGCAGTGATTATTAATAATAAAAATACATGTGTTTACATGACACTGCTTCTCAATTTCTTGTTTGTACAAAATTATCTTATACATTTTACTTGTAATCGTAGACACTTTTTAAATGTCTAACTTCACTTCAGGCAGTGTATGGCTCTGGTGAAACCACAGAACAGCCAGTATCGGGTCACGAGGTATACAGTCACTAACAAATGTTCGGCAACATCACGGTTTATCTCCTTCTCCATTCCTGATTTATAACCAAACAAGTTTGACATGTCTGATTATACCCCGTTGGCATAGATTGCATGCTCTCTGTAGTCTACACTTTATTACTATCTTATGCAACTGTTAAATTTTATAATGTAATGATGGCAGGTTTAAATCATTTGTTTCTTTTTTTTCAGATGTCAAATTCTGAACATTCTGTAACTCCTGCGCAGTACACTGAACATGAACCAGCTCAAGCTTGAAATCCGTTTCAGATTAACACCATCCAAGGTGAACAACAAGAAAACACACCATCCTTGTAAGTTGTGTAATATAGTGTTCTCTGATGTAAGGTTTAGTTAATGTACCAATTTTAATATGCTGTCAGTACAGTTTATTTGATAATATTCTTTAGCAGAGTAACAATATAGCCATACGAAATCATGAGATAGTCATACGATATGATGAGCTAGGATCCATATAAGATATGTTGACTTGGATCAAGGATAAGGGTCAAGCCCCGAAAATATACAATAGCAGACAAATAGGTACTAAAATAGTAATCACATTTCAACATGTACATATAAAATACTTCATTACAACGCTATAAACATCACAGATATATAATACATAAACAAGTTATACTTTCACTTACAGAACACAATGAATGAAGTTAAAAAGACCCAGTCACCTGCCTAAACATGTTTTAAAACCAGTCAACTGTTACAATTGGTCAGTATGGTCAAAGGGAGATAATTGATTACTCAGCCAGTGTTACTTAACATTCTACCAGGTAGCTGTAAACGTGCAGTTAAGTTAAATCGCCACACAAACGTTTAGGAGGGGGTGTATGGAATAAGTGATTACGACATTGCGTACGTGAATGCACTTTGGATTGTTTATCGCATTTTTGTTCATCAATGTACACATTTCTTTTATGTCGCGGATATTTATTTACTTTTAGCTGGTATAATTACATTACAAGTGACCCTGAATACACGTACTTCATTCGGAACCGCTGCAATCAGTGCATACAATCAGCACAATATATTTAACAAAATATCTAATGCTAACAAACGTTTCAAACATGCATGTTGATGCTGAGAAATCTTTCTTTCGAAGTAGTATAGGTTTACGTGTTTGTAAGTACATTTAAAATAAAGCCAGTGCTTTTGTCGTAAGTGACACGTAACTACCCAATCGATAGTACTGCTGAAAATTTTATCTACGCAACTCCTCCTACAGTTTCTTAAGTTGGAAACATTAAGCGTTGCACTTGTCCCTCCGTCCGTCTTTAAGTCCGTCCGTCCGTAAGTCCCGATATTGTGTGTGCTCAACGCTAAACTGCTGGACCGATTTCGCTCATACTTTCACAGCTAAAAAACCTTAACATGTACGTGATCGCAAATGAAGGCATTTTGGCTACGACCAATTTTTGCAGAATTATGGCCCTTCCAGTTTTTCTAATGTAGAATTTATATGAAAATAAATGTGTGAAAGCAAACATTAGTGTTGGCAGTGATTTTTTCTCGCTAATTTTAGTGCCGTTTAAAGGCAGTTTCCCCTGACAAAATATCCTCCCTTTTCCCCAAAGTTATCAATGTTATTCCCCCCAAGTAATCAGTGTTTTAGAGGTGGGTGCGTTAATAGAAAAAATTATTGAATGATAATTTGATTCGGCACCATTATCAAAAAGAAGTTCAGAAGATGAACCATTTAAATATATTAATCATCAACAGGGAAAAATAACCATACATTACATGAAAAATAAACTTAAAAATACAACTTTCCCATTTTGAAAATTGTCACGCTAAAGTTCCCCATTTCATGGGCACAGGCAGTTAGGAACGTTTGAAAAAATCACTGGCTGGCAACACGCCCTTTGTGTCCAAACATGTAACGTGGGGGCATCCGGGTCTGTGACACATCTAGTTATGACACTGTCACAGAGTGTCCGATTTGACATGCAGTTGTGCATTAAGAAAGGAATAAGGGTAACTCTACCCAGCCTAAATTTTGTATAGTTTAGGCAAGCAGGCACTGACTGAAGAGTTGCAGTAAACAAACAATGTCTGGTGGTTGTCCATTTGAGAAGGCGTAATGTTCAGAATGCTAGTATTTAAATATTTGTATATTGAAATCTTGGTTTGGCCAAAAATACGTTTCTTACGCCCCACCAAACTTCTATGGCGACTCTCAGCCTAAACTTTGTTTTCGTGTTAGAAAACGTCCCCAAAAGTCATTGAATTTTCGTTTCCGGGTCCTTAAGTTCTGTGAACACCTGTAGACTGTTAAGACACTCTTCGGGATTGTTTATAAGCAAAAGAACGAACGTATACTTAACATTCGTTATACAATTTCAATAGCATGATCTAATCCTCAAAAAATAATTGCCGACCTACCCACCCTAATTTTAATTTCAAGGAGGGAACCAGGGATATTTTTGGCGATACCTTTTTTGTGCAAGAACCTTTCATGCTGTATCCCAGGAACAACATGAAATTACAATGGATTTTTGTTTTGCTCTCGAACATAAAAAAATCATTTGTAATTGCCCCGCTTTGATTAAATAAAACATTTGATGACTTCAACATAAAAAAGGGCTAATGTGCTGCCTTATGGAAAGCTTTCGTTACCTGTTTCCAGACTGATCCACGTCAACCGTACAACGCTTGTCCAAGACATGCTCAGACAGTTTGAATTGCTGGGAGCCGATACCAATGTGACCATTCAGTCTGAAGGGGAGCAGGCGGTGGACCAGCATAGAGTTTTCAGGGACGCCCTCACTGCATTTTGGGGTGGCATAGTGGGAACATATTTTGAAGGACATGATGAAGCTGTGCCAATCGTCACCCCCGAGTATAACCGTTCACATGTGGCAGGCTGTTGGCAATATTCTTGTCAGAGGCTTCAGACAAGCAGGATACATACCCCTACAGTTTAGTAATGCATGCTTGATACGGGGTATATTTGGGGAGGTGCCTACAGGCATTCTCCAGCAATCATGGCTCCGAACCCTGGGAGGGTTTGAGCGCAAGCTAATGACCAGATTCTTGGCTGGTCACTATATGGAAGATGACCAAGATGAGGTTGTCGAAGTGTTCGACAGATACCATGTGGGCGAGTTGCCCACTTCAATGTGCAGCGTCTGGGCGAAAGGTGTGCACATGTTATGTGCCTGGAAAGACCTTTATTCCCTCTAGTGTCAATGGGATTAGACAGGCTTAGAGGCTCGTTTGATTCAATCGATAGTTTAATTTCAACAATCAGAACCTTGCGTCCTGATGGTAGAAGAGTTGGGTCTCTTGTCACAGCTGAAGTAGGTAGCCCTCAACAGGAACGAATGATTCAATTTCTAAGGCAATTCTTACGAAGCGCCGATGATGATCTGCTGAGACGTTTCCTACGCTTCAGCAGTGGAAGTGACGTCATAAACTTCCGCCAGATCACTATCAACTTTGTTCACCTGTATGGTTTGCAAAGGAGGGTGGTGGCACACACTTGTTCTGTTACTCTAGATGTGCCAACCACTTATATTTCGTATAACGAGTTTCAATACGAATTACGGCAGCAGTTGAATTCTGATATGTGGGGCATGGACTTTGCCTAAAATATAGTTGGCCAAATTGCTGAACTATCACTCTGATATAGGTTTTATGTCATGTGATGTCGTCTGCGATTTTCCTGTCATGTGAGGCCAAAAAGTGATCACTTTTTTAACACATTTCTGATCCTGTTAGACCACCGTGTGTTATATTTCAATGTTTTCAATTAAGGCAAAACAATAATTATTAGTTTCTTAGGCACTTTTTTTCTAAATCATTGAGGGAGTGCAGAAATGATCAAGAGGAACAAAAACCTGCCATGAGTCTAATATTTCTGCATTCATATTTTGTTCAATTTGTTATTGATATGTGATATTTCTGTCTGTTTTGGACTCGAGCGAGCCTGAAGTCCAGTTATACTTATTTACACTTAAAAAACTTGAAAGTGTCTTTCTTTTCGGCATAACCTTTCATAAATATTTTTCAATATAATTTGGGAGCTAAACGTATTAATAAGTAGAATCAAACAAACGGAATCGCAAACAATGACCGATTTGGTTTGGTGAAATTCGCATTCCAAATGTAGGAGTTTTTATATACCATCCTATTAGTTATTTTTGCTTTAAATATGTGCTTGTCTCAAAATGAAATAACTACACTATAAAAACATCAAAAATGCATTACGAAACGCACACATGTAAGTTTTGTGAAGTGTTAAATATAGTATAATTGTGAATTGTTTCATTATTGTCTAGATTTTCAATAAAAGTGAAGAGTATATGGTAATATATAAATAAGTCGGTCCGTTTCATTCATGATTTGTCCAACTATTTTTCTTTGTTTCATTAATTTTGCCATACCTTTTAGAAGTACACGAATACTTTTGACGTTAAAATTACTAAAATTAAATGCCCATAAAAAGTATTCACAACTTTTGAATCAATAAATGCCCCAAAATCATTTAAATTGTTATTTACAAAGATTTAATTTTTGTGCTACTTAAATTTTGAAATTTGGTGATCAAATGTCAATGTCACACTGACATTTCGAAGGAAGGTTTTCATTTTTTACCTTACGAAACCATCTCAAATGTATCTGATAAAGTTTGATATCTTCATGCATTCATTAGCATAAACAGTAAAGACATGCAGGATCTTCATGAGGTGATATGAGTTTGTTTTTACACAATAATAATCATATAAATTGAAGTGATGCGTATTTCATCAAACACAACCTAATATCATCATATTCATCATTATTGACTCTATCTAGATCATTTATCATTTATTGTGCTTGTAAATGATACGCAAGTCATGTTAATTATAATCAATCATAAATAATTATTTTAGTAAGTGACAAAGAAACATAAATGTTATTTGTTTATGAAGATTTATCATTTGTTTTCTGCTTACTTACGTCTTATGGACATTAGTGTCATAAACATTCATTTGTATGAAAGACATGTGGTTTGTTTCCTAATATATGCGTGTTAATATATCCTCTATGGGCTATAGGTTTGAAGTATCACCAAAATGCAAAAGGATTAAATTCTTACTCTTATAACATTGTTTGTTTTTAAATATTTGCCTTGTAAGGGTGTTAAAAATATTATGGATGAAGAAATAAAGTCAAATTTTAAATTTGATCTAACATAACATTTTCTATTGTCAACTTATAATAATAGTATAATATACTATTATAGAAGTATATGAAATTGTACTGGGCGAATTTTTGAAGAAATGTTAAATTAATATCGTTACAAAACATGCAAATTGTGATGTGATGTTTTGTAATGTATGACCTTGACCTTTGAGCTAGGATCTCAAGCATAGTATGTGACAAATCAACTTTTAGTTGTGCAAGTCTGATAGAAATCCACCCTTTATGGCTAAGTAACAGCCTGGACACAAACCAATTTTTTAACTATGAACTCAAAATGTGACTATGACCTTGGTGAAAGGAACTTGAGTTCTGTATGCAACACATCATCTCCCGGGCATTACAATGTATCATCTATTATATGTAGTTTGCAATCTGAATAATAAGATAACAATTGGAAATTTGTGATTGCTACATGTAAATCTATGGTTGTAGTAAACAGCAATAGTCACTAGTTGTTTGTGTTATACTTGAGTCACATTTCACATATGTTCCCTTCATATTTGATAGTGGCAAAATAATCAAAACACAATATTTTCCGAATAATAGAAAGTAGAATTCCCATCTTTAAGCACAACCACACATAACAAAACAAATGTTAACAATCAGAAAAAGTTTCAAGACAATCCATTGGAAACTATGAGTGCACTCACAAGGAATTTTCTCTGGATATTCAATAGAAAAACATAATCAAAGGGCCATAACTTAGAATGCAGGAGAAAAATTTGAATCTCCATCATTAACGCATAACTACACATTACCCTATAGAATGTAGACAATTTCAAGAAAATCTTTTGGAAACTGTATGAAAAGTTGCATTCACAAAGTTTTGCTAACAGACAGACTTACGACCAGTGGTGTACATGATACAAGAGGGCCATGATGGCTCTAGGTCGCTCACCTGAGTTTAAGGCATCATAATGGCTTATAACAAGAGGGCCACGTGGCACTAAACCAATTACCTGAGTATAAAGATCTGGGCCTTGCAGATTCAGGAGAAGAATGTTATAGTCTAAACCATGGCCCACAGGACGTGGCCACTTTCTACCCCAGGGGCATAATTTGAACAATAGATGTAATGAACAAAGTTTCAAGCCAAATACGAAACCTATGGGCCTTGCGGTTTCAGAGCAGAAGATTTTTAAAGTCATTGTGCTATTTAAGTCTGTATAAACCATGTGACCCCTGGTGCGTGGCCAGTTTTCACCCCATGGCCATGATTTGAACAAACTTTGTAGAGAACAACTATAGGATATTACATACTAAATATGAAACCTCTGGGCCATGCAGTTTCAGAGGAGACAATTTTTAAAGTCATTTTGCTATTTAAGTCTATATAAATCATTTGACCCCCGGGCATGGCCAGTTTTAACCCCAGAGGAATAATTTGAACATTCTTTGTAGAGGACCACTAGACAATGTTACATATCAAATATGAAAGCTCTGAGCCATGTGGTTTCAGAGATTTTTTAAAGTTTTCACTTGTTGAATCTTTTTTTAGCTCTGGTGATCTACATATGCAGCGGACCGGAACGATTTGAAAAACTGTGAAAGAGGGTCACCCAACGATCATTCCTGTTAAGTTTCATGAAAATCTGCGGTTTAGGAGAAGATGTTGATTGAATGAAAATGACGACCGACGGATAAAAGGCGATCACAAAGCTCACCATGAGCACAACGTGCTCAGGTGATCTAATGAAAAAATTACCCAACCCTACCATTTTTGTGTGCAATTATACCTAAACTATTATACTTTACGGCCTAATCATTGAAATCAGAGTTTTGGGACATGCCACAGGCATATATTCTGTGTTGTTAACAAGGCCTGAAAGTTAGAGGTTTGATTCTTGAATAATTTTAGAGCACTGTCCATTTCTTACAAACTTTTAACTACAAATTTTAAGTTCAAAAGGGTCAATAATTATGTATTTATGTAAGACAGATTTATGTGATTTGTCACATGCATCTATTACATGACTATCAACAAGGTCTGAAAGCTGAGTGGAAAAATAAGAACAATAGATGGCCACAAACAAATGTCTCATTCAACGATTAGGCTATTGGTGCGACATACAAAAATCGATGGCCCTAAAATAAATTTCAATTCCAAAGCCATCGCTGGATTCCCCCAGGGGATCAATCTCTTGTTTTAATTGTTCCATGAGCTCAGCACTAATTGTACATTTTGTGGTGGGAATGTCAATATGATTGCCCTCTGCTGGCACCGGAGCGTCCCAATCGACACCAAAATCTTCCTCGACTTGGTCTCCAATGACATGTGGCTCAAAAAACAGGTCGTCAACTCCAGTCTGCCCATGTCCTCTGTGCTGCACGATTCCGTGCACATAAAGTTGGATAGGCGTTTTTCCCTCACAAGTACTAAGTCTGTGGTTATTCCATCCACTTAGAAATCGTTTAAGATCTCTGTTCAATCGAGGCAAGTACACATATTGTAGACACCAGAGTTCAACGGAGTTGTCTGGATGAAGCACACCTTCTTTCTCAAAATGTTGAAAAAGTTGTTTGTGTACAATGGTGCAGCCTAAGTAAACATCCCTCCACAGTCTTTCTATCCGTTGATTATGCACACTGCGGCCCGTCAAGCAGCTACCCCTTTGGTGTCCCCTATATGTGTTCATAAAGTGTGAAACATCCATGTTTTCACCTCCATGGTCGCAGCGCACTCTTGAAGGTACACCATACTCGTGAGTTGCAATCAGGAAGTTATCTAAAACAGTTGCTGCCTTGTTGTTTGTAGAGGCTTGCAGGAAAACAATAAGTCTCGAGAACCTATCGATGCCTCCATGGATAACAATGCCCCACCTGTAAACAGAAAAAAATACTTCAAGAGTGTTTTTAAACAAAAGAATATTTCAAATTTCCTTAGTCCAAAACAGCCTCATAATTCTTGAGAAATCTAAGCCAGAGTTATCTTAATTGAACAGCATAGTCATTTTGCAATAAAAATGTCAAATTTCATAAGCTTTGATACCCCGCCAGGAAATGTGTCAATATTAGTAGCAAGAAAGTGAAAGAACACGGATGCACCCACATTCTGCCAGTTGTCACAAAACCATATGCAATTACTGTACCAAGGTTCACAAGTTCACATGCTGATGAATATTTCTATAGTTTCATCACTCTAGCAGTTACACATGTGACTTAAGTCAAAAAATGTCAATCAGATAGGGACAGGAAGTGTTTGCAGTATTGGTCTATTGACAGGGAAAAATATGATATAGTGACAAGATAGGTCTGACAGAACAGGAGTTGCCTCCTTTGTACAATAATACATTTTCAACGTAAAATATCAGGTAAATGATTTTTATAGGGGTTACCTCCCCTTAACTGTAAATTTCAGTAATATACTGAATAATACCCTGTATATGAGGGGTAACTTGTGTTTTTTGTAACAAAGTTATTATTTACAAAATAAAATGTATTGCATGTACATTTCCATGCAAATAAAGCTAAACAGGGTAAAATACTGACAATATTGAATATATATGTCAAAATATCGGGTAACACGATTATAAAATGACATTTACCGTAGTTAAAGAATATCATAAAAAAAAACATGCCATGTTATTGAAAAACTTGACAGTTTATAAAACAAGAAAATTACATAATGACCCTGAAGACATGTGTCAAGTTTCAATTGAATATCTGTAGTAGTTACTGAAATATGTTCTCGTTGCACGCAAACCTTAACTTGAATTTTCTCTTGCACGCAAACCTTCACCTGACTTTTCTAAATACTAAAATTGGCATAAATCTGCTAAACTGCAGGTCAGAGTAATGGGCCTTGGTCAGTGACTTTATGCAGGTCAGAGTAATGGGCCTTGGTCAGTGACTTTATATAATGACCTGAAGAATGAGTTTAGTTTCTACTGAACATCTGTAGTAGTTACAGAGCTATGGAGTTGTTGCACGCAAACCTTAACCTGACTTTTCTAAATACAAAAGGTGGCATACTTCTGCTAAATTGCAGGTCAGACTTATGGGCCTTGGTCAGATACCTCCCATAATGACCACGAAGACATGTGTGAAGTTTGAATTGAATATCTGTAGCAGTTACAGAGATATGGACTTGTTGCACGAAAACCTTAACCAGATCATTACGCTGACGAACGGGTGAGTAGTAGTGTAGCTCAAACAATTCGTTGAATAGTCAAGATAACCACATGTATACGTTTTTGTTGGGTCCCAAAAATAGGGAGAAAGGTGTGTATACATATAAATGAATAAATAACACTATCACAGAAAAGTTAACTAATATATGTAAATTATTGATTTTTACACAGAACCAGGTTCAGCAAGCAACTTGAGTCCGCCTGCAGGGGCTGATCCCTGGTTTAGTGGCCTGTGTGGGGGAATACTTGGTAATATAACAGGCGCCCATAGCAAATTTAAATTTTGTCAGTAATCTGACAGTCCAAAAGATAGGTGGCAAGGGCTCTGTAGAAGATACCCCTGTTTGGCCCACCAGGCCTCAGAAAAGTGATCAAATTAAACTGAACGTCATTTTCAATAAAATGCTTTCTGAAAGCGTTTCTTGGATTGTCAAATTGGGGGCATTTAAGAAATGAGTCTTGTATATGACATATGTCATCTCATAATTTGTGGCAAGTTTGATAGGGATCCATCCATCCATGGCTAAGTTACAGTCTGGACAATCAAATCTGATGCAGGCACAGACAGACTGACATGTTTACAAACATACACCTTACTGCAACCGTGGCAAACGGGCTCTAAGCGGGCTCTAAGAAAAGCCTAACATTGAAAAGCTCCAAAATAAAGTACCATATGAGTTTATGATTCCCGTCAATATGCCAAAGTGCATTTGGCCCGGGCACCTGGTAGGTTCTTCGGTGTATGGTCCGACACCAACGCATAGCAACAGCAGCAGCATCAACTCTAACCAGCGACTCTGCAACTCTTTCCCTCTGAAGCACGTGGCCCATTGCTCTTAGCTGGCCTTGAACATTTCTTTGTCCTGATGTTTTTAAATTGAAAATATACGCAAGAATAGGCACGAAATGTTTTATTTATGAATGTCTGAACTAAAATGGTTACACAGGCAGTAACAACTGCAATTGGTAATTTTCACAAGGTCCATATCCAAGCCTTCATATAGGATGCAAAGTTAATTTACATGTTATACATTTAAACTAACTGCCAAAAGATTAATCTTATAAAGTAAAAAAATGGTTGCCATGGTAACCAATCTTCTCAAACTGAGAATTACAACATCAAAATCAGTCTGAAAAATATCGATTTGAAAATTATTAAAAATTATTAAATTAATGAATGTATTCACAATCTATATTTACGGGTAATATATTCAACAAGAAAATGACACATCAAAAGTAATGAATTCTTAAACCTGGTGGTCATAATCTTAAATATCTAAATTGTTTTATTTCAAAACATAATACATACAATATGGCAATGTGTATTTGACAACCATTGAAAGATAAACTTGGACAACAACTTGACCCACACAATTTACAAATAAAAGTAAAAGTTATAAACACAATTCTGTTTTATGATTATAAAAGTTAAGTAGGAATACCTTAATTCTGAAGGTAAGTCTTAAAATTACTTTTACATCTACATATGTATAATATAAACCAAGAAAAACCTTGATTGTTCCATCTGACAATTAATTTTTAACATTCAACTATAATGTATATAGTTTATGTATAATTAATTTAAGCTTGAATGTAAAGAATGCTAACAGTTGAGCTAAACATATAAAATTCTGATTCTTTTTAGAAAAATCAACCGGTAGTTTTCCAGATCAAAATTATCAAGTTGAAATCAATAAAGTAACCATCAATTCTACCAAATCTAGTATGAAAATATAGACATCAGTGACACATTCCAATATTACAACCAGTTCACAATAAATATTACTTTGGCAATTGTGGTTTGGGACATGTTTTTTCTCTTCCAGACTCTGACCTGAAAAATTTGGAAATGTTTTCATACAGGTACCACTGCCTTGCTAAAGGGAGTGGGGGAATGTTCTTGAGAGAAGGCTTTGCCTTCTTATTTACTGCACACTTCAAAATATCAAAACATTCTTCAGTGGAGTCAGTATACTCCTTACAGTGCAGGACACCAGGCTGATCTTTGGAAACAAAGAAATGGTGGTACTTTGTGATACGCTTGATGTTCCTGAAGATGTCCTCAAGGTACAACTTCCACTAAAAAAAATGGACCGGTCTCCCTGGCTCGGACACTATGTGGGGTATGTTATGTTCAGATCTAGTTGAGGACTGGACAGTGTTGGTAATGTATAGTCTCTGCATCACTTGCCCTCCACTTAACCTTCCACACACCAAAATGCCAGTCTGCGGCAAATTTTGTGAGTCCGGCCAGCATTGTGTTGATGCTAATGGATTCATGAAGGCCTGAAAAATTAGAAGCTTGTCTGATACTGATCATGAACTGGGGTGTGGAAATACTAAAATTATTTACATCTCCATGGACAAGTCCGCATGCAATAGTCACTTGTCCAAATAAAAATATAGTTTTTATTCAAGGCCTTTTTGATATATTTTTCCATTAAAAGTTTATTTTATCAAATAATAAATGAAACACAATTTGAAGGTCAGAGCATGTTACAAGTTTAATGCAAACTTAATTTAACATTTATCTTGCCTATAATGAGTATGACAATTTTGCATGAAATAGACCATTATAGTTTACAAAGGCATCAGAATTTTGGAAAATTGATTCCATAACATGTTACCTGTTCCCTATGAGCACATTCCAAACGCATGGAACTTCCTGGGCAGGGGTCTCTCTCTTGTTTGGGGGGAGTACCTGTACCCTCAGGCAGGGGAATTTTAGTGTCGTTTTACACTGAAAGGGAAATTTTGACTTAGCAAACGAGTCAAAAATAAAAACTATTAAATATATTTTTAAATCACTTTATTTAGTCTAAGTCTTTACCTGACAACTTTATTCATGAAAATTGTCAATAAATTAAATATTATATTAACTAGTCAAATTTTAACAATCTACGGTCTACCACTTGAACATTATAAGGTGGAGCAGTGCAACAGATAATTTTTCTTGCAATTTAATATATTTTCACTTCCGATTTTTAAATTGTTTTTTAACTTCCAATTTGTATCCTTAATTAATTTTCTTAAACTACTTATACTAATTCTAATATGGTAATAAACTGTGTTTTTGACTGTAAGACACGGTATTTGTGCAATTTTGCTTCACCTGTTTTAAAAACGAAAAATTTAAGCAGAAGCCATTTTCCCAAAACATAAATTACGGTTCCCGGCAAACAAGTTAGCAGTTAACTGTATATACATGAAGTTTTATTATGAAAGCACAAATAATCGGAAACCAGACAAGTCAAAACGGTCATTTAACATAACCATGTGATGTTCTTCGGATTTTATCGTTAACCGTTTGTTACGGTGCTTAAGTATATCTGATTCCCTAAAATCACTCCCATAAACAACACGAAAACTAATTCGATGGCAGTTCATTTGGGGGAAATTTTGGCCTACAATGGGGGAAAAATATATACTTTTTTGATGGGGGAAAAAAACGGAGATCGAGATCCCTGACTAGGTGCTTCACACCGGGCACTAAAAGACCCAGGGATGCCTACGGAACGAGGCGTCTTCTGTATCTTGCACTCTCCCCCATCACCCCACTAACAAGTCTTCGGGGGGGCGATGGCCATATGGGAGAGAATCCCCATGCACTCGATAACAATGTACTACATACACACGTTTTCGCAACTGGTTCCTGGTCAAAACACAAAATAAACTTTAAATAAACCAGCCACAGACTTTAGGAATTCTTCGATTTTAAGACATTTACTGAAGTGTTCACTAAGGAGCTTTGTGATTATGGGCCCTGCACACATTCCAACTGTATTAAGGCATAGACACTTGTTATTGTTAAATGTGCGCCAAAACGATCAAATTACTGTCTGTATTAAGGCATAGACACTTGTTATTGTTAAATGTGCGCCAAAACGATCAATTACTGTCTGTATTAAGGCATAGACACTTGTTATTGTTAAATGTGCGCCAAAATAATCAATTACGGTCTGTATTAAGTCATAGACACTTGTTATTGTTAAATGTGCGCCAAAACGATCAATTACTGTCTGTATTAAGGCATAGACACTTGTTATTGTTAAATGTGCGCCAAAACGATCAATTACTGTCTGTATTAAGGCATAGACACTTGTTATTGTTAAATGTGCGCCAAAACGATCAATTACTGTCTGTATTAAGGCATAGACACTTGTTATTGTTAAATGTGCACCAAAACGATCAATTACTGTCTGTATTAAGTAATAGACACTTGCTATTGTTAAATGTGCGCCAAAATAATCAATTACTGTCTGTATTAAGTCATAGACACTTGTTATTGTTAAATGTGCACCAAAATGATCAATTACTGTCTGTATTAAGTAATAGACACTTGCTATTGTTAAATGTGCGCCAAAATGATCAATTACTGTCTGTATTAAGTAATAGACACTTGTTATTGTTAAATGTGTGCCAAAATGATCAATTACTGTCTGTATTAAGTCATAGACACTTGTTATTGTTGAATGTGCGCCAAAATGATCAATTACTGTCTGTATTAAGTAATAGACACTTGTTATTGTTAAATGTGTGCCAAAATGATCAATTACTGTCTGTATTAAGGCATAGACACGTGTTATTGTTAAATGTGCACCAAAATGATCAATTACTGTCTGTATTAAGTCATAGACACTTGTTATTGTTAAATGTGCGCCAAAATGATCAATTACTGTCTGTATTAAGGCATAGACACTTTGTTATTGTTAAATGTGCGCCAAAACGATCAATTACTGTCTGTATTAAGTAATAGACACTTGTTATTGTTAAATGTGTGCCAAAATGATCAATTACTGTCTGTATTAAGTAATAGACACTTGTTATTGTTAAATGTGTGCCAAAATGATATGATCAATTACTGTCTGTATTAAGGCATAGACACTTGTTATTGTTAAATGTGCGCCAAAATGATCAATTACTGTCTGTATTAAGTCATAGACACTTGTTATTGTTAAATGTGCGCCAAAATGATCAATTACTGTCTGTATTAAGTAATAGACACTTGTTATTGTTAAATGTGTGCCAAAATGATCAATTACTGTAAGTATTAAGGCATAGACACTTGTTATTGTTAAATGTGCGCCAAAATGATCAATTACTGTCTGTATTAAGTAATAGACACTTGTTATTGTTAAATGTGCGCCAAAATGATCAATTACTGTCAGTATTAAGGCATAGACACTTGTTATTGTTAAATGTGCGTCAAAATGATCAATTACTGTCAGTATTAAGCATAGAAATTTGTTATTGTTAAATGTGCGCCAAAATGATCAATTATTGTCAGTTTTAAGCCATAGACACTTGTTATTGTTAAATGTGCGCTAAAATGATCAATTACTGTCAGTATTAAGGCTTCGACACTTGTTATTGCTAAATGTGTGCCAAAATGATCAATTACAGTCAGTATTAAGGCATAGACACTTGTTATTGTTAAATGTGCACCAAAATAATCAATTACTGTCAGTATTAAGGCAAAGACACTTGTTATTGTTAAATGTGCGTCAAAACGATCAATTACTGTCTGTATTAAGTCATAGACACTTGTTATTGTTAAATGTGCGCCAAAATGATCAATTAATGTCTGTATTAAGTAATAGACACTTGTTATTCTTAAATGTGTGCCAAAATGATCAATTACTGTAAGTATCAAGGCATAGACACTTGTTATTGTTAAATGTGCGCCAAAATGATCAATTACTGTCTGTATTAAGTAACAGACACTTGTTATTGTTAAATGTGCGACAAAATGATCAATTACTGTAAGTATTAAGGCATAGACACTTGTTATTGTTAAATGTGCACCAAAATGATCAATTACTGTCTGTATTAAGTAATAGACACTTGTTATTGTTAAATGTGCGCCAAAATGATCAATTACTGTCAGCATTAAGGCATAGACACTCATTATTGTTCAATGTGCGCCAAAATGATCAATTACTGTCTGAATTAAGTAATAGACACTTGTTATTGTTAAATGTGCGCCAAAATGATCAATTACTGTCAGTATTAAGGCATAGACACTCATTATTGTTCAATGTGCGCCAAAATGATCAATTACTGTAAGTATTAAGGCATAGACAGTTGTCATTGTTAAATGTGCGCCAAAATGATCAATTACTGTCAGTATTAAGGCAAAGACACTTGTTATTGGTAAATGTGTGCCAAAATGATCAATTACTGTCAGTATTAAGGCATAGACACTTGTTATTGTTAAATGTGCGCCAAAATGATCAATTACTGTCTGTATTAAGTCATAGACACTTGTTATTGTTAAATGTGCACCAAAATGAACAATTACTGTCCGTATTAAGGCATTGACACTTGTTATTGTTAAATGTGCGCCAAAACGATCAATTACTGTCAGTACTAAGGCAAAGACACTTGTTATTGTTAAATGTGTGCCAAAATGATCAATTACTGTCAGTATTAAGGCATAGACGCTCCTTATTGTTAAATGTGCGCCAAAATAATCAATTACTGTCAGTATTGAGGCATAGACAGTTGTTATTGTTAAATGTGCGCTAAAATGATCAATTACTGTCAGTATTAAGGCTTCGACACTTGTTATTGCTAAATGTGCGCCAAAATGATCAATTACAGTCAGTATTAAGGCATAGACACTTGTTATTGTTAAATGTGCCCCAAAATAATCAATTACTGTCAGTATTAAGCATAGAAATTTGTTATTGTTAAATGTGAGCCAAAATGATCAATTATTGTCAGTTTTAAGGCATAGACACTTGTTATTGTTAAATGTGCGCTAAAATGATCAATTACTGTCAGTATTAAGGCTTCGACACTTGTTATTGCTAAATGTGCGCCAAAATGATCAATTACAGTCAGTATTAAGGCATAGACACTTGTTATTGTTAAATGTGCACCAAAATAATCAATTACTGTCAGTATTAAGGCAAAGACACTTGTTATTGTTAAATGTGCGCCAAAATGATCAATTACTGTCAGTATTAAGGCATAGAAACTTGTTATTGTTAAATGTGCACCAAAATGATCAATTACTATCAGTATTTAGGAGGAAAGCTCTTCGTAACTGCCTTCGTAAAGAAACATTCAATATTTTTATTTTCTTTAAACAAAGCGAATATTTAAAAAAAAAAATTCAAATGGCAAAAAAAAGTTTATGGTTGGGTTAAAAAAAACATGGTCTGTCGGGTTAGTGGAAACAACTTTTTTACGCTTTAGGAAAAATGGCCCCACCGCCTGGGGTGGAAACATTTGAGCAACTTCAGTAGACAACCACCCAAGGAACATTTCTGTGAAATTATTTGGAAATCCAACCATTGTTTTCTGACAAGAAAATTTTCTAAGTTTTCAATATAGTCATATACAGAAAAAAGGCCCCTGGCATCCATGTTTTTCAATGGATGGGAAACCTTTGGGCAACTTTGGTAGATGACTTCCCAAGGAACACTTATGTGAAGTTTCATAAACACTGGCCAACCCGTCTCAGAAGAGATGTTATTTAAAGAAAAAAAGTTTATGCACGACAGAAGAACCGCCATGGCATAAGCTCGCGTGAAGTTAACCATGTCCATTTATGTTACTTAAGTAAGCACTTCTTTTAATAAAATTATATACAATGTTGAGAAAAAGTTGTGTCCAGATTGCATAAACTAACATTATAATTATAATTACACTTATTTATGTATCTACAAAATAATCTAGTACAAAATGATGTCATCGTAGCAGGATGTGCTAAAATAATGATTGTTCAGACAAAAAGCAAACACCTGCACCTGTAGGGGTGTGATGATATCACGGATTAATATCATGAATAAGTGCTTAATTCTGTAATGTATCCCAAAATATACCGTAATATATTGCCCATATTAAATGAGAAGTACTCTTTTATATCTCTCTTAAATAACCGTGCAAATGCATTTATTGAACTTATTATCATTGTTTAAATACTTGTATAAACAAACTATTTGGATGATGCTAAATACATAGATATCAACTATTCACATAATTTGTTATAATAATTGTATTCAGAATATGTTACAAGAACATGGCATAGTGAAACAAAACAAGAAACAGAAGCATAAAACAATTTCAAACAAGAGTTACCAAACTTGGCCTATATGTTTGTATTTTAATATGGGGAATACAAGTTTGAAAGTAAATCTCAAGCCCTTCCTGAGAAACCAGCTTACCCAAAAAACTTAAACCTAGCCCCGACACTGACACCGGGTCAAGTAGAAAAGCTTGCCTTGTCTTTGAAAAGGCAAACTAAAAATAAATCTCATTACAAAACTAATGGGTGAAATAAAGTGTGTATTTATAACCGAGGGATAACATTAAAAATTGATTTACTTGCAAAACCCATAAACCGGATAGTTGGCTTTCATGCAACATTAAAGACACCGATCTCAAATTCGAAATAAAATGTGGATAAATAGAGATCATTCTTCAGATAGTGAAAGAAATGCTGTGGGAAAATGTGGTCCTTCATATCTGTTGACTTTTTCACTCAATAGGCCGCCATAAGGCCCTAGGTCGCTCAACTGAGAGGCTAAGGAACTAAACTGTTCTGAGCAAGTTTCATGAGGATTGGGCTAAGATTGTGACCTCTAGATTGTTCACAAGCTTCTTCTGCAATTTGGCCTAGTGACCTAGTTTTTGAACCCAGGTGACTCAGTTTTGAACGTGTCCTATATATCATTACGATAAATATTCTGAGCATGTTTCATGCTTATTGGGCTATAAATGTGGCAGTTAGTGTGTTCACAAGCTTTTTCTTCAATTTGCCCTAGTGACCTAGTTTTTGACCCCACTTGACCCAGATTCAAACTCGTCCGAGATATCATTGGGACAAATGTTTTGAGCAAGTTTCATGTTGATTCGGCAAAGATCTTGGCTCTTGAGTGTTAACAATTTTTATAAAGTTTTCAATATAGCCATATAAGACTGCCCCCTGGCAGCAATGTTTCAACAGCGGGCAACCATTTTCGAACTCAGCCGAGATATCATAACAACAAATATTTTGAGCAAATTTCAAGAATATTGGGCAAATAAGGCGACTTCTATAGTGTAAACAAGCTTTTTCTTCAATTTGACCTCGTGACCTAGTTTTTGACTCCACATGACCCAGTTTAAAATTAGGCTGAGATATGATTGGGACAAATGTTCTGACCAAGTTTCATGTTGATTGGGCAAAACATGCGACCTCTAGAGTGTTAAAAAGCTTTATAAAGATTTCAATATAGCCCTATAAGGAAAACTACCCCATCCCCTGGTGGCCATGTTGTTCAACGGAGGGCTACCATTTTCAAACTCGGCCGAGATATCAAAACAAATCTTTTGAGCAAGTTTCAATAAAACTTCGCCAAAAATTTGACCAGGGTGTTAACAAGCTTTTTTCAACTACGAGTATTATAATATAAACAAGAAACGTCTTTAAAAAAGACAATCGGCGTTCACATTAATACACCGCGATATCATTTTTACCCTAAACATATGATACAATGGGGGCCAGGATGATCGGTTACGTGGCTTCTCGGACCCCAGATTTTTCGGTCCCCACCTATAAGAAGACTTCTCGGACCCCATATTTTTCTGACACCATAAGAAAACTTCTCGGATCCCAAAATTAATAATTATTAATATTTGTACCGTAAATAAACTGATCATACCGCCCCATGTTTTCACCAGTGATACATGAATAACCTAAAGCATGTACGTAAACATCATTATTATATAAATTTGCCTGTGACATTTAACAAATTAACACTGTACGAAAATAACTGCAGAAATAATTGCAAATTATTTTTTATCAAACGCCTATAGTTATTCTTAAGCAATATACCCTACTTTCATCTTGAAAGTTATCTATGCATAATACATACACATTTCGAAGTCAATTAATCATCTGTAGGCTAAAAACATTAATGATTTGTTTCTCAGGCAGCGCCGCAACATATTTTTTACGGCCCACCACGAATTTGATATAATGCCAAAACATATTTATTTACTTTTTTTGACGATCGCGCCCAAGTTTTAAAGGAGCACTCCAGAAATATGTTAATAGTACTGAAACTTTGTAGAAAGTGTTTCTAATGGGCATGTTACCGAACAAAATACAAAAACTATGCATTTGAAATCCGTGAATAATTAACATTTTGGTAACTTGCTGTCGTCTATTTTCGGTATGCGATAACTGGTGATGACTCAGGAGTAAACCAGTATGTACATTATAGTATTTCGTTCATTTCAAGCGCTTTTGAACAAAGCCTTTCGTAAATAAGAAACATATTTCGGACGACTAAACACCATAAACGTTCATAAGAACTATTACTAAATATATGATGTATTGAATAAGATCCCATGGACAGCAGCTTAAAATTATACGAATCCGCATTTTAACAGAGCTGAAAAATATTTACCCGGTAGATATTTCGGTATTTCCAGTAACTTTCTTCCTGTCCGAAATACTGTGTAAATTTTGAGAAAATGTCATATTTGATTGGGAACATTTATAAATATCGTCTATTTGTTGATTCAGACTTTTGTTTCGCAGATGCTTTTGCTTGGATAATATTTAACTGCATATTTTTTGAAGAAAATCTGTGTCAATATAAGTCCTATGGAAACAATCGAAAATGCCAGCTGCATGACAAGTGTTGATTATCCTTTCCAAAGAGTATTGGTAAATTTAAGTTAAATTCTATAAATATAAGTATTTTAATGCTGATGGTGTATCAATCTGAAGGCACTTATGTTAATTATGAACATTCGAATTGATTGCCTCTTTACATCAAATGACGGTTTGTGATTAATAAATCTTTATTTAGAATTTTATAGAAAAGGAATGCTTATGTTGTTATTAAAACTTAAATTGTCTTTAATCTGTACTTAATAACTTGTTTTACTAAGCCATTACATACTGGCAATAGAAAAAAGTAGGAGAAAACAATACTTCATTAAAAAAAACCTCGCCCTCCAACCTGATTTTTTGGAAACAATTCATTATTTTTTTGTTTAGCCGTATACCGTGTATCCTAATGAAAAGCAATCTTCAGAGAACAATCAGCGCATTTGAAAGAATGATGACTTCCAGTTTAATAGGACACACTTATAATTTCATAAGACTTGAATATGATGTATCAAGGGTTTCTGTGTATAATTGGTATTGCAAATAGTGCATTAATGCTACGCAAATGAAGAAAAAGTAAAATTAATAACATTTCGAAGTATTCAGAGACTTATTTCACCACATTGTATTAATTGAAAGATATTTTTTTATAACTTGACAGTGCTCCAGCAAGGCCTAAATGTTTTAGATATATTTTATATGTTGTTCATTCGGGCGTACAACAAAACATAAAATTCTGCATAATCAGTAAATCTTAAGTTACATACATCTGCGTTCAATGTAGTGTACGCATATAAAATCAAAAACTTAAAAGGAATTAAATGTATTCATCGTTTGAAACCGGCAGATTTATTGCTCAATCAAATGTACATTACATATAAAACTACTATTAAATGCTAATAACAAGTTAGCTGATGCAAATTTAAAAAGAAATTTTTTGTATGTTGTCGTTCGAGATGGGTTTTATTTGTTTTTCATTCGGGCGTACATTCGATTTTGCCTTAGATACACCCTTGAAAATAATATTAATATTAATATTTAGATCTACTTTTAAAATTGAAGTCAGATAATTTTAGTAATTTTACACTGCTACTTACATAAATATATCATCATGAAAATATGGATATTGACATTGAAATTGTAATTGAACAGTTTCCCAGCTAGCAAGCCCATTTGGGCCCAAAATGGGCTATACCTGGGCAAATATACCATATGAGCCCCATGTAATATTTTTCTGCCAATATCGAGCCCTTATTGGACCAAGCAACAAGCCCACATGGGTTCCCAGCAAGTATGCCCATATGGGTCCTAGAAAGTCATCTCATTGGGCCAGGAAAGGGCTTTATCTGGTCTAATGTGCATTTGAGACCCATTTTTGTGTGGTCTTACCATATCAGAACCAGCTGGGTCCTACGCAAGCAAGCCTACATGTATGTGGGTCACAGAAAGAAAGAAAGTCAGAAATGGGCGTACTACAAGAATGCCCATATGGGTCTAGCAAGAAAGGCCATATAGATCCCCAGGCAAGCAAGCCCATATGGGTCCCAGCAAGAAAGCCTATATGGGTCCCAAACAATATGTCTATATGCATCAACGACAGAAAGCCCATACAGGTCCCAGCAAGAGAACCCTCATGGGGTTCCAAAGAATCAAGCCCATATGGGCCCCAGCAAGAAGGCTCATATGAGTCCACAACAAACAAGCCCATATGGGTTACAAGGAGCAAGCTCACATGGGTCCCCAGCAATCAAGCCCGTATGGATCCCATTCAAGCAACCCATGGGTCCCACATATAGGTTCTGGCAAGCCAACCCATGTGGGCCCAATATGGGATATGCCTGAGCTTATTAACTACATAAGCCCCATGTAGGTCCCACATACATGTCATGCCCATATCAGTCTCAGATGGGTCCCAGGCCAACAAGCTCAAATGGGTCCCAGCAAGAAAGCCCACATGGGTTCACACAAGCAAATCCATATGAATCCCATTAAGAAAGCTCATGTTGGTCTCAGCAAGAAAGGTAATATTGGCCCCCAACAAGTAGGCCTAGATGGGTCCCTAACAGCAAGCCCATATGGGCCCCAGCAAGAAAGTCCATATTGGCCCCCAACAAGCACGTCTAGATGGGTCACAAATAGCAAGCCCATTTGGGTACCATCAAGATATACCATGTGGGTTTCTAACTGGCAAGCCCATATGGGCCCCATGTCTGGGCGATTAACATCTACATTATAAGTTGATACAAATGTGCAATTCTAATTAATTATTAACAGAACACAATAAACATAAATTCCCCATTTATTGAAATATTCGCTCTGATGATTCTCTGGACGCTAATTGATGCATGTATATTATAACAGCTATACACCGGCAGCTAAACGAGGGCTATTTTTAGATTGATCGTGAGTGTGTTGAACTCGCTAGAATCAAATAGAGCGTACCGCTAGGTTAAACAAAATAGTGCATTAATTCTGGGAATGAATATTATGTGCATGACATACAATGAGAAAATATCGTCATACTAATGCTCAGTTCTAGAGTGTATATCAATAATATGTTTAGAATTTTATTTTCACCTTTATTTTAAGTTTGCAATCCCTAAAATTAGAAAATTTGCCCAATTCTATTGGCATTCAATTTTCCCGCTGTATAATTATAGCAAGAAATCTAGGTCAAAAGTGATCTTAGACAGCTACGCCGAATTACAATGTTTAAACTCCAGGTTAAAAAAGACACTGTTTGGTAAAAACACATGCCCCCGGATTGTGCTGGAGAGCCTATTTGAAATATTCTGAATTATTTTAAGTCCAAATTAGATCTAGGTCAAAGTATGGTTGAGTGATATGGGTGGATTGGGAATGGCCATAAGCAACAACACAAATAAATATTCACGTGCTGTCAGTGTTCTGACGAGGCCGCAAAACAGTGATTCTATCGCTCATTTTCACAAATGTCACAGAAAAATTGGTCTAGTAACGATTTTTGTTCCATACAAAATTTCATGGGGAGAATCGTCAAAAATGTGAAACAATTTGGGGACGAATATCAATTCTCTCGAAATGTACCGAGTATGAATCAAATATCCGATTGAGGTCTGCTGTCTGATTGGTTTAATTAAATATGGCACTACAATCTTAGCCAATCGATAACATTATGCGTTTGAGCTTTATCTCCATATTGAAGGGATATCGCTTTGTTTTCCAAGATGTATTCATCTGCTGCGTCGCCTAAGCAAGAACGTTATTTTGAGTAATTTCTCCTGGCAAAACATCAAAATATAAGAGTTTGTTGGTTAATTACGAGTCTGACTGTTGCTTCGCAAGCTGCCTGCAACCCTATCAATAAAGCTGGTGATGGTCAACAAGTTTTTTGACAGAAACTCAAAGAGACAGTGTCACGAATTTGATATAAAAACCTGAACGAAAATTCCAAAATTCTTGGTTCAAAAAGCACAGTTGGCTTGCCTATAATATTGAAGGAAATTTTATGACGCATTCACTTTTTATTAAGTACAAAAAGAATAAAGTTTTCCATTGAGTCACTAATTTTAAGTTTATAGTTACATCAGTTATTAGTGTTGAACAGTCTATAATTAAAAAAAACTATATTAACTATGTTTCTAATGTTAACTGCTGTTAGTTAAATTCACACCAACCACTGACACTTAAACAAGACAAAACTAGTCAAGGTAAATAAATATTGTTATTTATTTTATCATTTGTAGGAAATTGTAGGTGTTTTTTGTTTGTGTCTCCAAAAAATTGGAAATGTCCCCAATTTCTTATTAGCTGTGAGACAAATGTCACCGTCTGTGATACCTCGCCAGAACACTGGCTGTAGTAAGTGCTGCTGGTGCAAGACGAAATGGTAAAATCTAGTTTACAAAGAAATAGCCTATTTGAATTATTATTATAAAGTCCAAATTGGTTCAAGGTCTGGTCAAAGTGGTCATTGGTCAAAGTGAGGTTGAGTGATATGGGTTGATTGGGAATGGGCATAAGCAACGACTGTGTATGTATCCAAGTGTCATAGTAAGCGGTGTTTCCATGGTGCTAGACGAAATGGTAAAGTCTAGTTAACGAAGAAATTACACTTTTGAATTATTGTAAGCCCAAATTAGGTCAAGGTCAAAGTGAGGTTTGGTGATATGTGTAGATTGGGGATGGTCATATGCAACAACTGTGTAAGTATCCAAGTGTTCTAGCAAGCGAAATAAGTGCTAGACAAAACAGTAAAATATAGTTAACCAAGAAACTGCCCATTTGAATTAAGTACAAATTATGTCAAGGTCATGGTTAAAGTGAGGTTGGGTCATATGGGTGGATAAGGAATGATCATAAGCAACAACTGTGTAAGTATCCAAGTGTTGTAGTAAGTGGTGTTGGTGCTAAACAAAACGGTAAAATCAACTTAACTTTATCATGGACGGAATGACGGACGGACAGACAGAAAGGACAATCTCTATATGCCCCCAGCATTGAGATGCCAGGGGCATAAAAAAAATTATAATAATCTCCCATCTGCTATTTCTTTGTTTTACTTGATCCTAAATTGTCTGTGTTTCCGTATGTGTTATTGTCCGGGACAGTTGGGGCACTGACTAAAATGCAGACAGCAAATGCAGAAAAAATAAAGAAGGAAAATGCAGACAATATAGATAAAGAAGGAAAACGCAGACAATATAGATACAGCAGGAAAACGCTTACAATAAAGATAAAGAAGGAAAACACAGAACATATAGATAAAGGAAAGGCAGAGGGGATACAGGTTTAAATAGATTTAATTTGTGTTTAAAACGCCCTAATGTTGCCTTACACATGTAAATATAACATTCCATTGATAAATATGTTTAATATTGTTTTTAATATGTATTATTATGCCTTATGGGATATTTATAACATTTTAACATTGAGCAGTGTAAATAACAGGGTCAATTAGTTTTATTCTTCTTATCATGTGTATTATTATTAATTCTAATGGAAACTAAAACTACTCATAATATATTTCTGTAATTAAAACATTATTTCATTAGACAACAAATGTTTCTCATCATAAACACTTCATAAGCTAATGCACCTATAATTTGAAAATTTAAATATCAAAATGTTATTCATAATATTAAAATATGTTCACAAGCGATATTAATGTAAATTACTTTTTCCCCAAGAACAATGAACAATAAACAAACAACAGAACACCTTTCAACTTCCTACAATAAGTGTAATCTGTGTTTTCCTACTTAGTTTTCTTTCATTGCGCATGCGTTTTCATACTATTTAAATATTGTCTGCATGTTCCTTCTATTTTCATATCATGCGTTTTACTACTATTTTCATATAGGCCCTTCGTGCTCAGACAAAATTGTGTTTTATTTATATTGCCTTCAAGGAAATGGCTTATTACAGCTTACAGCTTGCTAAAGAAAAAAAAGACTAGAGCTATCAAAATACAGCTTTGACAATACAGACAAACACGTGCGATTCATATACGGTGTATAAAGTGGTGAATCATATGATATTTCATTTTAAATGTGACATTTTAAGATGTTATCATAATTTTAATGATATGCACGGCGACAACCGGGCTATTGAACACCTGAGCTCCATTAAAAGTTACCATAAAATATATTCTTTCCTCCCAAAAAACACCCGATTATCAAAAAACCCATCAACATAATTGAAGTGGTTTGTGCCAGTAAAACTGTATAACTACCTTTGATCATCGTGTTATCAGCACACCCAAAATAATTTTCCAATTAAAATAAGACACGACACCGCAGTTTCTTTTCAAATCGGCTGTGAAGAGATGATAACCAACATGGTTAAGGAAGTTTTGCTTTTTCATCATAATTAATGTGGATCTAGTTACGAGGCATAAATCCTGTTTCTTTGTATTACGTATTATCCTGTTTGGAATATGTAATTTACATCTGTTCATCACCTCACTTTATTTATTATACCACACGTGATTGCTCTATGCATTTTGTACATAGACCAAAAGTTACGCAACAAGGTGACAAAGGTGACATTTGTTAATATCACCCTTCCCAAAATATATTGGGCAATGACACTAGAATGTTGAATTTTGAAAATCCCATATACCCACCCCTGCATAATTTTAATTAGCACAACAAGTTAGGCCCTGTGCCAGCCAATATTGAGCTACTTTTTATATGGGCAATATTGGGCTGGAGAGCCCAACCGCTGAAGGACCAACACTGTGGTGGAAATTTCTCCCTGTATGTCTATAGAGTAGCGACAGGATTTTCGTCGCTACTTTTGAACTCGGCCAAAAGATACCAATCATTACAATTTTGCAATAAAATTTACATACCTGTAATGAGACACTATTCCAAATTTATGTCCAGTATAAATTTATATTGTAATATCTATTTTCATTGCCTTTGCGATTTAAATCAACACACTACCACAAAAGACGCAACACACGCTTTACCTCGCTGTGTACTGATCGATCGATAAGTCGCCTTTACTATATTGTTGCAGAATCATGTACTGCGGGAAATGGCAGGTGGAGTTTGGCAAAGAGAAGTCGCATTATCGAAGTGTCCTGAGTGGGCGAGGCAAAGTACATTGGGCCAATCTGCCTGGCATGATGCGGGTAATGTACTGTCTGGGCGAAGTCCCATGAATAGTGTTCAGTGCCATCAAATGTACACTGCCCCTGCAATATAATATATAAAAGAATACTTGAATTATATTTAAAAATATTTAATGTTCATTTTTTCTTTACTGCCAATGAATTATTCTGTGGTATATGCTGTGAATATCAGCAAGTGTCTTGTCTGAGGACAGTAACAACACTGTTGAATCAGGACAATTTGACATTCGGCCTGGTAATGGCAATCCATTTTCAATTGCATACTCTTCAATAAACTTTTTATTGCTGATGTTGTAATGGAGGCTAAGTGCATTTGATGGTAATCGATGAATTTTGGGTGTAAAACCTTCATCGTCATATGACTTTGTAATTCTCTTTAAAGTGGATGCAGATGTTGCATGTGCAAACCAAAAAGACAATTTGCAAATTTGATGTCTTTAAAAAAATATTTTTGAGAAGGCTTTTGCCTTGGACGTTTTGTTTTCTTGTTCAATGAAGTGTGTTTATTGTTTGACCTATGCAGGGATCATCCTAGCCCAAAATTTTAGGGAGAAGTGACCTCCTTTTGCTGAATTCAGGGAGAAGTTTATCGATAACTGACACTGGCGAGTAAAGCAGCTATTTAGCCAATCAATCAATTGAATTATGTATAATTAATTAATTACAAAGACTACAGCCTGTAGTAATGAAAGAGAAACACATAATAGCCTAATAAGTTTTATTGGCATTAGAAACAGTATTTTCAAATACTCATGTTTATGTATATGACAATTGATACTAAGATTTCATAAGGCAGTAACTGGTTTCCTTTAAAATAATATAATTATATAAAGAGTAAATGTTACAATGTAAATTATTAACGCCCTTGATATTTCTCCTAATAACGCTTCATGTTATACATCGCTCAGGTAGACAAGTACCGGTGTTGTACACCACTTGGTTGTCAGCAAGCTGCACGTGGAAATCGTGCAACATAATTTACCCGCTGTTAGTCGGCTCCAGAACAAAGAAACCACAGGAGAATGAAATAACGTTGTAATGTTGTCGCGTGTTGTTTAATGCCTTTGTTTGGATGACATCATTGACTACAAACTGGGAATTGGATTACCTGTTACTTTTCACACGCGGTGTTTGTTACGATTGTGTTAATTGCGGAAATGGAAAATAATTGATCAGTGTATCTTTTTGTTTTAATTTTAAACTAATTGTCAGTTCTAAGGTCAAACATCGCAAAAAAGCAAACAGCAAATATTCATAGCCTGAATATAAGTTCCTTGACAGTACGAAAAACGGTAATAATAACTTTGAATTACTGTAAATTCTAGTGTAAACCCGCTGATCATATCGCCCAGTGTGCATTCGCTTTCTTGGTTCAAATGGAATAACCTTAGCCGATTGGTTGATTGATTAACACAATGCCAGGTCAGAGATGTGTACAAAACTTTCACGTCTCTACAGATCAATTATGGATGATTGTAGTATCATTATCTCCACAATCAGATAAACCATGACAGTAGTGGGCATAAGATTAGAGGAATAAGCATTAGTATTGGAAATTTTTCGGCAATTTTGATTTCTCTTTGATCAGATCACAGGGCAAAGTCAGACACCATAAGGGCGACGATTTCGCCTATGTCGCCCTTTAGGATAATCCCTGCCTATGGCAATTTACACTAGACTTAATTACTAGCTCTTTCTCTCTTGATGAAAGTTCCTGACAAGAAAAGCAGTATAGTAGGAGTGTGTCAAATCCTACCCCAGTTGAACATGGTTGGCCATAGAGAGCAGTACATTCACAAGTTTTTTGCTTGAACCCTGAAACAACAGCCTCTTCTTTTTTATCAACCTGTCTCTTATCTGACATATGAGTGTCATGACTGACGTGGGAAATACAAGAGGAATGGACATTTTGAATACCATCGTCACTGCAGTCAGAATCATCTCTATCATCAACAAGTACTGAATTCAAACAAGTGTCTGCATTCTCAGGTTCATAGTTTGATGCATCATGATCACAATCAACAAGTGAAGAGCAAACACTTTCTCCATTTAGTTTGTACAGTAAATCAACATTATGAAGTTCATCAATAAAAACTTAAGTCATTATTCTGGGAAATTTCATATGGAACTGTTGAGGCCTGGGAATAAATGTATGTGTCGTGACTCATTTATGAGATTCAACAATATAGTATATTGCAGAAGACAGTTTGTATGATTTATATACCTCCGGGTTACACATTTACATCCGGGTTACAAATTCAATTAAGACCGAAATGGTATTTTTACAGATATTTACCGAGTGTCATTGTTTATATGGGTTGTACAGCAATAGTGGAGGTATCTGGCCATCATTATATGAGCATTTCATGATGAATACTGCAATATTTTGCAAAGAAAAACGGAAGGAAATCTACCTTGTAATGTAACAGGACCTTCTGTGTTTGTTGACAAGGTCAAACGGTCAGTAAAAGATACTCGTTCAAGTCGTCCTAGGTTACATAAAACTATTCAATCTGTTATATGAACAACGGCCAGTCTTTTTAATGCAAAACATACTAATTGGCATGTCAGTTCATTATTATTTAACACTGTTATCGATTAAAGATTGCGAGAAAAATATGCACAAAAAAGTGTGAGAACTTTATCTCGTATTTTCTCGGAAATGACGTCAGCGCCAAATGGGTCAAAATCGCTTGTGCGTCCACATATGATGATCTGTCAATCATAGCATAGGCCCCTATATGTAAAAAGGATATAGATCTTGTTTAAAGACTTTTAAAAGCAGACATTACCGTTTCATTTCCTGAACTATGTCAATTGCCTCGCGAATCGCTGGCATCAGTGTGTCGCAGGCCGGATACTGGGTCGTCATCCTGATGACATTTCTTGACAGGGATTGAATGCGAATCTCGGCATTGAAGATAACAGCTAAAACCATTGTCTGTTCTGAGCGTTCGCAACACTGACGAGAGGATGCCTTGGGCTCCATGCAAGAAGTTCATAATATAATTTCAAAATATGATCGAATCAACACAATATTAATCAATATAAAAGTGTGTTCCATTGGTCTTACTCTTACGCCATAAATTTGAAGTTTAAGTAAACATGTCAACGATTGGTCAAAATTCTCAGTGCATTATGGTATTTTGTACCACCCTGTATTCTACTGAACCTGTCAATCAAACTCGAATGTCTGAACCTGGAACTAACGCGTACGACCCTGTATCGTACCGAACATACATGTATGATGCTGGAACAAACGCGTACGACCCTGTATGATACTATGTACGACCCTGTATCATACCGAACATACATGTATGATGCTGGAACAGACGTGTACGACCCTGTATCATACTATGTACGATCCAGAATCATACTGAACAGACATGTATGATGCTGGAACAGACGTGTACGACCCTGTATCATACTATGTACGACCCTGTATAATACTGAACAGACATGTATGATGCTGGAACAGACATGTACGACCCTGTATGATACAATGTACGACCCTGTATCATACTGAACATACATGTATGATGCTGGAACTGACGTGTACGACCCGGTATGATACTATGTACGACCCTGTATCATGCTGAACATACATGTTTGATTCTGGAACAGACGTGTACGACCCTGTATCATACTATGTACGACCCTGTATCATACTGAACAGACATGTATGATGCAGACACAGACGTGTACGACCCTGTATTATACTATGTACGACCCTGTATCATACCGAACATACATGTATGATGCTGGAACAGACGTGTACGACCCGGTATGATACTATGTACGACCCTGTATCATACTGAACAGACATGTATGATGCTGGAACAGATGTGTACGACCCTGTATGATACCCAACATACATGTATGATGCTGGAACATACGTGTACGACCCTGTATCATACCGAACATACAAGTGTGATGCTGTATCATACGCGTACGACCCTGTATGATACCCAACATACATGTATGATGCTGGAACAGACGTGTACGACCCTGTATCATACTGAACGTTTATGTATGTCCCAGAAACATACATGTACGACCCTGTATCATACCGAACATACAAGTATGATGCTGTACCATACAGGGTATTACATTTACGACCGTCATAGTACGTCATAGTTAACCGTGTGTTCATTATTAACGAAAGTTAGTGCATTTCTAACATTCATAGCTTCCTTAATAAACTTAGACAGATTAAAAACACTTGATTTATTAGTTGAATTTAAAAGCTGGGTAAATTTATAGACAGACGGTTTTACATAGAAATATCTTGTAATATATTTTTTTCTGATGTCAGTATAACAATTGCAAATGATGGCAAAATGGTATTCGTCCTCTATATCTGTAAAATTACAAAGTGTACAATATCTTTCCTCTCGTGGAATTCGATTATATCTTTCTGTTTGTATTCTGAGAGGAAGTCCATTTAATCTTAATCTACTCATGTATAAGCAATAACGTATTGATAAAATATCAAAATATGGCTGGTAATAATGTGTTGATTTACACAATTTATACTGACACAACATTGAGCTGTTGTCAATTTTTGACATCGTTTCTTGTTTAAAGGTGTCTATAATACGGGTTTTTAACTCATTCAAAAATAAATCCAGATTGATACAGCTAACATTATCAAATACATATGCAAATCCATAATCAGCTAAAACTTTGTTATATTTGCTGCCCAATTTAAATGTCCGTTATAACTATCAATAACAGATTGGGAATAAGTAGTTTTAACAATAATATTGTTTGAGCTAGCAATTTTCAGCCAGTATTTAATCATTCTAATATATTTACTAATAAACAATGGGTAACGTCCCAACTCACTATATGTAATTGCATTACAAGTATTTATTTTAACTTTTAACAATCGCTTGCAAAACTTAAGGTGGACTCTTTCAAGTTCCTCTGACTTAGTATAACCCCATACTTCACAGGAATAATTCAATATAGGACTCACAAAGGCATCAAATAACTGACACATTGTCTTAGGACTTAAGTCAAACTCCTTACATTTGCATAAAAGAATGTTCATTGCTTTCAAAGCTTTACCAACTAGGTGTTCCTGATTTAAAATAAATTTTCCAGTGTAATTAAAAATTGTTCCTATATAGTTAAAATCATTTACAACTTCTATTTTTTGTCCATCGTATGACCAGTTTTCACTATTTAATAATCCACCCCTTTTACGAAAAACCATAATTTTAGTCTTCGAAGTATTTACCTTGAGTCCCCAGGTATCACAATATGACTTTAAACTATTTAAATGTTGTTGTACCTCACATGGGGTTTTACCTAAAATGGCCATATCGTCTGCAAAAAGTAGAAGTATTAAAACAATATCATCTAAAACTAGGCCACAGTCAGTATCTTTTTGTAAAAACAACTCTAAATCTTCGACAAAAATAGAAAACAATAGAGGTGACATTACTTCGCCTTGACGCAAGCCCACTGCATATTCAAAGTAATCAGAATAATTAGAACACAGTTAACACGAGATTTAACATGCTGATACATATCTCTTACAATTCTTAAAAGTTTTCCACGTACACCACAATTGTTTAATTTCAACCACAAACCATTTCTATAAATAGAATCAAAACATTTCATCATGTCAACGAAAATAACATACAACCTTTTGTTTTCACTAATATATTTTTGCACCAATGACATAAGTACAAATATTGCATCAACAGTGGATCTACCTTTACGGAATCCGAATTGCGCATCCGAAATATTGTTGTGCTCATTACAAAACTGCTCAATTCGCTTTTTTATAACTGTAGTAAAAAGCTTCGCTAAACAACTAACCAATGTAATTCCTCTATAATTATTCACATCGTTTTTATCACTCTTTTTATGCAATGGGATAATTATGCCTTCAGTCCAGTTATTTGGAAAATAACCTGAGTTTAGTATAGAATTAAACAGATCACACAAATGTGATGATAAAATATCAATACTTTCAATTAAGTATTCATTTAAAATACAGTCACTGCCAAAAGCTTTGTTCCGTTTCAAAGATATCACAGCGGTAACGATTTCATTAACGGTCAAAGGTTTATCTAGTTCAGGAAAATATTCATTAGGATAATTAAAATCATTGTTTTCGCAAAAAGTCTCCGCCTGAACATTTTCACAATCAAAAATGTTGTTACTTAAATTTGAAAAATATTCTTTGAACTCATTTAATGATAAATTATTTCCCACATTACTCGTTCGTTTGCTGAAATATTTCCAGAACTCTTTTAGTTTACTCTTTTTTAAGTTTTGAATTTCAACCATCTTTCGCTTGTAAAAAACGTCGGGTAATTCGCAGCTTTCAGTGTATGATCAAATTTTGAGACTAAAAATCGCGGAAGAAAGTAGTCCACAATGCCCCGTTCGAATTCATTGATAAATCGTTTAATTGGGTCACGAGCAGAGTAGAATCAAGGACAAAAGTATAGTCCTAACATATTCATCTCGCTTATTGTCGATGTTTATGTGTGGCGTTTAAAAATGTACAACTTTTTATTTTACCCTGAATTACTTTATTACTTAATGTATTATTCAATTTGTCGTAATAATAATAATAAAGAACGAAATGGAATTCACAGTTTATCGGTAATTTCGCAGTACAGGCATCAGCAATAGCGGTCAGTTACACTCCATTAAACACCGGGGTAACAGTATAAAAGGGCCAGAGGTTTAGAAAATGTCTACTCTTCAGTTACACACTGGTCTATTAGGAGCAGGATGAAAACAACTTTTCCATTTTCTCTGGTTTTAATGATTATTTGTCTTTGAAATTTGTCACACAAGTAAATTAACAGATAATCTTTTGGCATATTAAAAATGAATGCTGTAAAACAACATTTAGCCTTGTTATCAAATAAAATTGTTAGATGTCTGCTAGAAAATTCAAATTTCCCTGGAAAAGATCATCCCACCCACAAAAAGGTCAAGAAGTTTACACAGCCAGTAGAAAGCTGTTGACTGATTGCAGTGTTTACATCCTGGATGCTCTCATCTGATAGATGGCAGGAGAAGATTTTTCGGCGTAGCTGTCTAAGATCACGTTTCTTGCGATAATTATGCAGCGGGAAAATTGAATGCCAATAGAATTGGGCACATTTTCTAATTCTAGGGAATGCAAACTTCAAACAATGTTTTAACGCATACCAATAACTGTTGCATACTTCTAGGGATTAAAAATTTACATAATTGTTTACATAAGCGGTTAAAATGAAGTTATACACATATCTTCAACATTTACTCTAGAACTGAGGCCTATTGTGAACGTATTTTCTCATTTTATGCCATAAACAGAATGCTATATTCATTCACGTAACGAAATAACTATTTTGTTTAGCCTACATTTATATAAGCGGTACGCTCTATATATAGCAATTGTGCAATGTTCTCATTCATAAATCTCATTCACAGTGTTGCCGTTCCACGAAGCCCATTTATTCTCGATAGCGAGTTCATCACATTTCAGAAACAGAAGCGTCATTCTAAAAATAGCGCTCGTAGCTAGCAATCGTTGTATAGCTGTGTTAATATACTCGTTCATGCACCAATAATAGCGTTCAGAGAATCATAAACCTACAAATTTCAATAAATGGGGAATTTATATTTATAAACTTACTGTTAATTTGAAATAAAATTGTGGTTACGATTTATTAACGATTATTTATAATTGCATCTTTCTATCAACTTCTATCAACTTCTCCAGTAGATGTCATTTAATCTATAAAAAGATCCTACATTGTCTATAGATAAAATGTTATGAAAGAAGATTCGGAATACGTCGAATTGTTATTCGCGTAGCCTGAATACACAATTTACAATACTAATTATACACAGGAACCCCTGATATATCATATTTCTACTGATATAATATAAAATCGTGATACTCTAATGAATTTTTGTGGTTACGTTATCAAAAATAAAGTCTTAACATTTCAAAAATCGCTGAATGTTCCCTTACTATTGCTTTTTATTGGGATACACAGTATAAATGCTTATTTGATTTCAAATCGTTATTATATTAGATAACTAACATGAATGGTATATTACCGGGACTATAACTAACTATATAGACTCGTCTGATACATAATAATTTTAATTCATTCCAGAAATTATTTTCTTACATTGTTAATTTGTTAAATTGGCTTGACAAATTCAGATAACAATTATGTTAACCTAAATTATTTTGGTTATTCATATATCACTGGTGGAAACATAGAGCTGTATTATTGGTTTATTCACAGCATAGATATTAATTATAATTTTATTTAATTTTTAAATTAATACATTTATCTCAAATGAACTTTTGGGTCCGAGAAGTTTTCTTATAGTGTCCGCAAAATCTGGGGTCCAATAAGTCTAATATTGGTGGGGACTTGACCGTCTGTTTAGGTAATTTTTAAATGACATCTCAATATTAATTTCAACGCCGATTATCTTTTTTTAAAGACATTTCTTGTTTTAACTACAGAAAGTTGCTTAGTTTTCACTCGAATACGTTTTCACTAGTCATGCTCTCTTGTTCAAACACGTGTCTCTGTTTACAAACTGACTGCTCCTATCATCAATCACTGTCTGATAAGCTCAGCCCACTCTCTGAATGCAGGTTAATTGCTTTACCACCGCAAACTCAGGGAAATGGACCCCACCAGAAAATTACAACGGTTTTGGGAACAGACTCTATGGCCGAGTTGTTAACGCGTTAGACTCTCACGCCGGCGGTCGGGGTTTGATTCCCATAGGAGGCAGATTTTTTTCTCATTTTTATTTATTTCAATTTTGTTTCACAGAATAAACGTTTTATATGTTAAATATTTTAATATTTAGCATAGTGTTTGTTGTTATGGTTAAAACTGAGTTTTGCTTAACGCCATGGTTATTTTTCTTCGACAAATAAATCTACTGTTTTCCACGGAGATTGCCCGTAATAAAACTGATAACCACCATTGTTCACTATATACCCGGTTGGTACATTCGGAGAATGTGTTGGTTACGAAAATTTCATGACCGAATGTCAGAATGCCATTAAAAGTTCTATAATTATGTGTGTAGCCTAAAGAAAGACCATGATATTGTAAACCGGACAAAGAATTTGGCTCATCAGGTTTCTTGTCCGACAATATTTTTCATTTTCAATTTAATGTTGTTTTGACAGGCCTTATATATATAATTCGTATATAGTATTGTTAGCTGCTGTATGCGGCTGTTTAGTTTTTAAACCTGTTAACGTTTTACTTAGTTGTACGTTTTACAATGGACCTCACTTCATCAGCTGCACATTTGACAACAGATACAATTCAAATCGGCATTATTAAAAGACAAAAACTAACCTATCTACACAATGGCGATATATATTTTAAAATCTGATTTTAATACGTGGCAATATATATTTTAACGTCGCATTTTGAAGATTATAAATCGCCTTGAGCAATGTCTCTGTTCAAGTTATATTTATAATGTTGACACAAATATTATAGTATTATAAATATTATAGTAAAATACGGTATGTAGGATTTAACTAAATGAAGTTTTACGAATATTTTCGTTTAATGTTTGACTTGTTTGAAAGAAAATATCATGCATAACACGTCGTGTTTGCTGGTTCTGGCTTGTTAACCAGAATTTAAATTCAGCGATTTGTATTCCCTTCACATAAGAACACTGAACGAGCTATTAGCGCAACTATTGAACTTTGCACTAACATTTTCAATAACTACTAGTACGAACGAATGTTATAACAGTCATTTAATTTTATTCGTGATTTCTAATATTCAAAACTGTAGGCAGATTTTCGTTAAGACACCATCCCAATAAACCGTTCGAATCTGTTCTATTTAATTTAAACTTGTTTTGTTATTAACATTTGAATATAGTGAGTTGTGCCCAATGTTACGCAACAGCGACGACTGAAGTGCCTTCAGCGCTTTGATATATTTTGCAATGAGAAGACCTAATGCACGATTAGCACTTTGAGCGACATGTTTAACAATAACAATGTAATCTAAATATTCGTCTAACACAATACCAATGTATGTATAATTGCTAACAGTACTTAATTGTTGGTTTCCACATAGGCAAACTGTGTCAGTTCTAAATACTGCTTTTACTCAAAAGTGTACAACTTGACTATTACTTGCATTACTTGTACATGATGACTGTGATGACATATACGTTGATCATGTAAACCACACACTGGGGACACGTTACACCAGATGTAACACCAAAAATACTGGGTCGAAATTTACATCTCTTCAAATAACTACGTAATATCATAAATAATGAACACTACCTTGATTTGACTGCTACAGACAAACCAGTACATTTAATATCAAATTATCCTCGAAGACTGTCCAAATTTATTGTCCACGCGTTTTTAACTCGCATGGAGACTTTGTATAATTAAATTTACGCTGAGATCTTTCTAACTGTACATTTTAAACTTCTTATTACAATGCTTAGGCATTGCCGTTATATTTGTATACTTATACGAATTGTTTGCTTATAACAACTGTATGATCTGTATCTTAATTGTTTGATCAATTATCATTCACATCCATCGGAGCATAAAAACAAATTTGTTCAAACGAACAATTTATGATTATGATCTTCATAAGATATTTTATTTGCGCCTAATTACATTTAATTTACATCAAAATTGTTTCGAAACTTTATAAGATACTATAACTTAATTATTTTTGTGCTTATTTATATTTGAGTTACTCTCAGACTTTTTCACACTTTGCATTATGTATATGTATCAGGTGACTTATAGACCCATCGGGTCGGGTGTATCTATTGTAATCACATTTCTGTTGCTTGTTATATTACACATGTCACTGAAATAAATAATTTACTTACTTACTTAATAGAAAACTCGTTAATAAATACATTTACACATTGTCTCTTCAAACTGTTACAAAATTAACACGTATGAGCGTTATGTTTCAAACGATATTCTTAAATACTGAAACAAGTATTAAGAAGTATGGGAAATGATCCCATCACAAATAATACGACTGTTGGTCGTAAAAGAAACATATGAAACATTTACAATCTTGAAAAGGTATTTCTTACACCAACAGCTCTAATCGTACATGTACTAAATATTTATTTAATCGCCCTTACGTATTACACAATTTACATATAGCATCGTACACTAAAATTACCCTTTCCTCCCAGACGTCTGCTAACATCATCGAAGGCAGCTTTCACCGAGTCCCTCTTGGTAACATCGACCAAAACTGTCGTTAGTCGCGACGAGGCTGCCCGCCCCAGTTTCTCCGCTCCCTGGTTGGTCAGACACCCGGCGAACACGTGCACGCCTTTCAGGTCCAACGATTTTGCCAGAAGGTTTCCGAATCCGGTGTCACATCCGGTAATGAACACACTTCTGTCCGGGATATGTGGGACGAGTTGTTTGGACAACACATATTTGACAGTTACCCAGACCAGGGTTAACACTGTAAACAGCGCACAAATAAGTGTAATGACAACACAAGCAACCTTGTTTCGCAAGAAAAAGGTTGTGTTTCTATGAAAACATTCATTAATGCATATTCCCAAATTTCTAACAAATTCTTGACAAAAATTTTATTTCGTTTGCTTTACATAATGACTATGGTTTATAATTTAGAACGCGTAACGCGGTTTAGTTCGACTGTTTGACCTTGAACATTGATTGTTTATTTATACATGTACATATGAACCGATAAATATATTTAGTATCGTTTAATATTCATTTATGCCCATACATTCCATGGAAATTTTACTTGTTATATCAAACTTCATTCGAGTTGCCGGTGTACCATTAAATTTTGACCCCGTTGAAAATTGACCCCATGGGTACTTTTTCAACGGATGACTGATCAACTTTCAACGTTGAAAACTGACCCTGCCCGTTATATAATGACCCATCCACTTGAAAATTCGACACTCGTTGAAAAATGATCAACTATAGACAGGTCATATTTCCATTGATTCCAATAATCTTATGCAATTTGCCTATTACCTTGCAGACCAACGAATAACAAATCTGTTTTTTTTTCAGGACTGTAAGCAATAATGAACATTTAGTTATACATTCGAGCGCGCTACTAGCTAATAACGATTATTATTTGCCAATTCAAGGGCCACACTTCTGCAAATACAGGTCAGATATTAAAAAAACCCAGCTACACATATAAAAATGCTTATTTACGTCTATATATAAAATAAGTGACTATAATTTATGTGTAATGTATAGACAAGATGTCTGAAAACTTATTAACTAAAGTATGCCGTAGAGCAGTGTAGATGCTGATGATTAGCTTTCATTAGAATGCTAGAATAAATATATAACTTAGCACTGGTGTTGTTATTACGTCATTTGACTATTATACATTTGTATAGACAAAACCGAAACAAAACTATGGCATACTTATATAGCATAGTGTCAGCTACCACTACTACTACTACCACTACCACTACTACTACTAGTACTACTTGTGTCACGAACGTGACCCATGCTTGTCTGTCAAAGGTCAAGGTCACTGCAATTGCTAAACTATTTCTCCCACAAAAGCAAGGTTAACTAGTTTGACTGAAGTCGTGGTTAAAACAGTCAAGCGCATCATTGTCAAGGCAAAAGAAGCCACGAGTGATTGCATCTCTTGAGGTTAGAAAAACTCCATTGCAAGACCTCGGATTTTCACAATCACAATTGTTGCAAGGTAGACATAATCAACATAATCATTCCAGTTAAAAGCGAGAAACGCATACCTAGGACAATAAATACACGTGAAAAGCAAAGTTGGTAAAACATGGTTGCCTGCAAATATTATTTCCATACACAATGACATATCATGTAACAG
The DNA here is from genome assembly GCA_027627225.1 of Congeria kusceri. Lineage (NCBI taxonomy): Eukaryota > Metazoa > Mollusca > Bivalvia > Myida > Dreissenidae > Congeria > Congeria kusceri. Next base: position 82,389,083 of record CM051027.1, read on the forward strand.
TCAAACACAGGATGGAGCTACATGTATATACCACATAAACCGCCAGTTAGTAATGAGAACAAACAACAGAATTTTAGAGACATTTAGGAATTTGCCCCTTATGTCACCTCAGAATAAATTAGTTCACCAGAGCCTAGCAAAATACCAGAACAACAACAATTTAATTCACTAATGAAAAACAGTGGTGCAAACCATATCCATTGGGAATACAGAATTGATGAAGTTCAGGTTTAAACAATATCTGGAAGGCTTGTCGAGCCGAATAAATTATTTTCAGGAGTGCGGAAAGTAATGGGTAAAGTAATTAGCTGTAAACAACAATTTCATGTGTGTTATCTCGACATGTTGCGCAGAGTTAATAGTTTCTTTTGAAACATGATCTACACGAAGCGTGACACTGCTGATAACTTGATCATTGTTTCAGTGTGGATTGTTGTAACTGAATTGAATGATGACAAATCGTGACAGTGTGACCGGGGCTTTTGGCTACGATAGCCCAATATAATCGTGGACGTGTTAATCGTGATGAGTTGGGATGCACAGTGTCCCGATTGTGTCTTCCTACGTATACCTACGGTTGTTGTAGGACGAGACTACGAATATCAACGACACTTGTAGGTTTCCGCAGCCCATTCACCACGGTTTTACCAAGATATGATGCGATCTATTACGGTTGTAATACGCTAGCGTCAGGTCAACGCTACGGTAACAGACGATTACAGGCGATTGTTAACGTTTCTCCTAAGATTATAGTGAAATTAAAGAAGATTCATCACGATAAACATACGAGCAGCCAATAATTTTCACGCTTCACTACGCTTCAAGGCATCAAGATGCCTCGTGCATAATCGTGACACCAACGTAAGCAAACGTCAATCGTGTATATTCGTGAGCAGTCATGATAGTTGTCGCTAAAGATCCTATTGGAATCGTAACTGAACTGTAGGGCAAGCGTAGAAATTCGTACCATTACGTAGCAAAACGTACCATAACGTACTACAGTATTGTTATATGTATGTCATAAAATCTGTCACGATTAATCACGATTAAACACGAAAGGCCACGAATGCCTCTACGATGGCTGTACGAATAAGCCAGATTGAGATACGATGGCACTAGGATTGTCCTACATTTTGGAAAAATCGTGGCGGCGCTACGATAAGTCACGAATGTTTTGAACATGTTCAAAACTGTCGTAGCGCTTCCCGATCGGTAAGGATTCCCCAAGATTCTTAAAGATTCACACAGATGCCAGTACGTATGTGTTCAAGCTATACCACGCTCAACCAAGATTTTGTAAATCGTGGGCAATCGTAGCAAAAATCGTGACAGTGTGACCGGGGCTTTAGGCACGTTGCGGCCACGTTGCGCAACGTAGATAAACGAGGCGACGAAAACGTGACACTATGACTGGGGTATTACTAATTTAAGCTCATCGCTCGAAAAGACGTTTCCATACATGTCAATCACATGTAAATCAATCTAGTACTAAATAAACCAATCATTGTACTCGAATACCACGCGTTGAACGGTTAACCTATTTTACACAGGAGAACACGTGGTAAAGCTTGTGATATGTTTGTGATTATTGATTAATTACTTAACCCTTTAACAATTATTATTGTTGGGAGGAGTTTAAACGTGATTGGCAAAATTTGGAAAGATCTAATTAAGAGGATCGCCTTCTATTCATTGCTTTGGCGACCATTTACAAGAATTGTAAATGTTAATAAAATGTTAATATGGTGTCATACACATTACATGTATATATTATATTTCTATACTGTAAACAAAACAAACTCACATGACAAAGTAAAAACAAGTGTATAATAAAAATTATAAACAAAAACAAAGAAAATTGCATTGCGTTGTTGCATCAACATAAAACATTACATTGCAAACTCACATGTAAACACAATCGGCATGTTCACAGTGGTACAGTCACTTTGAAGGGATTATATGTCAGCGAAAAGGGCCTCAAGGGGGTAATTTCTTAATTTTTTTCAGAAATTATGATATGAATTATGGCATATAATAACGGTTAAAATAAGGGATATGTAATGGGAAAAAGTGTTCGCATTCTAAGATAAAAATCAATTTATAATATGGGTCGTGTTTGTTTGGCCCTTCTCCTGTTTACATTGTGACGTCAGAATTGTGAGTATTTTGTATAATCATAGTTTATACACGTGTTTAAGTACAAAAAATAGCGCAGTGGCTTAAGGGCTGTCTACTGTAATTTTTTCGTATTGTTCCTAAGTCGTGAGTTCGATACCCGCTTGGGGTTTTATTTTTTTTAAAGATGTTTGCTGATTTTTATCGAATATCTCTTTATGTATTATATTATTTATTTTTAAATTATTTTTGATGTCTTAGCATAGCCCATTTCTATCATCGAATATCCTTTATAGTGCAATAGGAAACAAATTCTTCGATGATAAAGTCCCTCTAAAGAATAAAAATGTACTTTTGTGTGCAAACCTGCTGCATGATAAACAATAATAGTAAAAATAACGTTTATACATCAAACACACAATTTTGCTATACAATACAAACTATAAAGTTTATCGTACAGTTATGATGTAGTAAAGTCTGCATGTAATTTTTTATAAAGGCAAACGTTCGGCGCTGTCAACAAGAAGGCTTAAATGCATGAAGAAAGATTAAAAAAAACTATACCATTTAATGTTTAAACTGAGAGCATCAATGAAACATCATACGATTAAAGGTCGATGAAACATCACGCGATTTGTTACACATTGAATGTCGATGAAAGATTTTACGATAAATACATTAAATATCGATGAAGCATACTATTCATTGAAAACTAAAGATCTAGTTTCAGTGCACATCTGCTCGCTTTAGTCCTGGTCCAGCTCGCTGCATATCGTTCCATAAAGCGCAGGCCACCCCAGAATGTAATCCACGACTCGGTCCGGAAGGTAGCCGAGCAACCGGAAGAAGACGTTGGCGTCCACCCCTACTAGGTAGCGCAGTTTGGGAATGCGCGCCAGCAGTGCGTGCGTCATGGCGTCAGACACGTATTGGGGCTTGGAGCTGACGTACTTGCGCGTCATTTTGATGCCTGCGAGCACTGCAATAGTAATACGTGGATTTTTTTTCCGAATTATCCGACCTCCATATTATAGAACTCCAACTCCTAATTGATCTCATGAAAAAAAAAATAAAGTTTTACTCTAAAAAAAACAATTGTCTAAACATGTCAAGCATTAATTATAAAAACACATACATGAGTTTCCACACGATATTGCAACAGAACACACAACAAAAACAACAACAAACAGCATAAACACAAAACGAAACGAACAAACAAACAAAATACTGAAACTTGCATAGACAGTAATACTTATATTTTGTAAAGCCATCAACGCTAATTTATTTGTTAAATCATCAAAATTTCAACTGACGGTATTCGCAGACGTGTCCGCCGTAGACGGCCTGCAGTTCCGGCGAGCTCCGTTTGTACGCCTTCTTCACCATGCCGGTTATGCGGTGCTGGTCCGTGATGTTCGTCTGGAAGCCCCCGGGCTCGATGGTGTGCACGGACACCCCGGAGTGCAGCAGCTCGCGCCTGCCAAGACATGTGCGGGTTACATTAATAATGCTCGTGTCGTGAAATAAGTTAGATAAGTACTTGTATGACATATTGACTGTATCTTACGTGCTTTTCATCAGTTTCGTACGTAATGTATTGCCGTACAAAAAAATTAATACTGAACAATTAAAAACAGATGTCTAGCGGGAATTGCATAATTTTTGTGAATAACAATAATAAAAAATCATCATATATACATGTACATACTTAAATGAAGTTCGAACTTTTATTTAAATATGGGCTTTATATATTATATTTTTGGACAATATCTACAATTAACATGATTACCAACCTAAGGCACACAGAAAACATTTTCACTGCTGACTTGGACGTAACGTAAGTCGTGATTCCCGGATATCCGCAGTTTGACGTCACGCTGCAGACGTTGACCAGCCTACCACGTGACTGCCTCAGCAACGGAAGGAAAGCCTTGGTAACCGCCACGGTGCCGAAGAAGTTCACCTGAAAAACGTGCTCGAACTCTTCCATCGTGGTCCACTCCACCGGTGCGAATGTCGGCATGACCCCCGCGTTGTTAACAACGCCCCATAGACCTGTCAACGTTTGTAATATTGTAAGATTAAGCGATACGTTGGTGACAAAACAAGTAATTGAATATATACAAATCAAATTATTGAGAACAAGGGTTTAAAAGAAAAAACACGCTTTATTCAGATTAATATTGATTATTCAGTGTGAACTTGTTATTTCTTGTAAATATTAATTTGTTGTTGGTTTATTAATCGACATTGACACAAAAATATTTCATTTACGCTTAAATTAAAGTACAAATACTAAACTTAAGTCAACAAACACGCACCTTCTTCATCTAGATTTGCTTTGACAAACTCATACGCTCTCTGGATCGTCTCGCCCTGAGTTATGTTCACAATCACCGTCTGCAGCCGCGACGACGTCTCCGACCGCAGTTTCGCCGCCCCTTCCCCTGTCAGACATCCGGCAAACACGCGCACTCCCTTCAGGTCCAACGATTTTGCCAGAAGATTTCCGAATCCGGTGTCACATCCGGTAATTAATACACTCTTCCGGTTGACGTCACTCAGCTCTAGCAGGGACATGTACCAGTACATTACCAACAAGACTATCGTCAAGACAGCCACAAAGGCGACGAACAACGCTGCAACTAAGAACATGTCGGAAGAATTTTATGATTACTTCTAAATCAAAGGAACTGACATAACTGTTTAAAATGATATCACAAATGCCAAGAAAAAAAATCAGATCTTTTTAATGTTATATATTCTCAATAACGGACAAACAACACCAAATACAACCGCGAAAATGTTTATTTGTATGTATTTATGCAGTTATATAGACTGACGCAATGAAATCATGCGATTGATACAGTCAAGGTGTTATCAAAACTGTAATCGGAAAATATGCAGTAAATACATACGGTCGTGATTATAATTATCATTGTTTTGAAATAACCGATTTTACAGTATAGCATGAATTAAGTACATCTGAACTTAGAAACAAAGATCTGCTGTAATTCAACGGTCACAACTTCAATTTTGCGTCAGTTATTACACACCTATATAGGAGCCGTGTCGTAGGAAAATCGACATAAATGCATATGCGTAAAGTGTCGCCCCGGATTAGCCTGTCACAGTATTGAGTCCCTTATCGGCTGAGATCAACACACTGCTGCAACTGAAACAGTGCACACAGCCCTTGCTCAGTCCACAGAGCGAAACGATTGCAGATAATGATAATTTTATGGTGGACCAATACACAGACAGGAATACCGCATGAGGCGGTCAGACATTCCTTAAAGTAATCCTTTAAAACCTTACCTAGCTCTAGACACAACAAAGTGCATATAGAAATTATTCTCAGAAACATGACTTGTATTTCGTGTTTTTATTTTTACGTGGTGGTGGCTGTGGAGAAAGTCTTTCAAGATTAACAATAAAGTCTCTTGAAGGTTTGTAATTGAGATGTTTACTTCATAGCAGTGTCAGCTGTGAACATACAGGTATATTTATGTTTAATTTTTTAACTGACATCTGAACTACATCATTTACGTTCATTTACACTGCGCAATAATTAGCTAGTTACATTGAACAATATTTAGACAAACCTTTTAAAGCATGTGTACTTATTAACTGGGACTCGTGTCCGACATCAGCATTGACATTATCACTGGTTATCTTAACAAGACGTCTGGGGGAGATAGCATGTGGTACGTCCGAAGTTTTCACATGACTCACAAGGCCATTTACCAGGGTGTCAGTGAAACAGTGAGTACTGATAGGGCTAGGTAAACAAAATCACGGTAATAGCTGGGTTTATAATGTGGAACCTTTAAACAAGAGTGCCTCTAATCGCTCAACTGTTGGGGTTTTAACAGCGCTTAGCTTCAAAACGCATAATAAAGGTTGGAATAACTGGATCATTATCGTGCACAGGCGGTTTGGATAAAACTGAGTGGGATACCCCACGGAGATGCCAGACATTCCTTAAGCTAGGCCTTTAAGGAATGTCTGGCCTTTCCATAGGGGTATTCCACTCTGTGTAATGGTCCACCATAAAATCTCTTATTATTATCTGCAATTTTTTATATATCTTAGCTGACTGAGCAATGCTATGTGCTCTGTATCAATTGCAGCAGTGTATTTATTGATCTCAGCTGATAAGGGTCGCCACACTGTGTCCACACTGTGACCAAAGCAGGGTGGTAATGCACATGGGTACAATACCCCAGATTTCGGGGGGGGGGAGGTCAAAGAAGAAGGATTAAACTATGCCTTTAATGGCCATAAAGTAGCAAGTATGAAGTTTAAAACATTCGTCCATTTTAATTTAATTGCCTAGTTTTATTTCAAAGGAACTGGTCAAATTCTGTGGATACAATGTATTCATTTAAACAAAATATTGTTGTTGTTTTTTATTTATAAAAGCAGCAAAAGATTAATATTTTACTGAAGAGAATACAATTTTCAATATAGACTAGCTCGTACATTATCATTGTGTGTTTTTTCTAAGGAAGACTAGCACAAATTAATGTTCAATATACAGTAAAATTTGAGGTAAAAATGTTGCTGTTTCAACAAGTATATACAAGTTTAAACCGGCTTGAAAAAGCTGTTTGCAAATCATTTACTGGCAAAAGTCATAACAAGAGGGCCATGATGGCCCAAATCGCTCACCTGAGAACTGGTACAGATGAAGACCATACTGTTGTGACAGGTTTGAAAATTAAGGTATCTAAACAATACGCAAAGGGGGATAATATCAATTTGATGCCAAACATTCGTAAGTGCAATGGGCTAACTAATGTACGAGCTGGGTAGTGGATGTGTGTTGTTTTTGCTTATGGTTCTCTAATTTCTCGATATTCTTACCTGACCCTTTTTTCATTAATTCAGTGACAATTCTGGAAAATGCAGAAACCGTAGATTTTGATATCTTTTTCGCAGACAGTTTTGGCGAACTAGTTGCAATGCAATTATTGCGATAGCTGAGCTATAAGGTCAAGTTTTGCTTTTTCTTTGATAATTTTCTGTCCAATGATGATAAATGATGTTAATGCGGGCTCTGAAGCCATACATGTTGCATGTACAAATAACTGCATGCAAGGTTTGCAACTGTTGGAAATCAAATTTTATCAATCAATTTTTATGGTCATACGCAAACTGTGTAAGTTTGGCCAACATTGAATTGAAAATAGTGTGTGCAAGCCAATCATTGATAACTTGTTGATGACTTTTTCCAAACACAAGGGGCAATAACTCCGGTGTTTCTGGCCCGATTATGCTTATATTTGACTTCACCTGTAGTCTTACGTTCATAGACAAACTGTGCACGATTGGTGAAGATAGGATAAAAATGAAGTCTCTATCCTGAATAATGTAAATTTGTGGATTTTTTTTTCACAAACAACGGCAATAAATATGTTTTTTTCTGGCCCGATTCTGCTTATATTCGACTTCACTTTTAATCTTATGGTCCTAAACAAACTTTGCAAGATTGGTGAAAATTGGATGAAAAATAAAGTCTCTATCCTGAATAATGTCCATTTTTGCATATTTTTGACAATGGGCAATAACTCCGGTTTTTCTATTCCGATCTTGCTTATATTCGACTTCAACTGTAATCTCATGGTAATAAACTGTGCAAGATTGGTGAAGATTGGATGAACAAGATGTTGTGTTTGATAAACACACATGCTCGCGGTTGGTGCTGGATAGCCCATTTCTTAGTCCAAATAAGGTCAAGGTCAAGGTCAAAGTGAGGTTGGGTGATATGGGTGGATTGGGGATAGTCATAAGCAACAATTGTGTGTGTATCTAAGAGTTTTAGAAAGTGGTGTTGGTGTTAGACGAAACGGCAAAAATCTAGTTAACCAAGAAACAGCACATTTGAATTATTATATGTGCAAATTAGGTCAAAGTCAAGGTCAAAGTGAGGTTGGGTGATATTGGTGGAATGGGAACGGTCATAAGTAACAACTGTGTAAATATCCAAGTGTTGTTGCAAACGGCTTTGGCGCTAGACAAAACAACTAAAAGAAGTTAACCAAGACACAGCCCATATGAATTATTCTAAGTGCAAATTAGGTCAAGGTCAAAGTGAGGTTGGGTGATATGGATGGATAAGAAAGGTCATAAGCATCAACTGTGTAAGTATCCAAGTGTTGTAGTAAGCGGTGTTGGTGCTAGACGAAAAGGTAAAATCTACTTAACCTTGTCACGGACGGAAGGATGCACGGACGGAAGGACAGACAAACTGGACAATCATTATGTGCCTCCCGCATCAAGATGCCGGGGGCATAAAACTGAAGTCTCTATCCTGAATAATGTCCATTTTTGTATATTTTTTAATAAACAAAGGGCAATTACTCTGGTGTTTGAAAACGATCTGGCCCATTTTTGGCGCCTGCTGAGATCTAATGGCCATACACAAACAGTGAAAGTTTGGTTACGATTGGGTGGAAAATAAAGTCTATATGTTGGAAAAAATGCATTTTTGCACTTTTTCCATGAAAAAGGGGCAATAACTCTGTTACTGGTGTAATCTGACCCAATAAAAATCCCGTCCGAGATTTAATGGTCGTACACAACTGTGCAAGTTTGGTTACGATTGGATAAAAAGTGAAGTCTCCAGCGTGAGAACGAACCCAAGTGTTGACGGCACGCGGACGACGGACGACGCAGGAGAGTTCCCTTATACCAATAGCTCACCGAGAACTTCGTGCTCATGTGAGCTAAAAATAATAACAATATACAAACAGTAAGTGAAAATTTGCACATATGCCTTATACTTATCCAAATAAAGACATAACAAACAATAAAAGGCGCAAAACTAACTAAAGGTCAAATATCAAAATAAAATAATACACTGCACACCAACATTCCAAGTGCAAATGGTATAAATGAAAGTTACTAACAATGCCCGCGAATACAAAAGTGGTATTTCAATGATAAAATTATGAAACAAACAAACACAACATTAACACAGAGATTACAAAAAACACACACGTGTTATACATAATGCTAATTTTAAATTATTCCTAAATAATCTCCACTGATCATCAAATTCCATGGAATGTTTACCTTATTACAAATATCAGTGAGATATGAACATAACCTTTGGATAAAGGGTCCCAAAAGGTTAATATTATCCATGATAATCATTTACAATATGACATATACCCGGTATGTACAATAGAAAAACTTAGAAAGGTGGGCGGTAAATATATACTAAATTAGCGTAACAAACATACTGGCAAGGTTGTGACACTTTGGGCTAAATACTACTAATATATACACAAACCATTTAAGCATGCGAGTATTGCTAACGGAAAACTTGAAATGAGTGTTATTCGTATCTAGAGGAATGCTTTACAACCAGAACAATGTGGGTAATTACAAACAAGAGGGCCAAGATGGACCTGGGTCGCTCACATGAGTTTAGCTAGAACTGCCACCGTCATGGCGCAAAATACTCTCACCACCTCAATCATTAACAGTAATTGGCGTTGAATAATAACATGAATAAGTATGTGGCCAGACATAAAAGTGATTTGAAGGAATTTGGTAGAGGTTCACCCAAGGAACATTTCTATGAAAACTATTTTCAAATCCAGCCAGCAGTTTCAGACGAGGAGATTTTCAAAGTTTTCCAGTTTTTAAGCTTTTGGTTGCCATGGCTTCCAGAGTTTTCAATATGTTCTGATGATTTGAAGGAATTATTTAAAGGACCATCCCAGAAACATTCCCGCTAAGTTTTGTTAAAATCTGCCCGGTAGTTTTAGAGAAGAAGTTGTTTGAAGTAAAATGTTGATGACGGACGATGGACGCCGAACGCTGGACACACTGATCACAATAGCTCAGTATAACATACATGAATAACAAACCATGTGTAAACAACTTAAAAAACAACAACATAAAAATTTTCATCACAACATACATTTAACTTATGTGACCAAAGAAACAAATGCGATATATGGGAAAAAGCACAAAATGGAATAACTCATAATATAAAAACTCTGCCAAGTAATACGAAAGTCCTATTTTATTTCATGCTGCGGTGAATTAGTGGAGAATACCAGTGAATGATAACCCGATCATTTCACTCTAGGTCGAGTGAAATGATAACGTTTGATCATTTCACTCTTGGTTGTATGGAACTACTTTTAACTTTGTTTTCATGTTTATTTTTTGAAAGTATGTGAATACCCTAATCGTCAGTGTAAACATCGGCCATTTTAAACAACAGAAAACACATAATACAATTCAATTCAAATAAAGTTAAGCAACAACGACGCAGTTAGAGTGGCACTATTTTCCCACCACAACAGTGAGCGACAAATTTGGATTCATAATGACGTCATATTTATGACGTCATAAAACACAAAACTTTTGACGCTTCAGCATATTACGCGCATTTTTTTTTCATTTATCGTTCAAAAGCATGAAATAAAAAAAAAAAATTTTAATACAGTGTAAGATCATATTTTATTTCATTCGTGGTCATAGAAACTATATATTTGCACGAGTGGCTGTGCCACTCGTGAAAATATTGGCTCTATGACCACGAATGAAATAAAATACGATCTTACACTGCATTAAATAAATATCCTCTATGTGTTTAGTTATGTACACCTGGACTTTGTATCATCACAATAAAGAAAGCACCGCCATAACAGTTATCTTAAGTTCCAAAGGTGTAGACAAAAATGTGGATAGATACTTGCACCACTCATTATTCTGCTTTAATGATCATTATAAGTTTCTGAATAAGGAGCAAGAACTCATTTTGAGAGTGAAATGGAAAAAACAACCACCCTTACAAAATAATGCACCTTAAAAGATTCATGTCAGCTACTTTAAGATATTAAAGTAAAACATGCTACATATCCAACTGTTATGCTCTTTGAGTCAAAGTATGCATCGTGGATTCATAGATGTATCAAAGGATGTAAGTCTCGTCATACTATATGAAAGTCTAAACATAATGTGCAAATCTTCACATGATGAAAAGTTTCAGGTCTACCTGCAATTGGCTCATTGCTTTTTTTCCTTCTATAGTAGGGGCCGTTATAAGGCGTCATCACCTCATAAAAATGCTTTCAAATCATGCAGCTTCCCCCTAAAACTGATTTGACCCCAGGAATTTTCATTCCCCTGCTATGATAATTTTTCCCCTTAACGCCAAAAATAACGCTATTTTTCCCCAAGCTGAGGGCCAAGTGCCCCTTTCCGAAGAGGTGAAAAAAGGCATTGACTGTGTGAGGGAAAAACCATCCACCAATCTAGATCGTCTGAAAACCCACCACTAATGCTGTCATTGTCGAGGAATGCTTTCACCACAGAAATGTATTAGGGTTCTACAGCCGATCTTCCCACACTTAGTAAGAAAGGAATACCAGATTTTTTTGGAAATTGAATACATATTTACAAAATTAAATGAGAAAGTAACAATCTCGGAAAAAAACATAATCTTACAATGAAAGTAATCAAACGAACAATAGTTTTGTATCCAGTGCACATTTTGTTCGTTCTAAATAACTCTGCAGTTATATTGAACATCACAGATAGCATAAAGACTATTGAAAAAAAGCTACTTATGAAAATCTGCATATATTTAACACAATATGCATAATGAATAATAATGATACTGTTAGACATGCTAGACACAGTGTCATTATCACCAATTCAGCACATATATTTCTCACTCAACACACATCAGATACTAGTAACTTACTAATCCTTTTCTTTCCTCACCATCTATCTTGGCTATAGCAATTTACATTTTATAATCTTGGCTATAGCAATTTACATTTTATAATCTTGGCTATAGCAATTTACATTTTATAATCTTGGCTATAGCAATTTACATTTTATAATCTTGGCTATAGCAATTTACATTTTATAATCTTGGCTATAGCAATTTACATTTTATAATCTTGGCTATAGCAATTTACATTTTATAATTAAATAACATTAACAACAGAAGCGTAAAAGTATGACACTGAATTTGAAACGTCTGTTTTGGCATTTGAAACAGATAATTTCACTCAACATGAAAATTTACTAGAGTTTGTGTATGTGCAATTAGCCAAGATATGTGATTAACAGGCTTTTTATTCAAGAAAATATATTATTCTAAACACTTGACCTCAATGGCACAATTTGAAACAACGATATTTAAATTGCAATAAAAAGGGAATTATTACATGAAAGACCTTCACCTAAGTGCATTTTTCTGGATGCAATTTGTTCCTTAGCCTAAAATCATTTAATCTGTTTCAGTTTATGTCATTTTCCATTTTCATGAGGTCGTTGGGGGTGGATCTCGGAGAGGTCGAAGGTGGGCCCCGGGTTGTTGAGGTTCTAGTCATACTCGTGGTACTTGACGTCCAAGGGCGACACCTTGTCCAGCTTGGTCAGAAGCAGGTGGGCTCGGTCCTGAATGGACTTCTCCAGGTACGGTACTGTCCACCTGTGTTAGACAGACAAACAGAAGTTACAGAAACAGTAGATGGAATGATGTCAGAGTACAGAAATACTTTAGACTGACAAAAGATTTATTGTAAATTTAAACAGGTTTATAATAAATAAAGATGCAGGGCCATTGATGCACTTTTGTTTGATTAATATGCATTTACTTTGACCTGGGTCCGGATGAAACCCAAATGAGTGCAATGCTTGATTGCTTTTACGGTGCCAACACTTGTGTGGATATCTTATTTATAACAAATTCTGGTACAGAAATCATTTTCGATGTTGTCGACAATGATTTCGACGCAATGCTATTCTTTGTACATAATCTTTCTTTCAGATTATATGAATCAACAAACACATTCTCAAGATTTTGAGAAAATATGGTTGAAATTGTTTTGGACATCTTAAATTGTCAATGTTTGTTTTGTAGTTTGTTAATCTCACTGTAAAAAGAATATAGATATGTTCTGGGTAACATGTTCCGTGAAAGTACTTCTGTTTAAATCTTGCACATTGCGTGGCTTCATATTGCACAATCATAATAACTTTTACCATTGCCACTTGCTTTTGACTGATATCAACACTTGCCAAATGTAAGCTTTTGAGTTAGTGCGTTATCCGGCATTCATCCAATAGCCCGTCAGTCCATTTGCTGATCAGCAGTTTTGTTTATACGACATCTCATATACCACTTGTTTAATAAAATTATCAGGCTTGATAAAATTGGTATAGGGTATATACAAATAGTTTTGTTATTGTCCGTCTGGAGTCATCTTGGTAACTAAAAGATGGAATTCCATAAACCATGATAACACATATGTACATTGTATCACTATTGGGATCAGAAAATTATAAGAGTCATGTCTTTTAATTAATAACATGAAGACAATTAAATAATTACCCTATATCGCAACCTGAGTATGATATGTAAAAAAATGAGGCCTCTGGTGTTCATAAGGATTTTCTAAGATTTGACCTATAATTTACCTACTTTTTGACCTCATGTGACCAAGTTTTGAACCGGATCGATATACCATCAAGACATTCATTCTGACCAAGTTTCAAGATTGGGCCAAAGCAATGGCCTTAAGGGAATTCACAAGTGTTTTTTAACTGGCGAACTAGTTTCAATCCCACAAGACCCAGTTTCGAGCGGTAAAGAAATTGTGAACTCATAACGGACAAAAACTGTCACAAAAGCTCACCCTGAGCACTTTGTGATATAAAATGCACACAAATGATAATCTTTGTTTTGAGGTAAATCTCGTGTTCCAATGAAGGTTTTTTTCATGAAACTTGGGTCAAATGTTCTCAAAGATACAGAACTCCTGTACAAAGCGCGCCAACTCAAGGTCAATAATACAATTTAAGGCCAAATGTTCGAACCTTGGAGTTTATCTCTGCTCGATACACTCTAATACTCCTTCAAGGATTTCCAGGAACCTTGGGACGAATTAGCTCATCGAGTAAATGTGCAGAACAGTTCCAAGCGCATGTAAGCCGTGACTGCTTTTATGTGCAAAATTGTCCCAATATCCCAGAAACCATGAATACAGTCTTAATGTCGGCGAAACGAGTTTTGTGTCGTATTTCTATTAGAAGAACTGTGAAGGCTAAGCCATGGTTGATGCGTTGTGTGATATCAGTATGTGCCGCATTAATATGTAGGGACATCCGTGCAGGAGTCCCACGATAATAATTCTCTGTGCGGGCGCCGTATGATGGCCTTGTGAATTCCTTAAAGTCGTGCGGCCTGACTTCGGACCGACGTTTTATGTGCACCGTACAATTAACGTACAGGAAAGACACATTTCATATATCGCGCTGACCTCGTACAGAACCTGTAGAAAATGCGATCACAACACAGAAAGTTTGCAAAATCGCAAAATGTTTCCTATTTTATAAATCAGTTATACCGTACGATATTGGCCAAAACTCGTAGGGCGCCCGCAGCAAATGTGAGCAATGTTTTAGTAAATGTAACTATTACCGATTATAACTTTAAAACTGTATAAGTACTCGTAAATGTGTCTGTACTATTCCTCGTAAATGTGTATGTACTATTCTTTGAAAATGCGCACAGCACTCTGTTCGTTTATCGTACACACATCGATGTCAGCGTTTGTTTTCGGTTGACGCTAAATGACGAAAAAAGTACTAATATTTATATGTTATTTTTGTGTAGGGTTAAAACTTTGCTTTCTTCCTTATTCCAATCACAACCGTCCATTATAACAGAATATGTATAGTTTGTTCCTCATGGAAAAGAATGAACAGGGTACTACAACAACTACATATCATTGCAAGCTTATTTGTCATATTAAAATTGTGTATGTGTATCATTATTTTGTCTGAAAATCAAATTAATTATCCGTCAATTGAAATACATTTTTCATTTAAATGTAAATTTCAGTTAATAGAATTTTCAAATAAAGCGCATACAAGTACATGCATGTATATGCAGACAGAACTCAATTCATCAGCCCGTCTAGGTTTCGGGGATAAAACGTCAACCAGTCTTGATGCTCGAGTATACAAAGCAAACGCTTCGTCAGTTTTCATGGGCCGTATACGGCCCAGGGATAACAATTGAAATGTTCCTTTAATAAGTACATTGTTGTCGAGCCCGCTAGCGGTTAACTCGACTTAGTTGTCACAACGGCGTTTCGGTGTATGTGCGTGAGTGTGTCCGTCCGCGAGTGCGTCCGTCCGTGAGTGCGTCCGTGCGTGCGTGTGTTCGCCCGATCTTGTCCGAACTGTAACTTAATCATTCATCAGGAAATTTTAAAATAACTTGCCACAAATGTTCACCATGTGGAGACGGCGTGTCGCGTGCAAGACCTGTGTCCCCTAGCTCAAAGGTCAAAGTCACATTTGGCGGTCAAAGGTCAAATATGGGCATCCAACAGTTTGTCTGGACTGTAACTTTATCATTAATCAGGGAATTTTAAAATAATTTGCCACAAATGTTATCCATGTGGAGACGGCTTGTAGCACGCAAGACCTGTGTCCATAGCCCAAATGTCAAGTTCACACTTTGAGGTCAAAGGTCAAATATCGGCCATATACAGTTTGTCCGGACTGTAAGGCAAGAGTTTTTTATTTCTTGGTTCTCGGATCCGCCGACCCGATTTTTTCCAAAAAGCGAAAAAAAATATTGTAGGATGTAACCGATATCATAAAAATGACCTTGTGAAACGGTTTCAACCTGTTACACGGAATGCAAAAAAAATTATTAAGGTCATGGTTATCATGTAGTGATTAAGTTAATGTTGTGTAATATGATTTTTGTAAGTAATAATGCATTAAGATTTAAATATCAATGCCCATTTCCATTTGTGAAATTCTAGTCATTAATTTACTCAATTCTGTATTTTTTTATTTATTTTTTATTTTTTTTCCCTCCATCAACCGGACACTTTTCCAAAAATGTCCGAGAACCAAGAAATAAAAAAAAACTCTGGCCTAACTGCATTAATCAGGGAATTTTAAAATAACTTTCCACAAATGTTCACCATGTAGACACGGCCTGTTTCGTGCAAGACCTGCGTCCCTATCTCAAAGGTCCCATTTAGAGGTCATAGGTCAAATATGGACATAAAACAGCTTGTCCTGACTGTAAATTCATTATTCATCAGGGAATTTTTTAACTTGCCACCAGTGTTCACACGGAGACGTCGTGTCGCACGCAAGACCTGTGTTCCTAGCTCAAAGGTCAATGTCACACATAAAGGTTAAATGTCAAATCTGGGTGTAATACAGCTTATCCGGACTGTTAATTCTTCATGCATCAGGGATAGTAAAAAAAAAAAAAATTGCCTCAAATGTTCACCATGTGGAGACAGCGTGTTGCACGCAAGACCTGTGTCCCTAGCTTAAAGGTCAATGTCACATATTAGGCCAAAGGAGATTTGCTTGTTATAATATATGATTTTGAAATAATTACAATATACGTTGCTTTCTTAACAACTGGCTCGACATGTTGACAACAGGCATCTAGAGGTTTCTTGTCGCTGTACAGCTTCATACGTGTCTCTACGTCATGCAGATAAATGCGATTGCAAACGTTGTAACCACCATATATTTCCGGTACAAGAAACACAAGATCGGTTTGTTTTGTTGAGCATATTTGCATCCACCATATAAATGAAACATGCAATCCACTAAATCAACCATTGATTGCTCATTAATCCCCGCCAAAATTATATGCGCATATTCGAAACACTTTCAAATACATGAAGCCTTTCAAGTCAGAAACGCTGTCAACACCGTTGTATTTGAAAAATGGCTGCAGCAGTGACAGTTTTCTGTAGATCTATCTCTGTCACAACGAAGTACTCCGGAGGCAATGGAGGCAATGCCTAAAATCTTTTATTTTGTTTAAGTAATACGAAACAACTACTGCGGAAAAAATTGTCACTGTTTGCCACCTCAAATCAAAGTACCCTTCGACTGTAGCCATCTATTTCAACATGGATACAAAAGGAATATAGTTTTAGTTTACCGTATCCAATTTTTTGCCAGAGTTTGGGCCTTTTGATACGTACTTCCTCCTATGTAGTCGATGTGCTTTTCGCATGTTGATTCCCTCGTGGTCAATTTCACTCATAAACCTCAAGTTACATGATCGTGGCTTCTGTTTAAATCTTGTTGATACTCATTCACACACATTTTCAACATTGTTCGGTAACCGTACACTGACGGCTTGTCTCAATAGTGCACCTAAATGTGGTCCCTCACAATACCTTTTGCATGGCTTGAAAATAAATGAGCATAAAATCAAGTTAAATCAATTTAAATCAAGAATTTAGGAAGGATATAAAGTGATGGATACATTTTATCCATAATAACTTTGGCATGGTGTTTCTATCATCAAAACGAGTGAATGGTCAGGTGTTGATCAAGTGTTTTCCTCAGATGCATGTCTTTCCGGATATGGATCTGTCAATCAGTAGTGTGAATATTTTCATACAATATTTCCAATGGAGTTTTGGAAGCGTTAAAGTTATGGTCCGTACAATGGATAGGTGCAAACATTGCCACATATGTGATCACGGGGCAGTATGCGCAGTGTTGAATTATGGGAAAACTAAGGATCCCATCGTGCAAACGTGCCTCCGTGAGTAGGCGTTGTTTTGGCTTGCACGCGGGAGTTCGAACTCCGTGCTGTGCATTTGTGTACACGGCGATTGAATATTACTGCAAAAAGCATTGTTCAAGCAATCTTAACGCTTTTTTTTACATTAGTTAGTCGAGTACCTTAGATATATAATAACAGATTAAACCCCTTTTATAATTAAGTATCCAATCATGTTTTATACAACTAAAATAAGTAACATTAAATATTTCAAATAATCTTTGGTATTTTCGCTTTCATACCTTGCACTCAATATTGTTTTGAATTATTTCTGTTTTAAACTAAAACCATAGGTCCTCTCTCTGTTCTCTATGTTAATATAAAATTATGGTATGGGGAAAATCAAATGCATTTTGGGGAAGGGATGCATTTTAGTGGCCAAATTGCTAATAGTTTAGGGGTTGGAATTTTAGTAAAAGATCATAACGAAATACACATTGTCGAACATGATGAAGTCATACTCGGGATACTTCAAGTTTTTAAATTAATAATAAACAACACAAAAATAGCTATTGTAAACATATACGCACTAAATTCTGATTATTATATCAGTTTTTAATACATTAGAAATTACTATTATTAACCTAGATGAATTCTCTCCGATAATTGGTGGTGACTTCAATGTTGTTCAGGACTTTAAAAAGGAGTCGTTCAATGGGAGAATACCGGTAGATACCAGTAAAAATGTTCGGATAAACTTAATGAAATAAAAAAATACATGACTTAATTGACAATTACAGAAACTATAACTCATAATACAGAATTTACATGGCAGTATAATACATACCCTCAAATATTTGGTAGACTTGATTATTTTCTACCGTCGGCCTCGCTCATTAGCAATGCAAAAATCTGTACTATATGTCCCGGTTTTAAATCTGATCATTCAATTGTCTTCCGTAACATTAAGTTTGACACCTTTAAAACAGGTCCGGGCTATTTCAAATTAACAACTCTTTACTGTTTGATGAAGAATACACAATCAAAATAAATCAAAGCGCTGAAGGCACCGCAGTTGTTCGCTAATGCGTAACACTGGGAACTACTCAGTCTTCAAATGTTTACAGCAACATAAATTAAATTTAACAGAGCAGTTTTGAAATATATTGTTGAGATTTTGTCTTAACTACAATCTGTCTACATAATATTATCAGTGACTTTTATAACATTCACTAGTAGTTATTGAAAATGTTAGTGCATTGTGCGCTTACATTTCAATAAAATTTAATAAAATAACGTCAGATGAACTTTACCTATTGGTCCAAATAACTTTACCAAATTGACACGTAAGACCTGTTATGGTATGTTTTGCGGAATGTTTTGCAAATATATTAAATATACAACAGTATTAAACTGTATATTAGAACCAGTATATCAAATTAAAATGTATGCGGCACCTTAATTACCATATAATAACTTTCAATGAAATACCCGACCCGTTAGCATTGGCAATCTGGGCTATTAGAAGATGACATATGTCATATACAGTGGTTATAAATGTTTTATTGGAAAATTATGATCGTTCAGTGTTATTATGTGTAGAACACAGAAATTACTGACTTAAATTCTTGTTAACTAGTCAGAACCATCGAACATGACGTGTTTAACATAATTTATGTCTTTTTTTCGTCTCAAAATGTCAAACATTAAACAAAAATATTCGCACATCTTCATTTTTATAATTGTAATAAATTACACACCGTGAGTATAATGAAGACAAATGTATTTAACACATTCCAAAAAGGATACACATTTGTGTTTTATTCATGTAAACATATGGTGTACGAAATATGGATTGTACAACATCGTCATTTCATAAAAGTCTGACGTCAAAAAGTTTAATGTTAATATGTTTTCTGTCATCGACTATAATATCACTTCTTGCTGCACGTACATATACTTAATAGTGTAACCTATATTAATGCCAATGTACATTGCAAATTATGTATTGTTATTGGTAAAGTCATTAAAGGCACACATATGGTGCTGCAAATTAAGACAACCACCAAAAGTTTAATTAAAATGTTACAAACACATAAAATAAAACATTATAACCAAGAACTATTTTACAATTTCTTAAAATAAATTGAATTCGACTAGTTTAAATTCTACTCTATTTTTTACATTGTTAACACGACGGAACTAACCGAAGTTCCTCGTGTTTTATTACGGTGAATTTTCGGAGTAAGACCGCGTCGCCATAATGATTAGCAAATACACAGAGCAAGTGTTTATAAACAGTTTACTTAGAGGATCGGTGTTTTTATTTTAAAAGGTATCCAAACATAAAATAGATTCCTGACGCAGTGTATAGCATACAATAATACACTTTTACCAGACATTTAAATGACTGTTTTAATCGTTTATTCTAAATTTGACAATTCTCACTTTTAATGCGGCTTTAACATTATATAGTGATTATCAAATCAGTGCCTTTCAACACTAACGAAGTTTTTCGATTTTTTTTGTCTCGACGAACCCTTTTGTGTAGTTAACGTAGCTTATGTGGTTGACGTACATGTTATTCCGAAAACTTCTATACAAGAAAAGGAGTCCTTTCAATAATTTCCGGTTTGTTTCAGCTGCAGGCTTGGAACGCTTTTAATGGATGAAAAATTATATAACAATATCGAACATAGATAATTCTTCATTTTTTCGTTTGCAAAGTGGACATATTAATGAAACAAGCATTAAACAGGAGTAATACCCGTAGTCAATAGCACACGGCAGCGCTAGGCAAACGTATTCCTCAATAAATTCGCAGTCTAGAGAATATGTAAGGAATAATATTACATAGCCCGAATGGACAGTATAGTTCAAGGGTTTTCCTCGCGTATGTTTATCGAATAACGAACTGGTAAATGAGTTTATTCATTAAAATAGCACATTATTTCCGTTAGCAAGCGTTGAATGAGGGCTTATACCATCTTTGGCACATGAAATTCAATTTGCCTAACGTATCACATGGAATTTTACTTGCTCACATTCGGAGCTGCAACACAAATGTTGCTGACAACATCTTGTTTTATTAGGAGGTGACCAAGTGTCTGCATATTTGAAATTATATGATGCCTCGTTTTTTTTGGGTGTGTGTGTGTGTGTGGAGGGGGGGGGGGACTTTTATAAGAATTCCAATGTTTATGAAACGTAATCAACTCTAAAGATACACATGTATCAAGAAGCGAGGAAGGCAACGTCATTTTACTTTAACTTCCGTTTTCTTCGGAAGCTTCATTTGTGCGGCAACAAGCATCGTGTTAACATCACTCATGGCGGTGTTTAAAATCGCCGTATGCGTGTGGGTGATCCTGGCGACGACGGCTATTGCGGAGAATGAAAAAACCACACATCCCTCGGCAACATACCCCACTGGAGACCCTAGATCGTGTCTCCAGGGCAACTCAGGGCCCCGGTACAGGTTAGAGGTGTTGCCAGGTGGCGGGTGGGACAACTTGCGCAACAAGGAGACCGGAATGATCATGAAGCTGAACTTCTCTCAGTGCCGGATTACGGAGGACGGGCGCTTCCTGTTACCGGACGGCGTCTTCACTGTGCCGCTGAAGAGAAGTAACATCGAAACAAACGCTGACATATTTGAGCATTGGAGTAGCTACTCGAGGTATGCTATTGTTGGAATTTTTGTAAATTTGTTCAAATATATATTTTAAATCGTTTTTCCTATACACAACAAAGGTATTATTGAAATTATAAATTATGTATAATAGTATATGTGGGGCGGGGTTCTGCAGATAAATGGATATGTGCAATAATTTTGACCTGTAAATGAAATGTGAATGTGCAGGATTATGTTTAATTGTTGTCCTCAAATTTAGTGCTTGCTATTGATGCAGAAAAATACTGTTAAATACATATGTATATACAAACTAGTTTCTTTACTTATTTGTATTTGAGTGGTTTCTTTTAGAGCCAGTGTCCTACTTTAATGAACATATTTTTTTATTATTTGATTCATGATTTAAATCACGACACATATATAATCACCGTTTCAAGGCGTTCAATGTGTTATCTTCAACAGCACACTGTGCCACGCTATCAAATGGAACTCGGGTCTGAATATTGTTTCAACACTAGATTCATGATAACGCAAAATTCACTAAAACTGGATTAATCTCGAGTGCTTTAAGCCCCAGAATCAGTATTTACCACGCTCCTAAGGACAATTTTAACGCACAGGCTAATCCAGGACGGCACTCTTTAGTATTTTTTTGTTTGAAGGAAGTCTCTTCTAAACATAAATCCACTGTAGGCGGAAAGTGCCGTCCTGAAGTAGACTGTGCGGACTGCACAGGCTAATCCGGGACGACACTTTACGCACATGCATTAACCCCTGTTTTCCCACTTCACACCTCATATATACAAAAATGTATATATATTAGTTTATGATATTTTAATGTAAAAAGACAAATACACGAAAAAGCCACAGACTGAAGTTATTTTATGAATTTAAGAACATTACTGAAGTTTTCACCAGGGAACTTTGTGAATACGGTCCCAGACATTTTGCAGCACGCTGTCTCGCTCCATCAACATCCAAGTGGGCCTGAACCTACCGCACGCCAGCAAGTGAAAGCCTCGCAGCATCTCGAAAAGTCCTTCACAACGCGAATACACGTGGGTATCTTACAACTTAGTTAATTGCGCAATTATTAAAAAAAATCATTTCGCTTTTAAATTTCGGAGTATTACTTATATTGGCTTTAAGTGCATTAGCATACATTTATTCGAATTACTAGAACATTTTAAGTACAAATGAGCGATGCGTACATTTTAAGTATATCTAATTAAATAATCTAGCAGAACGTTTTTAATTGTTTACACAATAAGTCATACGTATACTAGTAGTTTATTTTTCAAGTGTATTTATTAATAGCATTTATGCAGTAAGACATGTTTGTATCACATATATCAATAATTGCAGTTATATTATCATAATAATAAATTACTTTAGGCGCGGTACCTGAAGTACGCCTCGAAACTGGAGCCGGATACGCCGGTGAGCGACTCGTTCCGGAAGCGGCTGCACAAGATCGCCGCCAGCATCCTGCTGAACCGCACCAACCTGGCTCGCTACGAGAGTCAGCTGCTTGTTCGGGACTACGGCACCCACGTGATCACCAGCCTCACTTTTTCTTAATGCATACCTTACTAGTACATATTATTCTCCGTTAACTGGTTTAAACCAAGAATGGTTTCCAATCGAAATTTCACTCTCCTTCTTTACCTATTTTCTATAGTCTTGTTTAGTTGTGTCACACAAGGTACTACTAGGTTCATGCGACTCTCATTCGTCCAATCCCTTTTGTGCTGTCTCATACTCCTGAAGGCGTTCACTTATTTTCATGATCTAAAACCACCATAGCGATGGCTAAAACCCAGAAATGTGTCAAGACGCCTTTCTTTCTGGATAACTGTATTATTCATGTGCACATTTCCATTTATTTAAGATTTGCAGATCTGGAGGTGTAGAACAGAACCCAGGACCCCTTGACGTTACCGGCAATACAGAAACCTGCCAGAAACTTATGACTGCCTGACTAACAGTGGTTTAAGCATCATGCATTTGAACATACAAAGATTAAAACCTAAACTTGACATCTTAGCTATAGAATCTCAACCATACGATGATCTTGTTTTAAGAGAATCGTGGCTCAACACCAACATCAAAAATGAAGAACTATTTATACCTAATTTCAGCCCGCCATTCAGACTAGATAGAAATGATCGAATCGGAGGTGGTGTTGCTATTTACGTTCGCGACACACTTCATGCGACCCCACGCCCTGATCTATGTGTTGAAGGCCTTGAAGCTCTTTGGATTGAGGTCAATGTTAACCAGCGTAAATTGTTAGTCGGCGGCATTTAGCGTCCACCTAACGCTAATAATTCTCAGTTGCTTAACATGGAGTTCAGTCTAGATCTAGCTTTCATCTGTCGTTGTGATAATATTCTTGTCTCAGGGGATTTTAATATAAATGTGAATGCATCGGAATCAGATAAAATGAGTCGTCTTATCGACTCATACAATGCCGAACAACTTATTAATACACCCATGCAATTCACGGAAAACTCCAGTTCTCTTATTGACATTATGTTTGTTAGAACCCGACAACATGTTCTGTCTAGTTTGTAGCTGATCCCTTAATCCCCAATCTTACCCGCTTCTACTGTTCCACCGTTTATGTATTGAAATTTGCAAAACCTAAACATTCTAACTTCAAGCGCAAAATATGGCTGTATGAACAGGATAACTACTCCAAATATAAACTCAACTTTAATTCAGTTAACTGGTACACGATCCTTCTTGCGACAACCCAGATACAGCAGCGGAAACCATTGCTTCCACAATACTAAAAGCAGCCTCCGATAACATACCTAATACAATTGTAACTATAAGACCAGGCAATGTGCCACGGATGACAACCGAAGTTAGGAAGTTGATTCGTAAAGGCAATCGTGTTAACCAAATAGCAAAACGATTAAATAATGATACATTATGGGCTAATTTCAGAAGAGTTTGTAATGACGTTACTAAACTTATTCGAAAATCAAAAGCAGATTATAACAACAAAATCATCGATAAAATTAACTCATCTAGCAAAACAGTGGTTCAAGTTGCAAAACAACTTAAAAAAAACAACATACAAATACTATTCGTACACTAATTGATGATAATGTATTTGCATCTAGTGACAATGACAATGCTGAGCTCCTCAATAAGTACTTTTGCACCCAATCTACTCTTGATGATCACAACCATCCCCTTCCTGACCATCCGCCTGTTGCAAACCTTTCCTTATCTGAAATTGTTATCGCACCACAAGGTGTCAGGGAAGCTATCTCTCTGATCGATCCCTCGAAATCCTGTGGTCCTGATCTAAAAATTCCCAATCTACTTAAAGAAGGTGTCGAGGAACTGAGCGGTCCACTAGCAACTTATTTCGCCTTCTCCGTAACTAAATCTTCCCACAATAGTGGAAAAAAGCTAACGTGACACCAGTCTTCAAAAGGTCAGACCCATCTATGCCTTCAAATTACCGTCCAATCTCTTTACTCAGTTGCCTTGGTAAACTCATGGAGCGGTGTGTCCGCAAATATATTTATAATTTCATCAATTCAAAAATCATTCTCACGACGTTCCAGTCAGGTTTTTTTAAGGTCGATTCTAGGACAAACCAGCTTCTATTTCTTTACAATGACATTCTCAAGACAATTGATGAGGGAAGGAGGTCAGAGCCGTTTTCTGTGATATTTTAAAAGCCTTTGGTCGGGTGTGGCATCGTGGCCTTCTTATTAAGCTACAATCTATTGGCATCTGTAATTCCTTATTAGCCTGGTCCCGCCCCTATCTAACCGACAAGCAACAAAGGGTTGTCATTGCAAACTCGTCATATGAGTGGTCAGCTATAAACGCTGGTGTTCCCCAAGGTTCCATTCTTGGCACATTTATATTAACGACATCGTCTCTGGTATCAATGACAACATTCGTCTCTTTGCTGATGAAACCAGCCTCTATATCATAGTCGACGACCCCATCGAAGCTTCTGTCGTTCTAAACAACAATCTTTCTCATATCAAATCGTGGTCTAAGACATGGCTTGTTTCTTTGAACCCGTCAAAAAATGAATCCATGATATTTTCTCGTAAGCGTAATAAACCGCCCCATCCTGCCCTTGCCATGGACAGTGTTCCCATAAGTCAGGTCAATGTTCATAAGCATCTAGGCCTTTCCTTTTCTGATGATGCTAAATGGAATTTCCACGTCTCGTCAACTGTTGACAAAGCATGGCAAAGGATTGGCATCCTACTATCGTTGAAATTTTGTTTCACTGTCCAGCTTAGAGAAAATGTACATCTCCTTGATACGCCCCCTTCTGGAGTACGGGGATGTCGTGTGGGACAATTGTTCCCAATCGCTTAAAAAAGACATTAAAGCACTCCAAATAGAAGCTGCTACGATTGTTACAGGTGCCACGAAGTTGTGCAATACTGCCAAACTCTTAAACGAACTTCATTGGGAAAGTCTATCGGATAGAAGACAAAAACACCGTCTGATTGCCCTTTACAAAATGAAACATGAACTTGTACCTCCATATCTCTCAAATCTCGTGCCTGAACAGACCCAACCGACATACGATCTACGTTCGTTAAACGACATACCTCTAATATTGACCCGCACTCAGCACTATGGATCCTCCTTCCTTCCTCAAACTATTCGCGACTGGAACATGCTTCCCAATAAAGTACGAAACTCGCCATCATTAATGGATTTAAAAAAAGCCTATTCCCTAAATAAGGTAGATAATATTGGGCACATAAGACTGCAAATCTATCACACACGTTTACGATTGGGATGCAGGTCGCTAAACTATGAACTATATTGCCGCAACATTGTGCCATCTCAGTATTGCGCTTGAGGTGACGTGGAAATCGCGATCCATTATCTCCTATACTGTCGGCTCTATAAAAACCCTAGAAATACTTACCTCCAAAATCTTCCATGTGCGCCCACTCTTAACTGTCTACTTTATGGTGACGAACGCTTGAGTAAAAAAAAACTCAGCTGTATTCCTAAATGTCCAGAGATTTATAAGTGCCAACCTGTAGTAGTCGTTTATTGTGGTGATCCCTCTGTGTGACACAACTCATACCATACCAGTTTCTTACCCTATGTTGTTTGTTCTTTTTTTCTACAATTTAGGCCGGTACTTTCAAAAACAGCATGTTCATATACATTTTCAGAAATCGGACTTATGTATATGAAACACAATATGTTTCTAGGTCATAAAACATGTATACACTTTTATTTACAGAAAATACATGTATATACCATTGGGATACAACGTATATTAATTTTCTTTACTATGTTGTTGTTATTTTCTATTTAGGCCAAAGCTTTCAAAAACAACATGTTGTTTTTTTTATAGATTACTAAAAACATAATAAGGTATAACAAACATATATTTTCTATGTTATTTTCTATTTAGGCCAAAGCTTTCAAAAACAACAAGTATTTGTTTAGAGATTACTAAAAACAGAATAATGTATAACAAACATTTTCTATGTTATAATCCTGTACACTTCTACTTACACTTTTACCCTAAATATTTATATATGTTATGTATACAATTTATACCATATAAATTATCCATTCTATGTTGTTGTTACCTTCTTTTTAAAGCGGTACTTTCAAATATAATATGTATGTGTTATACATAATATCTAAAATACATTATGTTATAATCCTCTACACTTTTGACTGAATATGCTTGTGTACCATCGATACACAACTCTTGACTTATGTCCGTTTTCAATTATATGTTGTGTTAATAGCGTTTTAAGGCCAACACTTTCATGAACAAAACGTTCTTGTTTATACATAATTTAATTAAAACAGAACTAGGTAAAGCAAACATAATATTTTTCTATGTCATTGTCATTTACACTTTATTGACAGAAAATACTTCTATATGCCATTGATGTCTTAAAAATATCTGCGCTCTATGTTATGTTACTTCTAGTTTCTGCATTATGTACCTTGTACCACTCTACTGGAGAAAAATTAGTATAAGCGTGGCTGACGAAAATACGACACGTCCTTCAGTTACATATCCCCCGGGAGACCTTCGATCGTGCTTGCAAGGTAACTCTGGGCCCCGGGACAGGTTCGAGGTGTTGCCAGGTGGCGGGTGGGACAACATGCGCATCAAGGAGACCGGAATGATCATCAAGCTGAACTTCTCTCAGTGCCGCACCACGGAAGACGGGCGCTTCCTGTTACCCGATGGGG
This sequence comes from Congeria kusceri, assembly GCA_027627225.1. Classification (NCBI taxonomy): domain Eukaryota; kingdom Metazoa; phylum Mollusca; class Bivalvia; order Myida; family Dreissenidae; genus Congeria; species Congeria kusceri. Next base: position 82,416,616 of record CM051027.1, read on the forward strand.
TCTACACAGTGCCTCTGAAGAAAAGTAACATCGAGAAAAGCGGGTCTTTTTGAGCATTGGTCTAACTACACGAGTTAAGTTCCGAATTAAGATATATTTCTGCATGGACATAGTTTATATAATTTGTTTGCATACTTTTTTATAATAGAGAATATAGCTATGATAAAGCGGTTAATTTGAAAGTGTCATATTGTTGTATTTTAAATACAAATTTTAAACGAGCGTTACTTAGGGGAGGTGCCCGGATCACCCCTCCAATCCACGTTGAAATTCGATATTGATGACTGATACAAAGTGATGCAATGGGTCATTAAATATGTATTAAATGTAAACTCAATATTCCATGGTTTCAGTAATTTGCTGCGCCTATTTTCAGCACGCTGTCCCACTCCATCAACATCAATGCAGGTCTGAACATGCCACACTATCAAATAGCGGCTCGTTCTTCGCGGAGTATCAGCGTGTAAAAGAGTTGCAGCATTTGGAGAAGTCTACGACAGCACGAATCCAAGTTTGTAATTTACAATTTTTACTGTTGTTTCTGTACACCGTCGTTTATGTCCGATTGATTTATGTATACAAAAGTCATAGCGTATGACAGTTTCTATTTACAAGATTCAAAATTTAAATATAAATAGACCAGAGATTGTACTTAATTGTGAATAGTGTATATATAAACTGTCATGCGTCATAACTGGTGTATTTATAAAGAAATCAACTGGAAATATAATTGCTCGTTAATTATCATGTACAGGTATACGCCTCGATAATATAAAAATAAGCGAAAACGTTTAACAATTTCCACAGGCGCGGTACCTGCAGTGCGCATCAAAACTGGAGCCGGATACACCGGAAGCGGCTGCACAAGATCGCTGCCAGCCTCCTGCTGAACCGCACCGACCTGGCTCTTTACGAGAGGTTGTGGTGAACGACGCTGGTGATGTGTGGATGTAGGAAGATGAAACAAAATCTAAAAAGCTGGGAGTTGCGATGGCTATAGATGGTAAACAAGCGAACACCGGCTCAGCAGGTGATTCGTCATCTGGACTATCCGGTGGCTACATAGCTCTCATCGCTGTTCTGGCGACTCTGACATGCGTGGTCGTGACGTCACTGATCGTGTTTCGCGTCCGACGGCACCGGCGGCGGTACCGGGACACAGATCCGTGGAGTTCGCGGGAGGAGAACAGGCACATAGCTGCTGCCGCCCGCATCCTGGGCTACACCCAGATGGACGCTGAAACACCGCAGACGTGAACCGTCTATGAATTACATTAATGCATTAGTGTGTTTATTTGACTATACATGTGTAATCCCAAATGTTAATGTTGAAATTGTTAACGCATATCGATGCTGTTGTTCAATATAATTATTAAAATGCTTGTAATGACGTGGATTAATTGTACACAATATATTTATAATGTAAAGTATAATATAACACATTTTTATGTCGTATTAATGTGATACTAGACATTTGTGCACGTTGTGCAAGGATTTACGATATTGCGCGAAATACATGCATACGAGTATATTTATAATGTGCAGTATAATATAGTACATTTTTATGCCGTATTAATGTGATACTAGACATTTGTTCACGTTGTGCAAGGATTTACGATATTGCGCGAAATACATGCATACGATGTATTTGTTTACATTGGTATAAAAGTATTAACAAAGTGTTTCTGTGTTACTATGATGTATGTATATACGTACATATAAGTTATTAACGTAAAACTAATTAAAACACGCCCATCTGAACTGTTGTTGAGTCAGACTGTGATTTCATATTAATGGCGTGCTGTCTGTTACAATATAGCGAATGGTTTAAAGACTGCTTGATTCTCGGCGTTTAATTTATTGATAGATCTGTTTTCAATGCATTCCTATGCGTATATAAATGTATTGTCGATAAGCAACTCTAAGACTTTGTGCGTGTTATTTTCTCAGATGTTAGTATTATATGCTTGTTATTCACTTTTAATGCATATAACCTATTTATATTTGTTATACAATTTAAACTACCGTGTTATGCCATTATTATAATTTCCTGGAATGCACATCCCTTGCTGTTTGTTCAAGAATAAACATAACCAAATAAAACTGTTGTGTGTCAGAAACTTTCTATTGTTTTAAAACCACGTATCATTGTGTTAAACAAATGGCACAGATGACTGGGTTGCATACGCGATTTCTAAACCATTATGTAATACATGCCATAGTTGGTTGATGCATGATTAATTGGCAAACATATTTAATTTATTTACAATAATCGTGCTACTGTTGCTGATATTTTAGCCGGAAGCTTCATCAACACTCTGAAACCTTCTATAGCTGCAAGTTTTTTCGCCTTTTGTGTTATACTTCGGGGATTACCTGTGCAACGCAAGGAAGACAAGATACTGTAGGGTTTGTAGAGGATGACTTTGAATGACGTCGGGTGACGTCGCCATGGTCGCGTTGGTGTCTTGCAAAGTAACCATTAAAGGCCTGCGATCTGCTACATGCGTCAGATGAGATTCTGTTAACCCGCACGTGCACACTAGGTGTTGACATGTAGGGTGCAACCCAGAAACACCCGACTGCAACAACAGTGGGAAAGCTATATCGTTTTCAATAAACAATAACGTGCATTGTTCATTTTCTTCCTCGCCCATTCAGGTGTGAAACTCTTAGTGAAAGAACGAGGAAGTGACAAAGCGGAAAGTCATGAGCAGTAAATAACCATTCGTAATATTGACGTGTGTCATTGGTCATTGGTCAAGTGTTGGTTGCTTTAAATTAAATATCTTTTATTACAAAACACTTTCCAATATTTTAGCATTTCAAGACCACAGAAATCATGGGTCAGTCATTTATGCTTATTCTAATAAAACATTTTCCATCACTCCAAATTGTCAACGTGGACCAATTTTTAACAGTAACTAAACAAATATTTCAGTATTACGCACTGTTTTAACGAATATCAATGCTGTTTGTGAAACTGGTTTGTTTTTAAAATCGATTTAACTACATGTATTTTCGTCCATTTGACCTGACTCTGTCATAGCCTAAGACAACACGGAACAGTGAAACTCAACGCCTTATTGGTGGATTTATTCGAATATCAAAACGCTAGTTAGAGGTGCACCAGAGAAATTCACTATCGATGTTACTCGCGTAAGATCTGTAAAACTGTTTGCAATTATTAACCACAAACATTCAAAAATGAACAACGAGAGTCCACGTATAACATAAATTTATTTATTTATTTTATTCTTCATTAAATGCGTCTTGAAGTATTTACGATTTAAAGCAGCATCGCGAGAGTCGAGCGAGTTTATCCTAGTGTAAAAGGTCATCGCAAATCTTCCCGTAAGGCTTTGGCCAGCCGAGAATGAAGTCGCCTGTGCGTTCCGGAAGGAGAGCCATCAATCGGAAGAACAGGTGCGCGTCGGGTCCCACCAGGTAGCGCGTTTCCGGGTACCGGGCCAGCAGCGCGTGCATCATGGCGTCCGCCACGTGCTGGGGTTGGGTGCTGACGTACCTGTGAGTTTGTTTTATACCGCCCATAACTGAAACGACCAAGTATCTAGAGTCCGTAATATTTAGTCGAAAAGTACAATTAAATGAGCCATGGTCACGTACAGCATATTTTTTTTTTTTTACATTGCATTGATTTTAAAGGGGCGTATCGACGGTTAATATGGTACAATATTAAAAAAATAGTGTGTACAAGCCAATCATTGATAACTTGTTGATGTTTTTTTTCCAAATACAAGGGGCAATAACTCTGGTGTTTCTGGCCTGATCGTAACATTGTCTATGCATTTATCAATGTGTAATGTCATAATGTCTGAGGATTCATATTTATGTGCAATGACATCAGCACGATCAGTAGCTATCTGAGTCTTTTTATGGAAGATTAACCCTTTTGGTGTCTTTTTGGGGAAGATTTACCCTTCTTGTTCCACAGGCTGGCTGTCAAGCAGGGAGTAATATTGGTTCTTGGATATCATTACACCGTCTTGCTTGCATTCTTTGTTGATTTGCCGAAGACCGTTCTTGTTGACCCTTTTCTTCAATTTCGGCATTTTCCTGTAAGTAAAGGGATGTTTTGTTGTTTGTTTATATGACTGCTTGACTGGTAGTAAAGTGGAGAATCCATCAGCATGAAGGTACTGTACTAGATTCTCAATATAGCAAAATAGAAAAGTCCCATGACAACCAGATGCAAGACCATCAGACAGAGAAAAAGGGGATAAGGAAAGAATGCAAGGCAGAAAGAAAGGGTTTGTTTCATAAAGTTGACTGATAGGATATTTATAGTCACACCTACTGACAATTTTTTAGTGCGTCAATTTCTTTTTCCAAATTTTACTAAAATTGACATTGAACAGTGATCTTGGGGCATGATTCTTGCATGCAACACGCCTCCTGACAATGCCAGACACTTTTTGTTGCATTATTGCCTTTACTTGAAGATCCAAAGAAAATTTATTTATGTTGGACACAGTTATGCTCAGGGCAAAGAAACTGGACGCCCGTTGACCGGCTGATTGTTTTCTAATTGCTCACGTCTTTCAAAACAATATATATACTCTTGTAATTGACCTAACATAATGACCATAAAAACATATGTGAAATTGCAATTCAATATCTGTAGTAGTTACAGAGATTTGTACTTGCACACAAACTTTAACGTTATTATTTCAAAGTACAAAAAAGGACATAATTCTGCTAAATTGCAGGTCAGAGTTTTGGGCATTTGTCAGTGACTACATAGTGACCCCGACAACATGTGTGAAGTTTCAATTGACTATCTGTAGTAGTTACAACGATATGTACTTGTTGCATCAAACATAAACATGAATTATCTCTTGCACGCAAACCATAACCTGGCTTTTACAAGTAAAAAGGTGGCATAATTCTGCTAAAATGCTGACCACAACTATGGGCCTTGGCCAGTGACTTAATGTAATGACCTTGAAGACATGTGTGAAGTTTGAATTGAATATTTGTAGTAGATTTAGAAATATGGAGTTGTTGTATGCTAACTGTAACCCAAATTTTTCAAGTACGAAAAGGTGCATAATTCTGCAAAATTGCAGGTCAAAGTTATGGGCCTTGGTCAGTGACCTTACATAATTATCCTGAATACATGTATGAAGTTTCAATGGATTATCTGTAGTAATAACAGAGATATTTACTTGTTGCACATAAAATTTAACATAACATAACGCCGTAGCTGACAAACGGGTGAGTAGTATAGCTCTAAGTGTTCGGTGAATAGTCGACCTAAACTATGTTACAGTGCCGCTTTTAAACCACACCATGTGACTTCCAGGATTATTGCAAAATAAAGTAATAATTTTTAATCATATTGCACTAAATAAATACACATCCCACCAGTCAGGAATAAGATTACGATTACCATGTTTATAAATCTACTAGACTCGCCTCATGACCAAACTTATCAATTCAACAAGAGTTATCTTAAGGCAGCGCGCTTGACTATTCAAACACCTTTTTGAGTGTTATAGACTTGGACATATATAATGACCCGAAAACATGTTTGAAGTGCTAATTGAACATCTGTAGTAGTTACTGAGTAATATTTATGTACTTGCATGCCAACTTCAACCTGAATTTTCTAAGTGCAAAAAGGGTAATATTTCTGCTACATTGCATGTCAGAGTCATGGCTCTTGGTTAGTGACCTTACATTATGACTTGAAGACTGTATTAGTTACATTAAAACGTGCGTGAGGTATCAATTATATATCTGTAATGGTTGCAGAGAAGAGTAGTTGTTAAATGGAAATCAAGTACTTCCAAGTACTGAAATACTGTTAAAATCGGCGAACAAATCCAAACAGACGAACTACGTACGCATAGGGGTACAATTCTATAAAATTGCTAGTCGAGAGTTTTTGGACTTAATCAGTGACCTTACATAATCACCTCAAAGACATGTGTGTGGTCTCAAATGAATATCTGTAGTAGTTACAAAGATATGTAATTGTTGCAATAAAACCTTAACCTGAGCATTACGCTGACAACAAACGGGTGAGTCGAGTTACTCGGACTACTCGGTGAACAGAACATACTACTTACATACATTTATCGTTCTGAGGGCAAACTCATACATTCATCCAAGACTGAAAGTGTAAAAATCGTTTTTCCTTGAACATTTAATGTTAATAACATATTCATTATCACAATGGTTACCATTTGTCAAACGTATCTGATATCAATTTCAGAATGGCACTTGAATGATTGGCATTGGAATAGCTAAAATGCTATCTGAATATGCGCCATTATTAACACTTTCTGCTTAAAATATCATCTTTGTTATGCAAACAGAAAACAAACAATACATTTGATATAGTGTTGTTGATATTTCTTTGTCTTATCCAAACAGATATATAATAAAATTTGATGCCGTAATTCAACGTCAACAAGATATAAGGAACAACATATTTTTAGTTTAAAAGAGATACATATATTTTGAGACTGGTGTCATTTTCCATGTGTGTCATATAAACATAGAAAATTAGTATTAAGTAAACTAGAAAAACATAACTATCATATGCATGAAGGCAATCTAAAAATAAATTAATGTACACTACACACTAATATAACGAAAACTAGAAAAACATCACTATTATATGTATGAAGGCAAACTTGAAAATAAGCTATGTACAATACACACTAATTTAAGACAAGAGGGCATTGAGGGCCCTAGGACGCTCACCTGAGACCTTGTAACGCAATTGGAATTTGCATCCCAGAGGTGTGGCTTATTTTTATCCCAGAGGCATAATTTCAATAATCTTAAACAAACCCTGCGGTTTCAGGTAAAGATTTTAAAAGTCATTCTGCTATTTAAGTCTATATAAACCATATGACCCCTCGGGGTGTGGCCAGATTTGACTCCAGGGGCATACTTTGCACAATCTTTGGCGAGGACCACAATGCAATGCAACGTACTACATATAGGAAAGCTGTGGGCCTTGCCGTTTCAGAAGAGAGGATTTTTAAAGTCATTTTGCTATTAAGTCTATACAAACCATGTGACCCCCGGGACGTGACCAGTTTTGACCACAGGAGCATAATTTGAACAATATCTGTAGAGGACCACATATACATACCAATTATGAAACATTTTGGCCTTAAGGTTTCAGAGGAGAAGAATTTTAAAGTAATTTTGCTATATAAGTTTATATTAACCATGTGACACCTGGGGTGTGGTCAGTTTTGACGCATGGGGCATAATTTGAACAATCTTTGTAGAGGACCACGATAGGATGTTACATTCCAAATACGAAACCTCTGGGCCTTGCGGTTTCTGGAGAAGATTTTAAAGACATTTTGCTATTTAAGTTTATTTAAACCATGTGACCCCCGGAGCGTAGCCAGTTTTGACCCCAGGAGCATAATTGAAACAATCTATGTAGAGGACCACTATATGATGTAACATACCAAATAAGAAACCTCTGGGCTTTGCGGTTTCTGAGGAGAAGATTTGTCAAGTCATTTTGCTGTTTAAGTGTATATAAATACGTCGCCAGTTTTGACCCTAGGAGCATAAATTGAAAAATAATTGTAGAGGACCACTATAAGATGTTACATACCAAATATGAAACCTCTGGGCCTATCGGTTTCAGAGAACAAGATTTTTAAAGACATTTTGCTATCTAAGTCTATATAAACCATGTGACCCCCAAAGCATGGCCAGTTTTGACCCCAGGGGCATAATTGGAACAATCTTTGTAGAGGACCAATATAGCATGTTATATACCAAATATGAAACCTTTGGGCCTAGTGGCTTCAGAGGAGAAGATTTTTAAGGTCATTTCGCAATATATTATATATAAACCATGTGACCCCCGGGGCGTGGCCAGTTTTGACCCCAGGGGCTTATTTGAACAAACTTTGTAACGAACCACTAAAGGATGTTACAAACCAAATATAAAACCTCTGGGCCTTGCGATTTGAGAGGAGAAAATTTTCTAAGTCATTTTGCTATATATTCAATATAAATCATTTGACCCCCGGGGCGTGGCCAGTTTTGACCCCAGGGGCATCATTTGAACAATCTTCGTAGAGGACCACTATAGGATGTCACATACCAAATACGAAACCTCTGGGCCTTGCGGTTTCAGAGAAGATTTTTAAGTTTACACTGTTTAAATCTATTTTTAGCTCTCGTGACCTACATATGCAGCGGACCGTATCAGTTTGAATAACATTAAAAGAGGGTCATCCAATGATCATTCCTGTGCAGTTTGGTAAAAATCTGCCAAGTGGTTTAGGAGGAATGGGCGATCACAAAAAAGCTCACCATGAGCACTTTGTGCTCAGGTGAGCTAAAAAACACATAATTGTTTATTAATTTGAACATTTTATTTCAATCTGAACATTATATGTATCATAAAATTTGATGTAATAAGCCATTCCACACATGGCATAAAATGACTGCACATGTCTTTAAAAAATCAATTTGATACCAATCGTAGGAAAAAAAGATTCTTTATATAAGAATTCAAAACTAAAAATAGTCAATCAGCACCAAATGTTCAAGTATACCGGGTCATAAGCGGGCAGTATTGTTTTCCCAGATTCAACACTGACCCATGAAAACAAGCTAAACATGATAAAGAACGTTTACATTATCATGCACTTCTATCAGATAACTACACTCTGCACTAACCCCCCCTGACATATATGGAAAAGCAACATTATGTAAGGCATTTACTTCTATGCAGCATAAAACCCTATGCCAACTGATGCTGCTGATTAACTTAAATGATATCTTTAACATGACTCCAAGCATGAAACAAGAAAACAGTATATGGAAAACCAGAATTACGTAATTTCAGTTTCCACTCCCAAATACTAAACCAGAGATACTGACTATTGCCTGTTAAATAATAATGCCAAGTTAAAAGCCTAAAAATATGTTATTTAAGAAATAATCTTCGATTAACCATTGCTTATAGGCTAATAAACAACGATTTGGAGTTCTGATGCGTTTGGATTAAACCACCAGGGTGTTAACCCAAGTTTTTTTTATAAATAAACGCACCAGAACGACAAATCGTTGTTTATTTACAGATAACATGACCTGACATTACATATTCTGCAATTACAATGTGAACTATATTTTACAGGTTCTGAACTATTTGTTCAAGTTGTTTATTGGCAATTTAAAAACATAAATGTTACGCATGTCAATATTATGTTAAAATAACACAAATGGCACCAATAATAATTATTATAACACGTATCTTAATTTTTTTTATACAGTTTCTGACTTTGGCATTCTGTCAGGTACTCTTTTCACGACTACTTGCTATAGTCATTGAAGAATTTATTAAAAGACTTCGAAATTGCAACAGAGGTACTAAAATCACTGTCAAGATACTAAGATCTTTTAAGTATTAAAGTCAACTTGTATCACACCTGGGTGGACATGGTCAATAAAACGCCTGGGTAACAATAGTCGCTTGACCACATAACTGTTAAGCCAGTTATTAGTCATGCTTTCAAAAGCTGCCCGTAAATTCTGAACAAATTATTGTAAATCTGTCATTAACATATTAAACCGTACTTCTAACATTTTCAGGCATGATAACACATGAAGTAATAGGGTCTCTGAACTACGTGAGGATTAAATAAGTCATAATCTAATACAGTCTGAAAATTAATACTCCAAATGCAACAATTCTTAACTAAATGCTGTTGTGTATTGCTACTAATGTAAGTACATACTTTTATAATAACTTGCTTTTCTGTAATTAAATCATTCCCATTTTAGATATTAAATATTAAGTTTACTTGAAAAAAAAAAGTTTGTAGACATAATTGGACGGTTAACGAGATTTTTAAACAGTTTAAGCAGTATTAAATTCGTCTCAAACGTTTGCACCGATTTTTAACAAGTCATGAGCCCAGATATTGCTACCACATTTTCTGTCTTTTCATCCACGTTTTCTTTCTCTTCAAATGATTATATAAAACTGCAAAAGTAACAAGATCTGCTGATATGACACCACAGGGCAAGAAAAAGAAACAAACGTCTTGTATGTAATTGACTTCCAACAAATTGAACTGCTCAAAATACATGGCAAATGTTTAAAATCACCATATTATTTGGTAACACATAAGTATATCCAGTAAAAAGCACTGAACAGTGAAATGTTTGCTATGGCATTATTAAAATTATTTTAGTACCATTACATCATATGCTAATTTGATCATAGAAATTATATTGACAATTTGGCACTGCACGAACAAATGACTACCTATGATTTCTGTAGCATACCATCAACATAACTGAAATACTGGAATAATATGCACTATCAATTTGTCCACCAACCATGGTCAGAGCCTTTAACAGCTAAACAAGAGGGCCATGATGGCCCAAAGCGCTCACTTGAGAACTGGTACAGATGAAGACCATACTATTGTGAAGGTATCTGAGTGGGGGGTACGATCAATTTTGATTTAAAACATCGGTAAGTGCAATGGGCTAACTAAAGTATGAGTTGGGTAGTGGATGTGCGTTTTTTTGCTAATGGTTCTCAAACCATTTTTCTCGATATTCTTACCTGACCCTTTTTCATTAAGTCATTGACAATTCTGGAAAATGCACAAACAGTAGATTTTGATGTCTTTTTTGCAGACAGTTTTGGAAAACTAGTTGCAATGCGATAATTGCTATGGCTGTGCTATAAGGTAAAGTTTTGCTTTGTCTTTGATAATTTTCTTTCCAATGATGATAAATCATGTTAATGCAGGCTCTGACGACATCAAAGTTGCATGTACAAATAACTGCATGCAAGTCTTGCAACTGTTGGAAATCTAATTACATCAATCAATTATTATGGTCATGCTCAAACTGTATAAGCTTGGTCAACATTGAATCAAAAATCGTGAGTGCAAGCCAATCATTGATAACTTGTTGATGTTTTTTTCCAAACACAAGGGGCAATAACTCTGGTGTTTCTGGCCCGATCATGCTTATATTCTACTTCACCTGTAGTCTAACGTTCATAGACAAACTGTACACGATTGGTGAAGATTGGATTAAAAATGAAGTCTCTATCCTGAATAATGTCCATTTATGCATATTTTTTCACAAACAAAGGTCAATAACTCTGATGTTTCTGGTCCAATCTTGCTTATATTCAACTTCACCTTTAATCTTATGGTCTTAGATAAACTTTGCAAGATTGGTAAAGATTGGATGAAAAATGAAGTCTCTATCCTGTATAATGTCCATTTGTGCATATTTTTTTCACAAACAAAGGGCAATAACTCTGGTGTTTCTGGTCCGATCTTGCTTATATTCCACTTCAACTGTAATATCATGGTAATAGACAAAATGTGCAAGATTGGTGAAGATTGGATAAAAAATGTCTCTCTTTATCCTGAATAATTTTTGTATTTTTTTTAATAAACAAAGGGCAATAACTCTGGTGTTTGAAACACGATCTGGCCCATGTTTGTCATCTGCTGAGATCTGATGGTCATACAAACATTTTGAAAGTTTGGTTAAGATTGGATGGAAAATAAAGTCTATACATTGGAAAAGGGCACTTTTGCACTTTTTTTGCACGAAAAGGGGTAATAACTCTGGTGTTACTGGTGTGATCTGACCCAATAACAATCCAATCCGAGATTTTATGGTCTTACACAAACTGTGCAAGTTAGGTCAAGATTGAATTAGAAATGTAGTCTTTATCGCAATAACGGTCCAAATTGTTGACGACACCTTGACGACGGACGACGGACGATAGGTAAGCTAATAAACTAGACAAACATCAGTATTACATGTATGAATGCAAACTTGAAAATAAGCTATGTACACTATACAACATAAGCAACAACATGAGCGTTAAAGTGTGTATGTACCATCTGTGTATTTAAGATCTTACAACAGATATAGGGGCATTAAAACAATTATCAAAATGAAGTTAATTAACATATACTTCTATTGAAAATGGAATAAGTTAAGAACAAACATTGCTTTCAAACGCACAAATGGCTAGTTTTTGCCAATACATGCAAGAACGCAGAAATAAAATGTATATTGGTTGACTGGACTGTTTGTTTAGGTTACACAACACTAATGAACGACGCAAAAGCAATAGTACGAGTTGGCTTATGCGTTTCCTTCCTTTCTTTACGTTGTTCTGTTTACTTTCAAGTTTTATTGTCACTTTTATATTTTATTCTTAAAATAAATCATATGAAATCTCGTACACTTTAAAACCGCATACCACTATTACTTCAATGAAAACAAACTATAAAAAGATGTGTATATTGTATAATGGTCATGATAAAACATGCAGCAGTGTGTAAATACAAAATGACTAGAAATGTCATGCTTCTATGGCTTAAAAAGACATAAATGGTGGAGATATTGCTCCATTGAATGACTATCTACTTTCTGGTGAGAAAAGCACATAAAACATGACTGGTCTCAGTTAGAAAATGTATGCTATAAAATGATAAGAAATTTAGGTCTATATGGCTTTAAAAACTCAACAAGATTCTGTGTTTGATAAACACACAATCCCCCGGTTGGTGCTGGGTAGCCAATTTCTTAGTCCAAATTAGGTCAAGGTCAATATCAAAGTGAGGCTGGGTGATATGGGTGGATTAGTAACGGTCATCAGTAACAACTGTGTAAATATCTAAGTGTTGTAGTAAGCGGTTTTGGTGCTAGACGAAACGGTAAAATCTAGTTAACCAAAAAATGGCAATTTTGAATTATTTTAAGTCCAAAATTAGGTAAAGGTCAAGGTAAAAGTAAGGTTGGGTGATATTGACAGATAGGGAATGGTCATAAGCAACAACTATGTAAGTATCAAAGTGTTGTAGTAAGCGGTGTTGGTGCTAGACAAACGGTAAAATCTAATTAACCTTGTCACAGACGGAAGAACGGAAAGACGGAAGGTCGGACAGAACGATCACTTAACTATATGCCTCCTGCATCAAAATGCCGGGGGCATAAAAATAGTGGAAATATTGTTTCTTTGAAAGACCACAAATGGTGGGAAAAAGCATGCATGTACAGAAGCAAATGCAAAGTAAACAGCAATCAAACAAAACCAATGACAATATCACGACTTGCACACATTGAAAATAAGATGATCCCAATCTAAACAAGAGGGCCATGATGGCCCTATGTCGCTCACCTGAGTTTAAGGCATCATAATGGCTAATAAAAAGAGAGCAAAATGGCACTAAACCCCTTACCTTCGTATAAAAATCTGGGCCTTGCAGGTTCAGAAGTTTTTTAAGTCTATATAAACCATTTTACACACAGGGCATTGCCACTTTCTACCCCGAGGGGATAATTTGAAAAATATTTGTAGTGGACCACTATTCAATGTTACATACCAAATATGAAACCACTGGGCCTTGCGTTTCAGAGAAGAGGATTTTTAAAGTCATTTTGCTATTTAAATCGATATAAACCATGTGAACCCCAGGGACATCATTGGAACAATCTTTGTAGAGGACCACTCCACAATGTTTCACGCAAAATATAAAACCCCTGGGCCTTACAGTTTCAACAAGGAAGATTTTTAAGGCCCACTTGCCATATAAGTCTAAATAAACTCCGGGTCATGGCCACTTTTTACCCAGGGGGATACTTTGAACAATCTATGTAGAGTACTACTATACAATGTTACATATCAAATACGAAAACACTCCGGTTTCATAGATTTTAAAGTCTTTTTGTTATTTAAGTCTATATAAACAATGTGACCCCCAGGGCAGGGCCAGTTTTGACCCCAGGGACATCATTTGAACAATCTTTGTAGAGTACAACTACACAATGTTACATACCAAATACAAAACCTCTGGCCTAGCAGTTTCAGAGGAGAAGATTTTTAAAGTCATTTTGCTATTTAACTTTCGAGTCTATATAAACCATATGACCCCAGGGTGCGCCCAGTTTTGATCCCAGGGGCATCATTTGAACAATCTTTGTAAAAGACCACCATACAATGTTACATACCAAATATGAAACCTCTGGGCCTTACGGTTTCAGAGGAGAAGATTTTTAAAGTCATATTGCTATTTAAGTCTATATAAACCATGTGACCCCCGAGGTAGCCCAATTTGACCCCAGGGGCATCATTAGAACAATCTTTGTAGAGGACCACTATACAACGTTACATACCAAATATGAAACCTCTGGGCCTTGCAGTTTCAGAGGAGAAGATTTTTAAAGTCATTTTGCTATTTAAGTCTATATAAACCATGTGACCCCAGGGGTGTGCACAGTTTTGACCACAGGGGCATCATTTTAACAATCTTTGTAGAGAACCACTACCGTAAATACTCAGTCATAAGTCGAGATTTTAAGCCTCTTAAATGGTGGTTATAAAGTAAATTCGACTTATGAGTCAGTTCACAAAAATCGTAGCATATTATATTGAAATATTAGTCAAATGCATTTGATTTCTTACCTGCATATTTGCTAATCCACACACTATAATCCATTCATAATTATCACAGTTTGCCCTTTCTATTAATTACCGACAATTAAGACAAAATGCATAACTGTTTCATTATTAAATAACATGCAAACTGTGAATGAAACCTTCTACTCTGTTTTAATTGACTTAATTTCCCCACTTTAGGCCCCAGCTAGACAATCAGCCACCAATAAAAAATGAATGAACCTGCAGACGAAACCCATGAATTCGTGTATAGCATATTGCTAATTAAACTGACTGGAACCGGTTTTTGTCTACATCAAGACCTGTCAAAAAGGATAAGGCAGTGATTTCAGCTTCAAGGCATTTACTGCAGACGGTACCCTATATACCTACTTATAAGGGCATACTCTGGCCAATTTTCAGATGGTGTTTTATGATTATTCTAACTCGAATTATGGCATGGTTATTATTAGAAATACGTTTCTGTGATGAATTTTAACTTCTTGACTTATGAGACGTCTACACTTATGACTGCGTATTTACGGTATACAATATTACATACCAAATATAAAACATCTAGACCTTGAGATTTCAGAAATTGTTAAAGCCATTTTGCTATTTAAGTCAATATAAACCATGTGACACCCTGGGTGTGGCCAGTTTTTTCCTCAGAGGATTATTTTAGCAATCTTTGTAGGGAACCATTATACAATGTTACATACCAAATATAACAATTCTGGGCCGTGCGGTTACAGAGAAGATTTTTAAAGTCATTTTGCTGTTTAAGTCTGTATAAACCATGTGAACCCCGGGGTGCGGCCAATTTTAAACCCAAGGACATCATTTTAACAATCTTTGTAGAGGACCACTATACAATCTTACCAACCAAATATGAAACTTCAAAGCCTTGAAGTTTCAGAGGAGAAGATTTTTAAAATCATTTTTCTATTTAAGTCTATATAAACCATGTGACCCTGGGATGTGGCCAGTTTTGACCACAGGGGCATCATTTGAACAATCTTTGTAGAGAACCACTATACAATGTTACATACCAAATATAAAACCGAAGATTTTTAAAGTCATTTTGCTATTTAAGTCTATATAAACAATGTGACCCCCATGGCGTGGCCAGTTTTGACCCCAGGGGCATTATTTGAACAATCTTTGTAGAGGACCACTATAAAATGTTATATACCAAATATGAAACCTTTAGGCCCTGCTGTTTCAGAGGAGAAGATTTTAAAAGTCATTTTGCTATTTAAGTCTATATAAACCATGTGACCCCAGGGGTGTGCACAGTTTTGACCCCAGGGGCATCATTTGAACAATCTTTGTAGAGGACCACTAGAGGATGTCACATATTAAATATGAAAGCTCTGAGCCTTGCGGTTTCATATGAGAAGATTTATAGAGTTTTCACTTTTTAAATCTATCTTAGCTCTGGTGACCTACATATGCAGCCGACCGAAAAGATTTGAACAACTTATAAAGAGGTCCACCAAAGGATCATTCCTGTGAAGTTTGGTGAAAATCTGCCAAGCGGTTTAGGAGGAGATGTTGTTTAAATGAAAAGTTGACGATGCACGCATACACGCGCGCACGCACGCACGCACGACGGACAACGGGCGATCACAAAAGCTCACCATGAGCACTGGTCAGGTGAGCTAAAAACAAGAGCTTGTCTCATGACAGAGCGCTCAAATATACAACCGTTTTTTCAGAGCTATTGGCCTTTACCACAACAAATAGGGGAATAATTCTGCGAAAATGCTGGTTTTAGTTATGTGCCTTGACCAGTGACCTTTTGAACGAAATTGAAGACATGTGTTTAGTTGTATTTGATATTTGTAGCAGATATAGAGATATGAAGTTCTTGCATGCAAACTTTAACCTGGATTTTCTAAGAACAAAAGCGGCATAATTCTGCTAAATTGCAGGTCAGAGTAATGGGCCTTGGTCAGTGACCTTATATAATGACCATGTAGTCAAAAGTAAAGTTTCATTGGAATATCTGTAGTAGTTAAGGAGGTATGGACTTGTGCAGCAAACCTTAACCAGAGCATTACGCTGACGCCGACAAAGTGGCTAATAGTATAGCTCGAACAGTTCGGTGAATAGTGGAGCTAAAAATGAACATACATAAAATATATGTCATGGATTTCAAGAAACGGACATACACATAATGGAAAGAAATAAATATTCATTCCAGAATCAAACATTACAACAAAGATTAACAAGGCTTTGATAGTATTGCAAGCAATACAGGAGTCCCCTACTGGTGAAAACCGCTACTAATTAAACATTGTGCAATACCGTCAAATCGCCCTTTATCTGTAGATGTACAAAGTTTCATATTCAAATCCCATTTGTCACTGCAGTATTAAGTTGTTGTTTTTTCTATTTTAGTAACATTGACCAGATATTCGATTTACTTTTTGAGTTATTGCAGTACTAAACTGACAGAGGGCAATCATATAGTCCATTCTGTTTACCAAGTTTCATGATCATATGTTATGTTCTTTTCGAATTATTACAGTATTAAGTTTATTACTATTTTAAGTTAAGTCACGTGACCTTTGACCTCTGGAGAAGAATAAAGGGTCGTGTACAATCATCACCTTGCACTTTCTATGTATACAAAGTTTCAGGATCCAGGTTTTGGGGACGGGACAGACAGACAGAGTGAAACTGACGGACAAACAGACAGACAGACACACACTGACAGAGGGCAAACCCATAGCCCAATCTGTGTACCAAGTTTCATGAAGTTTCGTGATAATATCTATTTCAAGATATTACCGTTTATTAAGTTTATTTTTATTTTTAGTAACAGTCACGTGACCTTTGACCTCTGGTGAAAAATAAAAGGTCGTGCATTGCTGTTGCTACGTATACAAAGTTTCATCAAAGTGTCTTCAGTACTTTCCGAGTTATCACAGGATCCAGGTTTTGGGGACGGACGGACAGACAGATATACGGACGAACAGACAGAACGACACACAGACAGATGGCAAACCTATAGTTTAATCTCTGTACCAAGTTTCATGGTCATATCTTATGTCCATTTCGAATTATTACAGTATTTAGTTTATTTCTATTTTTAGTAACAGTCCCGTGGCGTTTGACCTCTGGTGAAAAAAAGGTCGTGCATATTCCTCATATTGCCACATTGCTGTTTATAAGTATACCCAGTTTCATCAAAATAATTTCAGTACTTTTTGAGTTATTGCAGGAACCAGGTTTTGGGGACGGACAGACAGACGGACGGACAAACATACAGACGAACAGATAGAGAGACACACAGACGGATGGCAAACCTATAGTTCAATCTTTGTACCAAGTTTCATGGTCATATCTTATGTACTTTTCGAATTATAACAGTATTTAGTTTATTTCTATTTTTAGTAACAGTCACGTGACCTTTGATCTCTGGTAAAAAATAAAAGGTCGTACATAATACTCATATTGCCATTTATATGTTTACCAAGTTTCATTGAAGTATCTTCAGTACTTTTTGAGTTATCGCAGGAACAAAATTTTGCGGACGGACGGCGTGACAGACGGACGGACGGACGGAGGGCAAACCTATAGTCCCCTCCGATGAAACTCCGGTAGGGGAATAATAACAAGAGGGCCACGATGGCCCTAGGTCGCTCACCTGATATGTATGTATGAAGTTTCGTTAAAATATCTCAATAGGTTTTCAAGTTATTGATGATTTTCGTGTACATCATATTGCTAATTAAACTGGCTGGAACCGGTTTTTGTCTACCTGAAGACCTGTCAAAGAGGACGAGTGATTTCACGCTTCAACGCATTTAATGCAGAAGTACCGTATATACCCACTTATTAGGGCATACACTGGCCAATTTTCCAATGGTATTTTATGCTAATTCTAACTCGACTTAAGGAATGGTTATTATTAGAAATAAATTTTTGGAATGAATTTTAACTGCTCGACTTATTAGACGTCTAAACTTATGACTGCGTATCTACGGTAACCTCTTCAATGTAGTGTCCAAAAACGCTGAACAAAGCCATAACAAACTTTTATTAAACATATCTCCCAGAAAGTGTCTTCATACAACACTCTCAAATGAGGAACCAAACCCTCCGCAATTCCATTCACTTTATCTGTCACAGGACCGACCTCAGATGCCCCGAGATATGGCAAATAGTCCCCCAACTGACAAATCTTGGCAACATGTCTGCCGAGCAATTTTCACTCTAAGAGAGTTTCTTATGTTAAACAGATTTCTCATCAAATCCATGGAACTTTGGATTCACTGCCAAAAGTCTTGGATTTCCGCAATGAAATTAATATGATCACAACATCAAGAGCCATCAGCAATTTAGTCATTACCATGATCAGTCTCATTGAATTGTCCTGATTCCATAGTATGCTTGTCAAGCTCTCAATGGACATTGATCAAATATGATGTCTGCTGCAGAGTTTTGAGAAGATTGTCTTATGTAAAAAGAAAACTACTGTAAAAGAGATTTTTTTTTTAAATTAGTGATGGTTATCTTAGAAAGTATGTTTGAATATCTGTTGAAATAAATATTCATACAATCTGCAAGGTAATAAAATGACTGTGCCTCACAAAAAGCATTACAGTGATAATGATACATTTTCAAGCTAACTAAAATGGCATTTAAACAACAAAGAATGATACAAAAAAACAACAACAATGAAAGCGTGATGACTGTTTGACCTACACCACACATTTTTACTGGAGGCAGCTTTCCCCAGCGATTAATAAAGACGAAATAAAACAATGAAAACATTTAATTGCAACAAGACGACAATAAATACAACAGTGCTCCTGTAATTAATCATATGATGCTGGATTATAGGCCCTTTTATGAACATATATGATATACTGTTCTCTACCAGATATCCATCTTTTTACAGAAAATGTTATGTTAAAGCTTTTATCATCAAAGACAACTGAAATGACCTGTCAAACTCCAATAAATTATGAACAAATATTAACAACTTACAGTTTTTGTTTTTTATATATACAGCTATGATATACAACATTTTCCTCTCCCCGACATACTTTATTTTCCAAATTTATTTGTAAAAGTTGGTAACAAAAACAGTGATTAGTGAAACTTCTTATCAGCTTGCTGCATTATGTTAATATGTACATGCACACACAATAACTATTTTAACATCCAAAATTCTTCATTTTGCATTTACGATAGACTTTTCATAATCAAGCACAACAGTTACTGAAATCAGTAACTAAGGCCATTCTGTTTTTATATTTTGTTAAGCGTCAACCTCATTTTGTAAAACCTAGCTACCTATTCGCAAAAAACACACAAACTCGTTTCGAAAACAGCAAACCAATTTTCTTCATGTTGATAATAGAAAATGGAATAGTTTTGATGCTTTAATAACAGAAACATCATATGAAACATATTTAAAACTACTGACTAGTTTAAATACTATTAATTAATGAAATATTGAAATATAATACAAAACTTTTAAACAGTCGAGTTTACAGAAATTTAGCATAACAAAATATAAATACACCTAGGTTTGCCTGGCGGCATCGCTTTGCTAGCGTTGTATGTTGCGTTCAAATAAACCTGCAGTGATTATGATTTTAAGGCTCCTCGCCCGCCAACTTTAACTGCTATGCCAGTAAGGAAGAAAGTATTGCTTGTCAGATGTCATTCAATCCTGTGGAATTGTGCAAGGTGGTCTTTCTTGATATCACAGGGCAAATGTTAGCTATGTGGTCTTTCATTAACTCAAATTGAGTAACTTTCTGTGCAGCCGTGTGGCGACTAGTCTGTGGAACGTCCTCTCCATAGTCGGTGAAACCTGCATAGGGTTTGTGCTAACCTTATTGTCTATCTAACCCCTTGACTAAGAAAAGTTGTGTCCAAGAAGAGTGTACTGTAGCCATTTTGTAGGTTTTGAAGCCATGACTCAAGCGATGTCATACAGTACTTTCATTGTCAGTGATACGCCACTGCTTAGGGGATTGTTGAGTAGCCATTGAGATACTGATTGACCGAGTGGTTTATGTGTCAAAGAAAGATTCAAAGATTTAACAGCTACTTGACAAGAACCGCCTCGTCGTTCTCAGGGTTTCCTTTCCGAACATGTATGGTATTATTGTCGTAACTACTGATTTTCGAGTCTTGCATACGCGTGGTTAATTCGTTAATGCCACTGCCACAACGCCAGTAAGGAAGGAAAGCTCCGACGAACTTTGTAAAATGTGTTTTATTGACAAAACTGTACCATGGCAATGTCGGAACAAATGGCGACAACTATTGTATACAAAGGGTTAAACAACACCAATACTACTGGCACTATCTTTTGTCTATTAAACTGGTATATAAAATATCCGGAAAAGCAAGAAAAAGCACAATCGTAGTGGTAGCAAATGTAAATATCAATGATAAGAGTGACTAGACGCTCTTTCTTTAGCGCTTTTATCTCTTTATCTATTTTTTTTTCGGCTGACGGAGCTCACAACCTACGCGCACGCGGACGCTTAACAAAGTAATAAAACAGAATGGCCTAATGTCACAGCCAAGTGCTTTAACTATTGCATTCACATCAGCCCGGCCACATAAATTGTGTGGGGATTGGTCATGCAATAATTTCTACGGCCATTCTCCTCTTACCTCTGATTAAAGTACGGCAGTTGTCAGTTACTAGCATAAGTATGTGCACTTTGTACTGGTAAACTGCTTAGATCGGCTAAGATTGCCCAGGAAAAGTGCGAGTTGGTTAACTGACCGCCGTGATAGGACTGAAATACCGTCAAAACGGCAAAAAATCCAAACAAACAAGCATTCACATCATATTAAATGTAATGTAGGGTAGCCATTTAATAATGACATTAATGCAATAACGGTTTCATTTTCCTTAATCGGCCTTTTAAAGCATTTAAATTATTTTTAGGGACGATATTTAACCAGTTATTATCACCATTATATTTAAGTAGAAATGCTTTCTAAGAAATGTGTGTCTACAAAATTCTCAGCTTACAAATTTAGTTAGCAAATCAAATAAATGTCCTCAGTGAAAATTAAATTACGTGTAAGGTGTCAGAGAGCGCTAACAGTTGCCATAAAAGTCTACGCAACTTTATTCAAAAATGAAAATAACAATGACCACAGAGTAATTAGCAGCAATAAAACAGTCACCCTACTTATAACTTATTGAGGTAAATATGACAGATTACTAAGCGACATCCATCGCGTATAAATGATACAGGACTGTTAAAAAGGGACTGTCTGATGTTTATTGACTTATTTCAGGTCACTTTCGTTACCCACTTATACAAAATCAAAACGCTGACAGCGAAGAAGACTGTTGGCGAGAAAAGAAACTAAAAGCAAGTGAATTATGAGTTGTTGTTTTTTTTATCTTACAAACATTTATTTGAATGAAATCACCTGTCTGTAATATAATTTTTACAAAATAAATGTCGTAACTCATAATTATACAATCTACTTAAAATAAATTGGTATAAGCTGGTATTTGACCTAATTGAAGTTGGAGATCCAGGCCACTGTCTTTTGCAAATTAAAACTTATATAGCGCGCGTCTAATTCAATGCTATTTATCAATAAACTCATTATTATTTTTTGTAATTCGTGGGAAGCAAATATTTGTGTGCAAATAATTTTAAAAGCAAACATAGTCAAATGCATACAAGTCAATATACAACTGGTAGAGAGAGGTTGAACGGTATAAGTTCGAATCAATTTTCAGCGTTTTACATCATAGGCGCTCTGATTGGTAGACACCAATTTAATTCAAAATAAGTTAAATTAGTGAAAATACATCTATGCAGAAGTACAAGGCGGTTCCAACATTTTTATGCATACGTCAAAACAATAACAATCGTCAATCGAGCTGTTTTGATTGCTCCGCTATGTGTACTGAGACAATACACCGTTATTAGACTTGCTGCAATATATTATAATGCGTAGTTAACCAGTACTTAGCACAAACAGAGACGCTATCGTACCAGTGTGAATAGCCATAACAGGAATGCAAATCTAGATGTGGAATAAAAGGATTATCATTATCGTTTATAAGTGTTAGTAATTCCGATCTATTTCTTGTCATCTATGCATCGATAACAGTAAGCCTCACTGCTCCGCAAAGCGCAGTAATTTATCGATTTACTGACTCGTAGGCTGCAGAGTAAAGAAGTAGTTCCCTCAAGACCGATTTCTGAATACAACTACTAAATCCTGTTGGTTTGCGCCAACAGTCTAAAAACATTATTATATTCATTGAAAAACAAAAAATAATTCTGTCGATACACCACCCATTTATCCTACAGCAACTGCTACATTCGGCTTTGAATTGGGAAGTAAGAACTGCGCATGTGCCAACAATCATCGAGACTCAATATATACAAGTCTTGTGCTAGAATTGTTTACTACACAGTAAAAAATATTTTAATGTTTCTCTCAATACACGTTCCTGAACATAAAGCTTTTCTTAACATTTATAATAATTTTATTATAAAAATATACTGACTTCTTAAGAATAAATGGAGGGTTTGACATGACATTTTGGTACAAAATTGCAAACTCCCTCTTAAAGGCGAGTTTTTTATGTCTTGGTTCTCGGATCCGCCGACCCGATTTTTTCCAACAAGCAAAAAAAAAATAATTTAGAATGTAACCGATATCGTAAAAATGACCTTGTAAAAGGGTTTCAACTTGTTACACGGAATGCGAAAAAAATTAATTATGTCATGGTTATCATGTAGTGATTAAGTTAATGTTGTGTAATATGATTTTTGTACATAATAAAGCATTAAGATTTTAATATCACTGCCCATTTTCATTTGTGAAATTCTAGTCATTAATTTACTCAATTCTGGGCTTTTTTGTTGTTGTTTTTGCCCTCTTCCAACCGGACACTTTTCCAAAAATGTCTGAGAACCAAGAGATAAAAAAAACTCTGACCTAAGTACAAATTCCTAGATTTATACCAGTCTACATTGTTGAAAGCCTGTTGAAAAGAAATTGGCTTAACGTATACCAATAACTGTTGCATACTTTTGGGGATTAAAAATTTAGATAATTGTTTACATAAGCGGTTAAATTAAAGTTATAAACATATCTTCGACATACACTCTAGAAATAAACATAATTATGAAAAATTTTACTCGCTCTATGTCATGATCAGAATGTTATTTTCATTAACATAATGAAATATCTATATTGTTTAACCTACATAATCGGCGCGCTCTATAAATAGCAATTACAATGCTACAATTCACTGGTACGACAGTCGGTCAAAACGTGCAATGGCTGCCTGTTGAGCTCGCAAGCACAAAATATAAAGTGGTAAATTTCTGGTATTTTTCTGATAAATAAGCAAAACAAATAGTAGCAAATTTGATTAAGCTTATATTTCCTATTATTTTATCATTGTGTAAAAATATTGTTGCACGCTGTAACCGACTGTAATCCCCGTGAATTAATTCTAGCGAGTACAACTCCAGCAGGAGAATCATTCTAAAAAAACGCAGGGTAAAGCTGTGTTAGTACACACGCATCAATTAGCGTCTGGAGAATCCTAAACCCGAGAATTGCAATAAATGGGGAATTCATAAACTTACTGCTTATTAATTCCCGCTATTATTTTCTGACAATGTTAATTTGTTAAATTTGCCAGATAAATTCATGTATCAATTATGTTTACGTAAATTATTAGAATTTAGCTTATTCATGTATCACTGGTGAAAACATGGGGCGGTATATGATCGGTTTATTTTCGGTACAGATATTAATCAAAGCGCTGAGGCCACTAAAGTTGTTCGCTGTTGCGTAACATTGGCCACAACTCACTATATTCAAATGTTATTAGCAACTCAAGTTTAAATTAAACAGAGCAGATTCAAACGGTTTATTGAGATTGTGTCTAACGAAAATCTGTCTACAGTTTTGAATATCAGAAATCAAGAATAAAATGCAATGACTGTTTAACATTCGTTTGTACTAGTAGTTATTGAAAATGTTAGTGCACTGTTCAATATCATAGCGTCCGATGGATCTTATCGACTTGTCCAAATAACTTAGTACAACAGGCACTTAAGACCCGTTATGGTGTGTTTTGTAGAATGTTTTGCAAATATATTGAAAATACAATAATATTAATATTGTATATTAAAACAAGTTAATAAAATAAAATTGTGTGAAGTCACCTAAATGACCATATAATAACTAAAAATGAAAACCCCGATGCGTTATCATGGACAATCTGGGCAATAAGAGAGGTACCGGGTATGTCATATCATATGTCACCTTAAATACAGTGATTATAATCTTATAAATATTTTATTGGTTAACATGATAGTTGCGCTAATACCTCGTTCAGTGTTCTTATGTGAAGAAAATGAAAATCGCTGAATTTAAATTCTGGTTAAGAAGCCAGAACCAGCAAACACGACGTGTTATGCATGATAATATGTTCTTTCAAAAAAACAACAACTCAAACATTAAACTAAAATATTCGTAAAACTTCATTTAGTTGAATCTTACATTCCGTGTTTTACTATAATATTTGTGTCAACATTATAAATATAGCTTGTACAGAGACATTGCTTAGCAGAACAGAACAGAACAGAAATTTTATTACACATAAACTTTACAGTTTCTAGTGTTTAACAATAATACATTGTACATTATACATTATAGTAAGTGATAATTTATTTTAATATTTCTAAAACTGGATGAACTTGTATAAATATAAATGAAACTTGCATTTTCACTCATAAGAATAGTACATCTATTTAAAATGGAACTGTTTTCGTGTGTCCATTTGAAGTAAACAACAATTATATAACTATAGCCACATGAATATCAAATTAATTAAGCAGTAGTGGTATAGAATATGTTTACAGATATACATCAATATGCACATATATGCAAACATCTGTTATTAATTGTTCATCATATTTTGGCGAATACTTAATGCCTCTGATATGTACTTGCTTAACCTAAACATTTCACTTTTATTCTGTGTATTTAGCAATTGCGTGAGTTTGAACATACTAGGCCTGATTCTATAATATATTTTAATATATTTTTCTCTTATTTGAACAAATGTAGTACATTTCAACAAGAAGTGGAATTCATCTTAGCGATTTATAATCTTCAAAATGCGACGTTAAAATAGATATTGCCACGTAATAAAATCAGATTTTAAAATATATATCGCCATTGAGCTGTTAGGTTAGTATTTGTCTCTCAATAATGCCGATTGGAATGTTATCTGTTGACAAATGTGCAGCTGGTGAATTGAGGTCCATTGTAAAACGTACGCCACTACTTAAAACGTTAACAGGTGTGAACACTGGACACAGCTAACAATACTATGTACGAATTATATATATACCCAGCTAACACAATAAAGTTGTATAAACGTTGTATTAACGTTACAGATAACGTTGTAATAACGTTAATTTACAACGTACATATAACGTAAAAAGGTAGACTCCAAAAAACGTTGTGACAACGTTATGAAATAACGTTATAAAGTAACCGGAATACAACCTTTATACAACCAAACAACATTTGTTATAAATAATTAAAACACAACATTATTTTTATATTATTTTATTATGACATCAAACATACACAAGTAAATCCATTATAATATGCAGTATTAAACAATGAATTAATCCATTTAAACTTCGATTTTCACTAAGCACAACTTGTCTCTCTTTGTTCATCCCTCCCTTTGTGTACGCGCGCGCGTAAATGAATAGCCGCAAATTCGAATTTAGAAAATAATCAAATTTGATTTGTTGGCATGTCTATTTAAGCATATTTTAGCATAATAACGTATCAATATATACATACATATTGTATGCAATATATATTCATTTCGTGTTTTAATCTATTACACGCAGCCGTTTGATACTGTGAAAGTCGAAACTTAAAGCTAGCTCTGCATCTTTATCAAAACAGAAATTCATTAACCATTGATCTTTGATAAAAATACTGTTTTCAAATAAATTTTATTTAAAACATTCCACAACGATTCCATTTTATTAAAATTTGTTTCCAAAACGTTTAAATTAAATATTAGCATTAATAAAACAATAACATGCAAACCCAAAGTACAACGTTGCCATAACGTTGTGTGAAGGTTGTAAACATAACGTTGTCGGGGACACCGTTACTTTAGCGGTCCCGGAAATCCTTTAGAAAAAGCGCACAAGCGCGTGCGTTGCAATGAGCAGGTGCTCGTAAGCGTCGTATATTTATGAGGTCGCGCGCAGCGCGGCCGAAATCGTATAAAACGGCGAAAAAACGCAAAAATAACCCCAAAAATGAATTCCTTGTCTAAAATTAGGTTAATATTATGAATATTAATATTCATTAATATTAACTGAATACGAAAGCCCAGAATAAATCGAGCAGAAATGGCCAATCAAATTTAACTTATGAAGATAAATCTAAAGTTCTTGTTTTCAGTGTGTGAAAGTGTAGAACAATTGATTTCTTGGTTATTTTCACTGTGACTATTACTAAATTTAAGTGGTAGGTTGTGTAGGTTGTGTAGGTTGTGTGATTTTTGCAAAATTGGACATTTCAAGCTTAGATCTGACACTTCATTCAGCACTGATGGTTGTTGCTGGAGATGTAATAATAAAAAATGTAACAAGAAAGTATCACTAAGACATGCCTCATGGTTTTCAAATAGTAATCTAACATTGTAAAAAATTGTTTTCATAACATATTTTTGGATTTATAAAGTGCAACAAAACTTTGTTTGCCACGAACAAGATATCAGTGAACGAACAATTGTTGACTGGAACAACTTTGCAAGAGAGGTATGTATTTGCATTCTTGAAAAATATTCTGAAAAAATTGGCGGACCTGGAAAAATCGTTGAAATTGACGAGAGCAAATTTGGAAAGAGAACGTATCATAAAGGAAGGCGGGTCGAAGGTGTTTGGGTGTTTGGTGGCATTGAGCGTGACAGTAAAAAGTTTTTTTTTAAGTGTGTAGAAGACAGATCAGCAGAAACCTTAGTATCAATAATTAAAGATTTCATTCAACCAGGAACAACTATTTTCTCAGACTGCTGGAAGAGTTATTCAAAGCTGAACACAGAGGGATTTAATCATTTAACTGTCAACCACAGCATTACCTTTGTTGACAGCGAGACTGGTGTTCACACAAACACAATAGAGAGCACTTGGAGGGCTCTAAAAGCCTCTCTACCAAGGAGTGGTACAACCAAAGCTCTTTATGACAGTTATTTCGCCCAGTACTGTGTTAGGAAACACTTTTTGGTTGACTCAATTGAAGATCCTTTCATTAAGTTTTGTTCGTTAATAAAAGAAATATATTCGCCAAAATTCGAACCAACAGAATCGGAAATCGAAGAATATAACGACAGAAAAAGCTCACGAAAGAGACCAGCAGCCTTGCCATTATCTGACATTACAACGGGAATTCTAAACAACAGCTTGGATGATTTTGTCATTTAAAAATGACATTGGTAAGTACATAAAATGTCATGTTTTTGTTTTGTTTCAAACTTTATTGTTTTATGGGGGCTGCCGCCCCCACACTCCCGCTTTTCGATTTGTTTAAATCTCAATGTTTTCATTTAAATAAATCTTTTGCCGCCTCGCTTAAAATCCAAAATGGCGGCTATATTTGTAAACAAGCACCTGCTTAGCAACGTTCGCACATGCGCACTGCGACGGCATCCGGGGACCGCTAAAGTACAAACTACCCCGTTGTCGTGTAACGTACATATAACGTATTATATAACGTCCAGACGTCGAAGTAACATTCACAATTAAAAATAAAATACCAGATATATTTATTCAACAATATCATTGAAATTCAGTCTTTTTCACATACTAATAATACACATGATGATCACAAAGTTGTGATCATAACGTTGCCACGACGTCCGTGTAAGGTTATTTCACAACCTGACCAGAATACAACCAAATCGTAACGTTACAATAACCTTATTTGTTTGCTGGGTAAGGCCTGTCAAAACAACTTTCAATTGAAAATGAAAAATATTGTCGGGCAAGAAACCTGATGCGCAAAATGCTTTGTCCGGTGTACAATATCATGGTCTTTCTGTTGGGTACACACATAATTATCTTACTGTTAATGGCATTCCGACATCGGCCATTCAATTTTAATTACCAACACATTCTCCGAATGTACCTACCGGGTAAATAGTGAACAATGATGGTTATCAATTTTATTACCGGGCAATCTCCGTGGAAGACTGTAGATTAATTTGTCGAAGAGAAATAACCATGGCATTAAGCAAAACTCTATTTAAACCTTGAAAACAAATTCTATGCTAAATTTAAAAACTATTTAACATTATTATGAATGCAACGACAGTGTTGCAAGCTTTTCAACCGTGTTAGCAAAGGTGTTGTGCGATAATGTTTGGAACTGTTTTACAATGCTTGAAGGAAGTTACTCACAGAATATTGTATTTTAAAAGTCTTCTTGTTCAATTCATAAAGCATCTAGAGTAGCAAACGCTTATATTCAGTGAAACACAAATAAAATAAATATAAATTATAAAAAAATCCTGCCTTTCATGTCAGGACGTGGAGTACGTAGTAGGGACATGCTGCGTGAACAAGTATTGAAAGTTTCAAATGGATAGTTTCTGAGAAGGTCCAAATTAGGTCCAGGTCAAAGTATGGATGGGTGATATGGGTGGATTCGGAATGGCCATTAGCAACAACTGTGTAAGTATCCAAGTGCTGTATAGTAAGCAGTGGTGGTGCTCGACAGAACAGTAAAATCTAGTAAAATCTAGTTAAATAAATAGCCCATTTGAATTACAGCCGACTCCCGATGTTTTGAAGTCGCACGTACCGGCGAGGAAACTTCGAGCCATCGAAACTTCGAGCCAAACGAAGTCCCAGTTTGTTAAATACCCCAGGCGAAAATTCGTCAGCTTCAGATTTAAATTTCCAAATGAAGAGTATTCAGAAGGCATAAACCCCGTACTTTCAAATACAAAGAATTAACAAACACCCAATATTTATTTACATATTTTATTAACACTATTTTAATACAGAAATTTTATAAAAGCATCGATCAAACTAATTCTAAATATTCACTGTACAATAGCAATAAGACGTAAGCCATTATTGCTTCGTATTTTCTCAGTGTAACTTTTTACATTTAAGTTTGGTTTCGTCCCGTTACTTCCTACGGCTGACCCCTTCGGTGTTGCTGGTCTAGATATCCACCTGGGTTGGATACCGGGGCCTTCTCTAGATTGCCCAGCAATTGGTGATGCAGTTTCTGCCGTTTTTGCTGTATTTTGTATTTGTATTTTAGCTTTTTTTTGGCACACACATTTGAGAATGCTGATTCTCCCCAAAACACTAGTTTTAATACAGAATATTTTACGAAACAATTCAGCAATTGTATCGATGACAAGTTTGCAACAGCTGTTAAATCCGCTGACTGTAATTAGGCGCGTCTAATCGATTAGCGTCTTGATGCGACCCAAATTGAGTTGGAGCCAAATAAACAAATTAAAGTGTGAAAACTATGACTGGGACTGTGACAAACACTTCGAGCCATCAGAAAATTCGACCTTCACGATTTCCAGCCAAACGACAGAAATTTATATGAATATATAGCAATGAAAAATCGGTCCCGCGAAGAAAGTTTGAGCCAACGAGAAATACGAGACAAGCGAGTTCGAGCCATCGAGAGTCGACTGTATTCTAAGTCCAAATTAGGTCAAGGTCAAAGTGAGGTTGGGTGATAGTGGTGGATTGGGAAGGGTCATAAGTAACAAATGTGCATATATTCAAGTGATGTAGTAAGAGTGTTGGTGCTAGACGAAACGGTAAAATCTAGTTAACCAAGCGCCTAAATTAGGTCAAGGTCAAAGTGAAGTTGGGTAATATGGGTGGATTGGGGATAGTCATAAGCAACAACTGTGTACTATTCCAAGTGTTGTAGCAAGTGGTGTTGGTGCTAGACGAAACGGTAAAGTATCCTTAACCTTGTCACGGACAATCATGCTTATATTCGATTTCACCTGTAGTCTTACGTTCATAGACAAACTGTACACGATTGGTGAAGATTGGATGAAAAATGAAGTCTGTATCCTGAAACATGTCCATTTTTGCATATTTTTTTTCCCAAACAAAGGGCAATAACTCTGGTGTTTCTGGTCCGATCTTGCTTATATTCGACTTCAACTGTAATCTCATGGTAATAGACAAATTGTGCAAGATTGGTGAAGCTTGGATGAAAATTGTCTCTCTCTATCCTGAATAATGTCCATTTTTGTATGTTTTTTAATAAACAAAGGGCAATAACTCTGGTGTTTGAAACACAATCCTGTCCATTTTTGGCGTCTGCTGAGATCTGATGGTCATTCACAACCTGTGAAAGTTTGGTTAAGATTGGATGGAAAATTAAAGCGCACTTTTGCACTTTTTTGCATGAAAAAGGGGCAATAACTCTGGTGTTACTGGTCCGATTGGGCCCATTATCGAACTCCTCCAAGATTTTATGTTCATACACAAACTGTACAATTTTGGTCAAGATTGAATAATCATTGTAGTCTTTATCGTGATAACGGTCCAAATTGTTGACGGCACCTTGACGACGGACGATAGACGACGCCGGAGAGGTCCCCTATACCAATAGCACTTCGTGCTCAGGTGAGCTAAAAATACTCATTAAAACAAGAGAAGATATATAATTTGTTTTCATCCTTCTGCTCCTGACAGACAAGTGTGTAACTGAAGAGTATACTTTATTCTAAACCTCTGGCCCTTTAATACCGTTACTTTGGTGTTTAAGGTTCATTGCTTTCAAACTGAAAGTTGTGTGAGAAGTCACAACATTGCGTATATATTCAGTCTCAAACATTCACAATGAAAACTACATTTGGA
This sequence comes from Congeria kusceri, assembly GCA_027627225.1. Lineage (NCBI taxonomy): Eukaryota > Metazoa > Mollusca > Bivalvia > Myida > Dreissenidae > Congeria > Congeria kusceri. Next base: position 82,447,999 of record CM051027.1, read on the forward strand.
AAAAATGTGTTTATTAGATATTTGAACAGCAACATATTTGTACAGAAGAAATAAAGCATTTAAAAGCCACTATGTGATGTATATATACACATCGAAATACGTGTAAATAAATCTAAAAAGTGTTAGTCGTTGATGAGTTTATAATCCTTCCGCGCCTGAGACTGCATTGTGTGAAGACTAATAATATGATCAAAGTAATGTATATCTGCACTTGAAAACCAAAGATCTATCAATAAGCAAAGATTCGTGTTATCGAGAGTTACCGTCGATTCTCGCGGCCCCCGAGATTTAAATCACGTGATAAACAATGTGATCGGATCTGTAATTATAACAGAGTTTATCGGCATTTTTATTAAAAGTAGTTTGAAAGACTTGTAATATTAATGTTTTAAAATAAAATGAAATAAACTTTATATTATGTACTACATATTCTTGTTTATTGCTCAGAATTACTTTTAATAGATTATTAAATTGATGATGGATGAAAAAAAATCGTTTGATCTGCAAAATTGTCTTTAGTGTAATCAAACCAAACATACATTTGCGATGGGAAAATACGTCTTGTTTTTCATTATACAAGTGTTTTGACGCGTATCATTGTATCTTTATTATCTTATCTACAATTGTGCAGCCATGTGGTGTCCAAGGCATGCCAATAAACGCTTTAGTCCATAGCGGGACATCGTCTCCCGTGGAGGGAACGCCCTCAAGTTCTTACTCACGAATAGTTATTCAAGACCATTGTCTAGCATATTAAATTGAGATTATTAAAGGTTATAAGACAATATTTTGAGAGAGAAAAACAAGCACAAAGCAAAAAGGAAAGAATAATTAAAAAAGTATGACAAAATATACATCGAAAGAGTAGTAATACTATGTTTAGTTATGGGTTTTGTTTTACAAATTGCTGTTCGAACAGTAAAAGCACTATGTTTCTATCTTGGTGTACGCATTGAGATATCCTTACAAATACAACTTTATTCGGGAGAATCCGTCAAGTAATAACTAAGTTTTAGTCAAAGGCAGGTTAGATACTAAAATTCAGTAACAATTTTGCTGTCTCAGTCTGGACTCTTACATAGCCTCGCTTTAAATATTAAAAACTCCTCAATTATTAAAGTTAAAATAACAATATTTGTTTCTTGGTGTACAATTTCATGTTGCTTTAAAAGAAAGACTTTATTCACAAAAATCCGCCCAGAAATTACAAAATATTAGGCAAAGGCTGGGTATATACTTCTTGAATTATTTCAGGTAAAATCACAGTGTTTATTTCATGTTGTTCAGTTTTAAATTTCCTTGAAAATACGACTTTTGTAAGCAAAATCCGTTCAGAAATGACAAAGTTTTAGGCAAAGGCAGGTTAGATACTTTTCAATAAAAAAATCTTGCTACCTTAGTCTGAAATCTCACATAGCCTCGCTTTAAATATGAATTACTCCAAATTTATTCACGGTAAAATAACAATATTTGCTTCTTGGTGTACAATTTTGAATTGCCGTCAAAATGAGACTTTATTCAGAAAAATCCGCCCAAACATGACAAAGTATTAGGAAAAGGCAGGTTAGATACTTTTCAATACAAATCTTGCTGAAATCGTACAAAGCCTCGCTCTGAATATAGATTTAACAGGGTGGACAAAAGCCCCTTGGTAAATATGAAAGAGTGGACAATAGCCCCTTGATGAATTTAATGTTAATTATCACGTTTTGCAAGGTTTGTGTTCTTTTTTTGTCAACAGTTAATTGCAATTAATATTTGGTTCAAATCAATGGAATGGAATTTCCTATTGAAATGCATACACACTATACAATATCAGAAAGGGGCTTTTGTCCACCAATTCATAATCATCAAGGGGCTTTTGTCCACTCTGTTAAATCTATCAAGGGACTTATGTCCACTCTGTCAAATATACCAAGGGGCTTATGTTCATGTGTGCATTTTTAGACCAAGGGGCTTTTGGGCAAGGGCTTTTGTACTACGCCCGTTAATAGATCTCTGTTGAAAACGATCTCTGGTATGTTCATTATAACACAATTTCTTAAAAAGTATTATGTACATTTGGTGGACTCTATTATTATGTATTATGATGCATTTTGAAAATGGCAGGGAGGGAAAACGCCCAGGGTGGAAACGACTTGTGAGCAAAACCACCAACACTCCTTGCAGACGCTAAATCAAGATCATGTGATTTTTCGGCGGGAGGACTAGCGTCATGACGCTAAAGGAGATCACGTGATTTGTTCGGCGGGATCAGGCTTACTCTGTCGCTAATGATGATCACGTAATGGATTACCGGATTAGTTTCCACGGGAAAGCTGCTGTACGATAAAATCTATCGTATGGCAAAAACTTGTCAACAAAATAAATTAAGGCCTAGTTTGCAGTATAGTAAAAACGTGTGTGTTCTAAATGTATATGTCAACATTTATCAATTGCATTCACTGTTATTATCACACACCGTGTATAATCGACATTATATATTTTTTATAATAAAACGAATCCGTTGGTGTTTTTAACCGGTCTATTACATGTTTGTCCACCAAACGAATTTCCCCAGTTAACGCACAAATAACCATGTGATAATGCATGCATGCGTCCGAAGCCGCTAGAATTGCTATTCATTAATATATGACAATTGTCTTATTTAAAAGTAAATGTCTAGTGCCAACTGATGTTCGAGGTACCCTCGGCATTTCGGTTAATGTTGGTAACAAACAAAAGGCAAATTGCGTGTACAGTATTAAAGGACTGCATAAGCATGCTAAACACTTCTTTACATATCAATGTCAGTGCTTACAATTAAGACACAATAACCCGTAAAATATCTATATTTTCGGACACTGTATATTTTTGGACACCCGCTTTTTAGCCAAAATAATTATTTTTTGTCACTATATATCTTCGGACATCCTGATTTTAAACAATAATTAATGAATCTTAATTTTCGGACATTTGATATTAACCTGTTTGCGTTAATCCGGTGACACATCGCCCATGTGTTTTTACAACTGGATGAAGGTCATAAAACCAGGCAGATGAATGAGTGGAGTCGGTGGACCGTTACATTAGCGTCATTGGGTTCAGAGCCATGTGCCATAAATAATGGGTTTACCCGATTGTGTATACCGGTATTGATATCGTATATTAAATATACTGTTGAAATTATCCTTTTAAGGAACCAGTCTCAACCAGTCTTAACTATTTACCAATAAATTCTGCTTAATTTAGTCATCTTTGAACTCGGTCGACAAAAATACAGTCTTGGCGTATTTTTCTGTAAAACAAAATCAAACATATGACATGATTTTAAATTAATTGCAAACATCTCTAAAAATTAATAATACTTTATGGCGTGGTATTTAACAAGCACGCGAAATCATTAATCGATGCTATCTGTGTATATTCGGCAAAAAACGTTATAAACCGGACATATCCGAACGTAATTGCAATATCGTCATACTGTCTATAAATTTTCGGACACCTGTAATTTGGGAATATTTTTGTGTATCCAAATTATTGGACACGAAAAAATTTAATTATTTTTAAGTGTCCGAAAATATAGATATTTTACGGTAGGTACAAATGAATAGAATATATAAATTACAAGACGGGTTTCCGCCTTGAAATATGTAAGAAAGATGTACCTTCGAGTTGAATATTTAAATGCATCTGAGCGCGATGAATGACGCGAACAAACTGAAAATACTGCTAGAATTTAGAAACATATGCTCACCTTTTACTTCACACACAAACTGCTCCGCTGACATGGTACACAGATCTATCATCCAAATGGAATCTATACTAGGCAAATCTCCCAACGCACATTTATATTTGACCATAAAAGCCTTATTCCTAAACATATATGAATGAAATTTTCAGACATTACATTACTTTCAATTATCAAAAATTTTCAACAGAATAATTTTTGCTTAAATCGATTGGCCAGCTAATACATTTGTTGTTTCCGCTTCAATGTAACATATAGACTGTATTTCTATTATGTATCGCTCCGCCTTTCTGTTAGTCCAAGGTTCTTTCTCCAAGGGTTTTAAGTAAATCGATTGGATTATGCAACCATGTGCTTATGTCCACCACTGAAATATGAACCCGTAATTGGTCAACTCAATCCCGGTATAGAATGTAGAATTACCGAAATAGCCGTAATTACCGAAATCCCCCGAAATCCCTTCTTATTTTAATAGTAAGTAGTATTAAAGGCTTGAAGGACGCCAACGCGCCGACACGCCAGAACGACGAAAAGCGCGCCGATACGAGAAATAAGGTATTTGTCGTCCTTTCGTTTGGCGTGCAAGCTTAGCGGAAGGCGCCAACACGCCAAAACGAAAGAACGACAAATATCTTCATTGTCTTATCGGCGCGCTTTTTGTCGTTCTGGCGTGTTGTCGTTTTGGCGCCCTTCAAACCCGCCAGAACGCCAGAACGACAAATCTGGCGCCAACACGCCAAATAAGGAGCGCCATAACGAGATATTTAAGTGTCGTGTTGTCGTTCTGGCGCGTACAAAATTGTCGTATTGTAAGCTACCTTACAATGAAGATTCTTGATAATATCAGTGTCGATTAGAGTTTGAGTCTGGCAGCAAACTCTAGTAAAGACGGAGATGAATTAAAGTTTCAAAAATCATCATTTATTCGTAGATCTACTTTCATATTATCGATAACATAATAATTATATTCATTTCGGTTTATTCAGTATGGCCGTACAGTAATGACGAACGTTTGGCGAACAGTTGCTCAGTTTTTTAAATATCTTTACAGTATCATAAACTAGTTCCTAGAAACGTTCTTAAGTATATTTACATGCACTTCAATAATAACCAGCTGTTAATTGAATAAATATATTGCTAGAATAGTTAAGTGCGTTTTTAAATCGTAACTTCAATGTTGTTGAGGATTTTACAATGTTAGAATTCTTACTTTTAAGGTTTTCTATGTAGTGAACAGTGATGTTCGTTGTTAGCAACTGTTGCCAAAACTGAGTGGAGAACCTCCTTATATACCCTTCGGATGCTGCAGATTTGGCTGCAGCCAATCAGATTCTGCAGATTTAGCTGCAACCAATCAGAATCGTGCAGCATCCTGCAGCATATAAGGAAGTAATGTGGCTATTTCTTAGCAATAATTGAAACTACTATTCCAATAAATTAACAATCACATAAATAATACTTCTTAATCATCGAAGAAGTTAAACTCTATACATCAAAGCAACAGTAGCTTTAAATATGCATTTATAACAATACAATTTGAAATGCTGCATCATGACAACTTCAGTAATTCCTACGTAGCCAGCGTCTCAAATAGTTCCTTGTGAACCATTAAGGTTTAACAATAAACATGTATGAACAATATGCAATTTATAATATAAATAATCTTATAATGCACAAAGAAAAGCTATTATTAACAATTTGACAAGTCTTTAAGGATAAAATGCATTTAATAACATTCCATCATATTCCTACGTGTGTAGTAAACAATGTACATTGCTGCAGCCATTATACAGAGCAGGAATTTTGGTACTGTGCAAAAATGGATTATTCTTTCAACAATCAACGTTAAATGGACTAAACAGGAGGTAGATACAAAGATTTAAATTCATTAAAGTTTGTAGAACAATATCCTGCTAAAACAATGGATTTTATAGACAAAGCAATAACAACAATAATATTGTGTACTAATATTCGGACGGGGAATGAATTCGGACAATGTTTACTTGTAAGATAAGAATATGTACATTACAGTATTGTCGCCCTTATTTTATCGTTGTGGCGCGTTGGCGCGTTAGAAGGTGGCCAACACGCCGTCACGCCAGAACGATAAATATGCGCGCCGAGACGACAAATTAGGTATTTGTCGTTCTGGCGTGTTGTCGTTTTGGCACCCTTCAATGGCGCCAACACGCCAAAACGACATGGCAGAAATCAACCATAGGTTAGTTGCTTTTGCTCACATTATTTGTTTAAATGTTAACTACCGCGAGAATACAGATGAACACGGTAACTGGATATCGGCAAGACGGATGTAAAACTTTAAATAATAATGAAAATATAGAATTTATATATGTGCATAGCTCTAATTTATTTACGGATTAGTAAAAGATACAGGGATTTCGGTAATTACGTGCGGAGTTAAATGTATTGCTCTTCATTGTTTTCAGTGTCCAGTTACCGAAATCCCCTTCTTATTTTGGTTTAAACTAATATAAAATGATTTTTAAAAATAACAAATCAATAATTGGTGCAAAGCGTTCGGTCAAATATCAAATATATGCAAACATTCCATGTGTACAACGGATATGATGAGGTGCATTAAGAAAATAAAAAGGGATTTCGATAATTACCGGTATCTAGTAGCGGAGCCGAGTTATCTATATTATGTAAATATTTCCAAATTGTCGGGATTTTGGTAAGGCTGTAAATGACAATGGAATAAACGTTGATATAATACATTTATTTAATAAATTAACAACACTATACAAACAATACTGGTTGCATTATATACAGAAACAACAATACTATAAAAGTCTACTTACTGTTTGTACAAATATCCTCTTAAATGTCTAAATAACTTGGTGTGTCCAAGTTGGTTCAGGTGAACCATGTCACCATCGTAGTCCAAATGGAATCTTATTTTGTCTGACTTGATCACATGCTTATTTTTCATCCAATTGTCATTAATTTTGTTCCTTTGAGCATTAAAGCACTTCTTGGTCATTGCTTGATCTTTCGCGAAATATCCACGTTCGGTGATGGTACAAAAAAAAATGTGTAATCCCGGCGGCATGCAGTTCACTTTCCAGACTGCACAGCGACGACACAATGTCCATCGTCGATGAATGAGTAGAGATGTCATTTCCACCAAATAGTACCACAACAACATGAGGTTGAAACAGCATAACGGCATCTGAAACGAATTATAAATGTCATTTGCACATTTGATGTAATAATTACAGTCTAGTACCTTAATCTGTAAATATTTTAATTTGTGCATAATACTAAATTTATTGCCAATGCATTTTGACATTTTGACAAGTGTACATTAACTATTAGCTATTTATAATGTCAATTAAGTACTCATTTTACGTTATAAGTAGTATTAGTACCTTTAAATCATTATTAGGGTGTCGTCCCAGTCTTTTGACATAACTGTCACCAAATAAAGCTATTCTCCGAGAAGACGCCATGTTATACAAATTCATTCGAAATAATGTGAAGCAGAGAACGTAAGACAGACCAATAAATTTGGACTGTGTGTGTGTGGTACATTTTTATCGAGTGCACCGGGATTCTCTCCCATATGGCCATCGCACCCAGAAGACTTGTTAGTTGGGTTACGAGGGATAGTGCAAGATGCAGGAGACGCCCCGTTCCAGAGAAGACCCAGGGTCTTTTAGTGCCCGGTGTGAAGCACCTAGTACATTGCACCTCGGTTTAACGTCTCATGCGAAAGACGAGTTAGTAGGTTAGGGTGTAGCGGGGCTGTGGGGGCTCGAACCTACGACCCCTGAGTTGTGAAACCAGTGCGTTACCACTAGACCACGGATCCGCCAGATTTGGACTGTAATTTGTTACAGCTATTTTAATCATAAAATATTGTATACTGTACGTAATATAAGAGTGTTGCAAACATTGACCCTTCGCCGCTTTAATGTCAGTTACTGTTAGTGGGACTGTTATTCACACCACAGTTGATTTAGGTACCATATTCACACCGTCACAGATTGACATAGCATTTTCATGTAATTATCACAATACTATACCAACAAACATTACTGTTCAATTATTCGGGTTCGATGTTTGCGAGAAATACACTTCACGGGTAGGGATGACAGGGCCATTATCACCATACTAACAATTAAAACAAAAAAGTGTGAATCTCAACACTTACTCTGAATCAGTCGGTTTCCTCACATAGTATAGGAGACCGGATTCTTATTCCTTTGTTGCTTAGAAATATGATTTAGCGAGTATGGAAAACATGCAAATGGGTTGAGTCGTAAGCAATTAAAATTCCTTGGTACACGAAGAACACTATCTAAAGTACGAATTTCATTGAATATATTGTCAGTCCAAATGGCTCAATATCCCTGTGTTGTGTGTAGGCTAGAGTGTCAAAATGACACCATTAAATGTAGTAAATGTGCACGTTGGACTCAAGTGTGTTAGCATTAAATGAGACTGTACTCAAGTGAGCCGTAAATTTTTGTGTAACTTATGTGCTTTCCACAACGGGGATTACAACGCAAAAGCTGCACCTTCAAGGTAAGCGTTTTAAGCTTTGTCATGAACGAATGAATAACTTGCTTGAGTAAAGTAAGCGATTAAGTAGTATCATTTGAATGATGTTTCGATTTGACCTACTTAGCGACAAGCTCGCTAACGCGGCTAAGACAATCAACCTAAGTTTGGTCCGACCATTGGTCGACTATTTTATAGAAAAAATTAATAGATCTTTAATCTTCAAATAATGAATCATAAAGTGCGAAAGTACATTCATGAATTAGTTCTATGTTGTACGTTACTTTGCCTCATTGTTAAATGAAATGCTGACTAACTTTCTAAAAATAGGTCACACACAAATCACGGAGAAGATTCTAACAGGTTTACTGTCGGTTTCATTTATGTCGATAGGATGCTAGTGCACATGTAAATTATGATAGTGTAAGTGGATAAGAAACTGAGTTTGTTATTTTTTTTAACTGTTATCTTATATAACAATAAAATTTGAAGAGCCTGTCAGTTTCATTCTTATCCTCCAGTGACCTAATTCCGGTCACAGGGGCCGTGCCTAAAACAATAAAAATATCCAATAGATAAATATTGGTATAGGGGACCTCTCCTGCGTCGTCCGTGATCTGTTGTCCGTGTGCCGTCAACAATTTGTTTCGTTCTCAAGATAGATTTCGCTTTGTGTCCAATCTTAACCAAACTTGCACAGGTTCTGTATGACCGTAAAATCTCGGACGGGATTGTTATTGGGCCAGATCACAATATTAATTGCTCCTTTTTCCATGCAAATAAAGTGCAAAAATGCCTTTTCATACATATAGTCTTTATTTTCCATCAATTCTAACTTTCACAGTTTGTGTATGACCATCAGATCTCAGCAGACCCCCAAAATGGGCCAGATTGTGTTTCAAATGCCGGAGTTTTTGCCCTTCGTTTATGAAAATATATTCAAAAATGGTCATAATTCAGGATAGAGACGTCATTTTTCATCTAATTTTCACCAATCTTGCGCAGTTTGTCTACGACCATGATATTACAGGAGAGTCGAATATAATCAAGATCGGTCCAGAAACACCGGAGTTATTGCCCTTTGTTTGTGTAAAAATATGCCAACATGGACATTATTCAGGATAGAGACTTCATATTTCATCCAATCTTCACCAATCTTGCACAGTTTGTCTTTGACCATAAGATTAAAAGTGAAATCGAATATAAGCAAAATCGGGCCAGAAACACCGGATTTATTGCCATTTGTTTGTGAAAAAAACAAAAACATGGACATTGTTAAGAATAGATGCTGTATTTTTCATCCAAGCTTCACCAATCCTGCACAGTTTGTCTATGAACGTAAGATAACAGGAGAAGTCGAGTATAAGCACTCTATATAAACTTAGTACCCTAAACAGGTACCTTCCCAATCCAATTTACCTACAAATTCTCCCAATTGGAAGATAAAAAAAATCCCAAATATCTGGGAAACCGATCCGAAACAGATTCACTATATGTAGTTAACTTTAATTTTAACTCCTGGAAACACCAAGTACAAGTGAAAGAATCAATGCAAAAGCAGTTTTAGAGGTTACTTATTGTTTTCTAATTCTATTTGGCAGTTTTTCCGAATTTGACTGGTACCGGTACCATTCACAAAGTAATGAGAAAAAAATGCTGAATCATAATCGGGCCAGAAACACCGGAGTTATTGCCCCAAGTGTGTGGAAAAAAGCATCGACACGTAATCAATGATTGGCTTGCACACACTATTTTTTATTCAATGTTGACCAAACTCACACAGTTTGCGTATGACCATAAAAATGGATTGTATTATTATAGGACTGTACTGTACAGTTGATGATATATAGAGGAAAAAATAAATTTTATTCATGCCTAAAACCTATACATGTGGTACGTTATTAACAGACCTACCAGTGTGGAATACGAAACAATATGACAACAGAATAATAATGTTAAATAAAAAAAATGTATTGTTAATTGGTGTTTGACTGTAACCACCATTTCATCATAGAATATATAATTATATATTAAAAACTAGTGTTGGTCAATCAGGTCAAATTTAACAAAAAGAAGTTTTAATAATAATATGTTTACATCAGTGCTAAAAATAGCCGTAAAACATCAGTTGTCTGCTTGCTATGCTTCCCAGCTCTAACTTCCCCATGCATTGAAGGACTTAGAAATTACTTGGCACTAACATTAACGTATATTATATCGTGTGTCGCATGCCATAAACAGATGGATACCTTACTAAGGTCAAGTAGGAAAGATCTAGAGCGAAATAGCAGGGTGCTGCACCCTGCTCCTTTTTGGTTTCCCCCTGCTGCCCCTCTGGGCTGGACAACACAGAAATGTTGAATCTCTTTTGAAATTCAACATATTTTTGCAAATATTCAATGACAAATCAATAGACTATGCTTAAAAAGCATGATTAGAAGCATTAAACTCTGGATTTAGGAATAAATGTAAAATGTCAACAAACTGGTCCATTTTTCCGCCCTGCTTCTGTTTAGCAGCACCCTGTACCTTTTTTGATCTTATATCTTTCCCTAGGTCAAGGTCATGTTTTGAGTCAAATGTCAAAATACATCACTTTATGGTTAAAATATGGCTTGTCAAAGCTCTAACGGCCCCTTTCAAAATAACCTGGCACAAATGTTAACCTGTAAGAGACTGTGTGTCGCGCACAAGAACCGTATGGCTACCTTTAATGCCAAGGTTATACTTTGAGGTCAGACGTCTCAATAGAGCGCCTTATCAAACTACAGTTGTTCGCGTTCTTATTTTTATATGCATGGAAGGATTTTGAAAACTCACAATATTAACCTAGATAAGGCGCTGTGTCACACACAAGAATAAGATGGCTACCGTACAGATCAAGGTCAAACTTTGAGATCCAATGTCCCAAAACAAAATTGTCAAAATAGCGATTGTCCAAGCTCTAACCTTCCCATGCAGCATTGAAGGATTTTAAAATAACTTGGAACAAATGTTAACCTATATGAGACAGTGTGACAAGTGTGGTAGGAGTTTTTGTTCCAATTTATAAACTGTATACGGTTTTTACTGTTGTATTTCAACAAATTAATGCCCCTTCCACTTTCCAAAATATGTACCAACTAAAAAACTTTGAATGGTCGAGCGCGCTATTCAGCTCTTGTTTGTATTTAATCTGTTTTAGAAATAAAAAAAATCATGGTTTTAAGACTGTCAGTTGGATGCAAAAGATTTGATTTCTTATTAACCAAATGACCTTCAATTTTATGGACCAAGCAAAAATTTTGTGGACTCGGTCCATGGTCCACGGGTTAATCACAAGGACTGTAACTTGTACATTTCGTATATCACCATAAAATATTGGATAATGGGCCAGATAAGACCATGAACCTTGGAGTTATTTCAAGGAAAAATGCAGACATAGCATTTTTTATGTCCCTACAAAATGGGAGGCATTAAATTAAGCATTGCACTTGTCCGTACGTACGTATGCCCCGAAATATTGTCTGTACGATCTTGTCCGGACTGTAACATCATCATTTATCAGGCAATTTTAATGATCTCTGTGTGGAGACGGTGTTTTGTGCGAAACACCTGTGTCCTAAGCTCAGAGATCAAGGTCACACTTACAGGTCAAATGTCAAATGTGGACATAATACAGCTTGTCTGGACTGTAACTTCATCATTCATCAGGCAATTATAAATTAACTTGCCACAAATGATCACGGTTTGCGAACTGCGTGTCCCGCGCAACGCCTTTGTCCCTAGCTCAATGGTCCGCACTAGGTTAACGCTTTTCGGTAAACTAGTGTCTCAGGAATGGCTTGAGGGATTTCCTTCAAACATGAAACATAAATTCCCAGAATGAACTTGTGCAAGTTTAGTAACTCTATTTCATTTTGAAATTATGGGCCTTTTTACACTTAGAAAATTAGATTGCATGCTATTTGGTTTGGTTTAAAAAAGTTCAGTTAGCTAGTATCTCAGTATTGGCGTGAGGGATTTTATTCAAATGAACCCATAGGCCAAGTTTGATAACTCTAGTTTGAAATTTGTCAAAATTATAGTCCGTTTTACACTTAGAAAATTATAGTGCTAGCTGTTTGGGTAGTTTTTCGGTAAGCTAGTTTCTCAGCAATGGCTTGAGGGATTTCATTTAAATTTAAAGCACATATTTCCTATATTGAAATGAACCCATAGGCGAACTTTGATAACTCTAGTTTGAAATTTGTCTTCATTATCGAGCTTGTCACACTTACACATTTTACATTCCCACAGGTGGTGTCAACTTTTGATTTCCATTCTCTAACTCATGAGTGACTCTTCATAAGCAATACTTAACTTGGGACTGCATTTGGGGTGGATTAGGTGGTTTCAAGGTCAAGGTCACTGTTACTAGAATAACAGTTTCTGTTCTATTACTCAAGAACAAATTGAAATATTTTCATGAAACTCAAGTTATATTCGGAGGAGGGAAGGGAGCAAATAGTTGGCGCTTTGTTTATCCGTCAGTCCTTCTGTCCTGTTTTCGTGTTGGGAGTATTTCTCAGCAACTACTGGCCAGAATTCAATAGAACATCATGGGAAGCTTTATAGGAAGCTTCATTACCACGTGTCGATGTGCACTGAACCAGGGTGATTTTTCTCAAAGTTATGGGATTTCTGAATTTCTTCAAGTATTTAGTGCACAATTTTTGTCCAGTTTCATTCTGCAGCTCTACTGGTTTTTAGTTATTTTAATATCTCAGCTCTTCTGATTGCATTCCCATCACTTAGCAAAGCGCATTGGGGAGCATCCATCAGGTCACTGATATCCTTGACTTAATGTTAAAAGGTTGTGATTACTGATCAAGAGCTATGTAGTCTGCATGGCTTCAAAATAAGAAATACTTTATAATAATGGCTTGCATGTTTGAAGGTTTGCTGTATAAGAAGTTTAACATTGACCTCTTTGTTTGCATTTCAGTTTGTGGAACATACAAAACAAGTGTTTCTGGTCACTGGTGTATTTATGGAACAAGAGACCCCAATGTGTAGTATAGAGCTGATTGCGAGGTGTACAGGTGGAGAATCACACTTCTTGTGTAATGTATGACTGGTGTTGTATAATATCAGTGGAAATTACATTGTAACCTTCTACAGACAATAACAGTGAAAATGACAGTTCAATGAGCAGCATATACCTAGTCACAAGGAAGATCATTGAAAGTGCTTAACGACATATGTCATATGACGTTATCTGGTGCGTTTTAGCTCTTAAAATTAGGGCTAAAACTTTTTCAATTTTTTTGAAATAAACGAAACATCACCGTTTATACGGTATACCTCTAGCCTTTTAAAAACAAAAGCGTCGTGGTAAGAATCATGATTAAAATACATGTATATTATACATGCTTTGTTCTTGCAAAAACGGCGGGAGAATTTCCCCGTGCACGTTGTGCCTACGCGCGTCAAATGTTAAAGACCTGTAATGAGAAAGCACATGGTCAGTACACGCACGCTTTCCCCGTGACGTCGTGGTTGTCAGCAGACATTTCGCGCTTTTTTTGCAAAAAACACGGGCTTTACATGGCATCTATATATACATAAACAAGACCGCTTGTGTTTACGAAACTACAACACTGAGCAGTAACACTAAATATAGGCTTTTCCGATTACGATTTCATATTAGCGTGATTTTTCGCAGTTTATTTTGTGGAAGTTATGAAATTTATTAAATAAGTGTGCATTTTATAAAATACGAAAGCTCATTTACTTTTTAGGTCGATAATACGCTTGACGGGCGTATAAGGTTACTTGTATGTGGATACATGCCAACGTCATGCGAAGATCAACTGAAAAGCGTTTCTATTGGCTTATATCGATTTTACTGCAGGTTGAAACTCCGCCTACAGGGCGGTGCTTCACGGTGATTGATTGCGGCTTAGGAATAACTGTAAATTGTTAAAATGTTCGACGAAGTGACACTCTCTTTGATCATTAACTGACTTTAAAGAGTGGGTGTACGTGTTTCTTTAGTGAGAAACGGCCATTGTGACGTAAAAGATTAGCTTTTACAGCAGGAATTGTCGGTCTGCTGCAGACAACACTGCTTTTTGATTGATAAAATACACATGCCCCGGGCGATGTTTGTAAGCGCAACCCTAATTTTAGGCGCCCCGGTTATGTTCCAAAGTTAAAATTTAAGCGCCAGGGCACCGGGGCGCTAAAATGGCATGGGGAAGGCCCTGTAGTTGCGCGTGGAGGTTTACGCTTGGGTAAAACGAAAGTAAAATACAGGAACATGGTCGATCTTTTCAGGGTCTTTTTGGATTTGTTTCTTACATTTGGGAATTTTTTAACTTCAAATTGGGAAAAATGGTCAAAAAATCGGATTGGGAATGGTACCGTTTTCCGGTACCGACTTCATATAGAGGAAAAACACTGAGAACATCCAATTGTGCCCATTGGGTCATGTATCAATGTATTGGTTAATTTCCAAAAATTCTTAAAATCAACTAATTTATATGCTTGACAGTTTTAGCTCGACTATTTGCGGAATAGGTGAGCTTTCCTACTCGCCCCGGTGTCAGCGTCTGAATTTGTTAAAGTTTTTATTCAGAAGTCTTGTAACTTCAAAACTACATCGTAAGTTATTGTCTTGAAACCTGGAATATACCTTTGCCATCAACTCCTGTATCAGAAGCAACTTTCCCAATAAATCTGTTTGTATTTTGCGTTATGCTCCTTTTTACATAGATTTTGAGATTAACTTCTAAACTCCACAACGTTTTAACTTGAAACTCGGAATGTACCATTGTCATTAACTCCAGCATCAAGTGACACATATTTATCTGTTTTGTATTATGGCAGACAGATAGATCTTTGTCCGTCAGTTGGTCCGTCTGTCTATCCTGAAAGGTGTCAGGACTCTAACTTCCCTATACATTGAAGGATTTCGAAATAACTTTGCACACATGTTAACCTCAACAAGGTTTCCTTTAAGATCAAGGTCATGCTTTTAGGTCAAAGGTCAAAATAGAAAACTTTAATTATAGTGACCGAGCTCTAACTTCCCAATGATGCATTGAAGGATTTTGAAATAACTTGACACAAATGTTCACAAACGCTGTGAGACAGCGTGTTGCGCGCAATAACCAGATGGCTACCTTAAAGGTCACAGTCGTTGTTAAAGGTCAAAATAAAGTACCTTCTTGTAGTATTTTATTTCTGCTCTATAGCTTCTGATTGCCTTAAAGGATTTAAGTATTACCCTCATGACCAAATGATGTGTCACGTACATGGCTCTTGCATGTAGGTCAAAGGTCAAGGTCACAATTGAAGGTCAAATATTTAGTATTTATAATTCGTTCCTCTCCATAACTACTTAATGCCTAAAAAGAATTTAATATTACTTCAAATTGTTACGCCACAGGACTATACAATGTGTCACGCACATGTCCAATGCTTGTCAATCAAAGGTCAGGGTCACAATTCAAGGTCAAAGATGCGTGAATAGTTTCCACTTGTACTCTTCTTTTTGCTTATCAAGCAAGTCATATTTTCCTCTTAAGCAAGTCATTTTGTCAGTCAATACCTTGTTCTGTGCTCTTTATCTGTGTCCCTCGGTATGTGTAGGTATTTATTACCTTTAGTGATAGCTCTAGTAGTTTTACCGATTGAAGCTTACAAGTGTCTATATACCCGTCTATTCTAAAAATGGTAAAGATTTTACTAGGGTATCTTTAAGGTACTACATTATAAACAAATCTATGTTTCTAGGTTTCTTTCTGCTGTCCACACTGCAAACCAATGTGCCAACTTAAGAAATACATCATCTCTATACCTCCAATAGTGCTGTTCCTGACAGCTATTGTTCATAATTTACATTTAATACTGCAAACATATGTTTTGATTTTCTAATCATGAGCATTTTCCTTAACTTTCACACTTTCATGGTGTAAGGAAACATACCTACTTACTAAGTG
This sequence comes from Congeria kusceri, assembly GCA_027627225.1. NCBI lineage: Eukaryota > Metazoa > Mollusca > Bivalvia > Myida > Dreissenidae > Congeria > Congeria kusceri. The sequence goes on from CM051027.1 coordinate 82,464,223, forward strand.
GGAGATCTGGGTTCAATTCCCAGTGAAAGTAAAAGTCACAAGGAAAAATGCTTATCGTTTACATCACAAATAGTGTGAAATACACAAATACACATGTATTTCATCATTTACTTATTGTATCAATCCTTTCAGTCAAATAAGGGCTTTAACTTGACTATATTTATGCCCAACATCCAAGATGTTTTGATAATATATTTGGTTTGCAAATGTAGGTCAGTCAGTAGATCAAATTTATTTCCGCGAACACTTACAGGTCCTTACATTTCCTTATATGGCTATATAGAAATCGATTGCCGTATTTAAAACAAATTTGACAGAACTGTTCCTTTAGTGACACTATCAAATGCCTTCAAATCATTTTGATTTGTTAAAAATCATGGCTGCCAGGGGGCAGTGGCAGTTCCGTATATGGCTATATGGAAAACTTTGAAAATCTTGTCAGAACCTGCATGCTGGATTTCAAACTTATTCACAGAAATGGTCATTGGGTAACACTACTAAATTCCGCCTTTTGTCCTTTATTTGTCATTTGTCGTCTACATTTAATTTGGGAACACTCTATAGACAACATCTATAGGTTAGATTGTATTAAGAGAGTTCTTCAGGAATAAGAAGCCCTAAGTGAAGTAGCACAGCGAAGGCGTGTTAACCCGCAGTTGCGCACTGATTACTATGTTCTACAGCTGAGCAGATAGAACAAACTCTTAATTGGTAAGAGTCTGCGAAGAGCGTTCTTCATGAAGATAACCTTTAAAATTTTAACAATTTGAGACATCTAATTGGCTAGAAACTTGGGTCAAACACTAATTATTGCCCAATTTTCATGAAATTAGCCCAGAACATTTGTTAAATTATATCTCAGACTAGTTCGAAATTGGGTCATGTGGGGTCAAAAACGAGGTCACTAGGGCAAATGAAAGAAAAAGCGTGTGAGCAATCTAGAAGCAACATTTGTTGCCCAATCAACATGAAACTTGCTTAGCCCCTCAGTGAGTGACCTAGGGTTTTACAGTTTTCTTGTTTGCATAGTGGCCCTGACTTCAACCACACACTTGGTTCTTGTGTGACACATCATCTCATGATATTGATCATAAAGGGCATATACTTCAGAAAATTAAGTTATGCTTTGTACAATGTGTGTGGGCGTTGCCCTCAATATACCAAGGGCATTCCTGTAATGTTAAGCAAATAAAAAGCACCAGTGACATCGAGAAATTATTTGCCTATATGAAAATGACACATGACGTCTGTAGTCATGACATATACATGTAACATCACCATCTTAGTATGGTCAATGCAAGCATTGGAAACTTTGACCAGACTGTATGGCTTATTTATCAAGCCATAGATGCCATTAGATGGTGAAATAAATTATAAATATTGCCCAGCTAGTCCAAGAGTACTTATGTATGGACAAGTATGAATTGGGCTGAATTAACTCTGTACATTTTTATTTACTTTGGATACATATGGAAGATACCACTTCAAAGTGGACAAGTAACCTGAAATCAGAGTTTGATACCACATGCATATTCCATACTTGGCCATAAAGTAATCAATACATGTACTTTTTTATGTCTACCAAGACATTATCACCTTGATAAAAGCCTGATCATGTGATGTTATCATGTTATGCATTTCTTTGTTTTTATTCAGTATGTTCATGTAAAATGTACACAGTAGGATCAAACTGCAATATATGTGCAGTATCATGCAATCGCCTTGATTGGGTATCGAACCATGGGCCTATTCCATCATCGCAGGAACAGAGACACCACATCCACTGCATGCTATTTCAAGCTAGGTAGTTTCTACATGTAATTGTTGTTTTGGTGAATTATTAATAAACATCTATAAATTAGTATTAAATTATTTTTATAAAAAATCTGCTTAGAAATTTATCTATTAACATTCTCATACCATGCTGAAAGTACTTTTTAGTTAATTGTTGACTTGTTTGTTTGGATTTTTCGCCATATTTAACAGTATTTCAGTGCCATAACGGCGGTCAGTTAACCTACTCACACTGGGCAAGCTTAGCCGATCTAAGAGGTTTACCAGTACCAAGTGCACATACTTATGCCAGTAACTGACAACTGCCCTACTTAAATCAGACGTCGGGGGAGAATGGCCATATAAATTATTTCAAAAGTTATGTGTCGAGGCTGGGGCTTGAACTTACAAACCCTGGATTGAGAGTCCAGAGCTCTACAAACTGAGCTAGCTGGGCCCGGCAGTAAATTTTTGGTATTAAGTGTTTTGCATGGCTTTTAAAATATCAATGCAATCTCACATGACATCTCTTATGTAACACAAGAGTTTAATTATGAACAATACCACAATGTTTACACTTCAACAAATGTTATATAGTATGTGTTTCTATATAACAATAATAATGATTAGATGGTGTACTTTAACAAAAATTGAAAATGTATACTTCATAGTATTGAAATGAAACAGTAACCTGCCAGTCATAAAATAAACACTGTGAGTGTAGAAACATTTTTAAATGTAATTGACATGCAAATATTAATAAACTAATATTGAAACAAAACAATTTATAGTTATTGCACCATTCTTATTTTACACGCGCTAACACGCAATAAATTTATCTATTATTCATTGTTCATTTGCGTATAATAATCACTACGGAATATAAATCTTAAACATTTTTTTTGCTTGTTCCTTGTTTAAAGGCAAAACATTATGGTATCCGAAATTGATTCTATCCGAATACATGCTCAATAGTATCTATAATAATTTACTCAACTCAAGAAATAACATAGTATTTTCGAATTATTCTCTTAATAATAACTTAAATAACGTTAATCAATCGAGAACGTGTATGATATATCAAACATATGAGTTATATTGACAGTTAAAATTTGGTGGGCTTCAGAACACTAAATTGGCGAGCAATGTTCGAGATGAAACCACTTATATATATATATAACAGATATAGAGTTGAAAGTTTTAAACAACACTAACGGACATGATCATCTAGTAGTTGGGCATCCCCGCAATCATGTTATTGCAAGCGTTAAGCATATACTCACTTTACGGACATGATCATCTAGTAGTTGGGTATCCCTGCAACCATGTTATTGCATGCATACACTCACTTTACGGACACAATCATCTAGAAGTTGGGTTGCCCAGCAAACCCCTTGTTATTACGAGCGTTTAAGCGTATACTCACTTTACGAACATGATCATCTCGTAGTTGGGTCCACCCACAACCCCAGGTTATTGCGAGCGCTAAGCATACACTCACTTACGGACATGATCATCTCGTAGTTAGGTACCCCCGCAAGTTATTGCGAGCTCTAAGTAAATACTAGTACTTACTTTGTGGACTTGAACAGCCAGTACTTGGGTACCCCTGCAACCCCATGTTATTGCGGGCTCTTAGCATACACTCACTTTACCGACATAAACATCTAGTAGTTGGGTACCCCCGAAACACTATGTTATTACGAGCGCTTAGTATACACTCACATTATGGACATACACATCTAGTTGTTGGGTATCCCCGCAACCCCATGTTATTGCGAGCTCTAAGCATATACTCACTTTACGGACATGATCATCTAGATATTGTGTACTCCTGCAACCCCATGTTATTACGAGCGCTTAGCAGACATTCTCTTTACGGACATGAACATCTAGTAGTTGGGTACCCCTGCAACCCCATGTTATTGCCAGCTCTTAGCAAATACTCACTTTGCGGACATAATCATCTAGTAGTTGGGTACCCCCGTAACCCCATGTTATTGCGAGCGCTCAGCATACACACACTTTACGGACATGAACATCTAGTAGTTGGGTACCCCCGCAACCCCATGTTATTGCGAGTGCTCAGCATACACTCACTTTACGGACATGAACATCTAGTAGTTGGGTACTCCCGCAATCCCATGTTATTGCGAGTGCTCAGCATACACTCACTTTACGGACACAAACATCTAGTAGTTGGGTACCCCCGCAACCCCATGTTATTGCGAGTGCTCAGCATACACTCACTTTACGGACACAAACATCTAGTAGTTGGGTACTCCCGCAACCCCATGCTATTGCGAGTGCTCAGCATACACTCACTTTACGGACACAAACATCTAGTAGTTGGGTACCCCCGCAATCCCATGCTATTGCGAGTGCTCAGCATACACTCACTTTACGGACATGAACATCTAGTAGTTGGGTACCCCCGCAACCCCATGTTATTGCGAGTGCTCAGCATACACTCACTTTACGGACATGAACATCTAGTAGTTGGGTACCCTCGCAACCCCATGCTATTGCGAGTGCTCAGCATACACTCACTTTACGGACATGAACATCTAGTAGTTGGGTACCACCGCAATCCCATGTTATTGCGAGTGCTCAGCATACACTCACTTTACGGACATGAACATCTAGTAGTTGGGTACCCCCGCAATCCCATGTTATTGCGAGTGCTCAGCATACACTCACTTTACGGACATGAACATCTAGTAGTTGGGTACCCCCGTAACCCCATGTTATTGCGAGTGCTCAGCATATACTCACTTTACGGACACAAACATCTAGTAGTTGGGTACCCCCGCAATCCCATGTTATTGCGAGTGCTCAGCATACACTCACTTTACGGACATGAACATCTAGTAGTTGGGTACCCCCGCAATCCCATGTTATTGCGAGTGCTCAGCATACACTCACTTTACGGACATGAACATCTAGTAGTTGGGTACCCCCGCAACCCCATGTTATTGCGAGCGCTCAGCATACACTCACTTTACGGACATGAACATCTAGTAGTTGGGTACCCCCGCAACCCCATGTTATTGCGAGCGCTCAGCATACACTCACTTTACGGACATGAACATCTAGTAGTTGCGTACCCCCGCAACCCCATGTTATTGCGAGCGCTCAGCATACACTCACTTTACGGACATGAACATCTAGTAGTTGGGTACCCCCGCAACCCCATGTTATTGCGAGTGCTCAGCATACACTCACTTTACGGACATGAACATCTAGTAGTTGGGTACCCCCGCAATCCCATGTTATTGCGACTGCTCAGCATACACTCACTTTACGGACACAAACATCTAGTAGTTGGGTACTCCCGCACCCCCATGTTATTGCGAGTGCTCAGCATACACTCACTTTACGGACACAAACATCTAGTAGTTGGGTACTCCCGCAATCCCATGTTATTGCGAGTGCTCAGCATACACTCACTTTACGGACATGAACATCTAGTAGTTGGGTACTCCCGCAACCCCCATGTTATTGCGAGTGCTCAGCATACACTCACTTTACGGACATGAACATCTAGTAGTTGGGTACTCCCGCAATCCCATGTTATTGCGAGTGCTCAGCATACACTCACTTTACGGACATGAACATCTAGTAGTTGGGTACCCCCGCAATCCCATGTTATTGCGAGTGCTCAGCATACACTCACTTTACGGACACAAACATCTAGTAGTTGGGTACTCCCGCACCCCCATGTTATTGCGAGTGCTCAGCATACACTCACTTTACGGACACAAACATCTAGTAGTTGGGTACTCCCGCAATCCCATGTTATTGCGAGTGCTCAGCATACACTCACTTTACGGACATGAACATCTAGTAGTTGGGTACCCCCGCAACCCCATGTTATTGCGAGTGCTCAGCATACACTCACTTTACGGACATGAACATCTAGTAGTTGGGTACTCCCGCAACCCCATGTTATTGCGAGTGCTCAGCATACACTCACTTTACGGACACAAACATCTAGTAGTTGGGTACCCCCGCAATCCCATGTTATTGCGAGCGCTCAGCATACACTCACTTTACGGACATGAACATCTAGTAGTTGGGTAGCCCCGTAATCCCATGTTATTGCGAGTGCTCAGCATACACTCACTTTACGGACATGAACATCTAGTAGTTGGGTACCCCCGCAACCCCATGTTATTGCGAGTGCTCAGCATACACTCACTTTACGGACATGAACATCTAGTAGTTGGGTACCCCCGCAATCCCATGTTATTGCGAGTGCTCAGCATACACTCACTTTACGGACACAAACATCTAGTAGTTGGGTACCCCCGCAATCCCATGTTATTGCGAGCGCTCAGCATACACTCACTTTATGGACACGAACATCTAGTAGTTGGGTACTCCCGCACCCCCATGTTATTGCGAGTGCTCAGCATACACTCACTTTACGGACATGAACATCTAGTAGTTGGGTACCCCCGCAATCCCATGTTATTGCGAGCGCTCAGCATACACTCACTTTATGGACACGAACATCTAGTAGTTGGGTACTCCCGCACCCCCATGTTATTGCGAGCGCTCAGCATACACTCACTTTACGGACACGATAATCTAGCAATAAGGTACCCCTTATGGATGTTCAGTAGCGGTGTTGCTGTTGTTGACACGGACCTACATGTCGAGTAGCGGTAAGTTGTAGATGACACGTATCTGCATGCACAGTACCGATGTTGTTGTTGACACGGACCTTAATGTATAATAGCGATGTTGTTGTTGTTGACACGGACCCTACATGTACAGTAGCAGTGTTGTTGACATGAACTTTAATGCACAGTGTCGATACTGTTGTTGACACGTATTGACATGTACAGTAGCGGTGTTGTCGACACGTTTTTACAGGTAAAGTAGCGGCGTTGTTTTTTACATTTACCTTCATGTACAGTGGCGGTGTTGTTGACATGGACATTGTCCTTAATGTACATTAGCAATGTTGTTGACACAGACATACATGTGCAGTTGCGCTAAGTTGTTGTTGACACGGACATTAATGCACAGTGGCGATGTGGGCATACTACAGTTTACAAACAACATGTATCTTTTTTACAAATTTATTTGCGTAACACAAAACCATTAAATATTGTTCAAATTGGATTGTTTTGAATTCCGAGAAATGCACGGAATATTGTCGTTATGGTGTTGTTCCGTTGTCATTATCTAGTGTACATTGTTCTTCACTGAAAATGAAATATGCATAATATGGTATCTGCCGGCTGAAGCCAAAGAAACAATGGTGTTACACGACTTAGCCGTTGCCCGGTTCACGGCACGAGGAGCCTACCCAAATGTGAACCATTGCAGTTTCTTTAAAGTGTCAAGAACACAAGATTTTACAAAGTTGAAATCGTCAATTATATATTTGTACACACAGATTAGTTTACGCGCTTTTTACCACATATGAGCAGTGATTAAGTAAAGTCTCAGTGTTTTTGTACATTTTAATGTATAATACTTGATTTGAAAATAAACATATTTGTGTGTTGCCCATATTCTTTACAATATAGATTTAATATTGATGTCATTTCAACATATTAATTAGAGCTGCCTAGTTTCTGTTTGTAATAATGCAAAATATAGAAATTTCCAGATTCAAGGACAGAGATAATATTGCACTTAAGATGCTTTGTTAATGCCACCCCTGACCTCAGCAATAAATGTGTACCTTCAAAATCATTATACAAACTGGCAACACAATTGCTGCTGCATTTATCCAACTTCAAACAAATACGAGTCAGAAAACAATACAATATACTAGTTGTGTTGAAAATAATGATTCCTGTTATCTTGCCAACAAGACCTTTTAAAACTATATTATATTGATTTGTGTCATTAAGCGATTGTAAAATCCGTTATATTTCTTAAATACTGCATTATAGCAACTACATTATTAGTACGAATTAATATGAATTGTTTTATGTATGGTATATATTTAGAACCAGTATTATTTAAATCCACTTTCTCTATTAAGAAAATATTTCCATGCAGTCATAAAAACATCAGTTGGTGGAGTTTCCAAGTATGAATATAATAAACTTAAAATTAGCCTGTTGCATAAAACCTTGGTAAGTACCAATTTCAAAATAACGAAAATATACCGGCAACACTTCTATTTCATCAACTAGACAGTGCAAAGAAAGGTTACACTAATACAATTTTAATTGCAGAATGTTTAGCCGCCTCTAATTTTAAAAAGCTCAGATTTTTGTCTGACAGTCACAATTTGTTGGTCGAACATCATGTATGTCCAGACACCTTCAGGAACATCAAATGTGTTACCAAACAATGTTGGTTCTAGTTTTTACCGCTGTAAAAGGTAAAGAGAAATAATTATAATACAAATGGATTTATTAAAAAGTAGTTATAAGTACACATAGCTTCTTCAAACAAGATGCCAAATGGCCCTGGGTCGCTCACCTGAGTTTCATGAATCATAGTGGCTTGTAGAAATGTAATAGTATACTCTGAGGCATTTAAAGTAAAATATTGACAAAGGACAAATCAAAATTATTTGAAGGAAATGTGGTACATTCTGTGGAGTTATTTTAAATGCAGCAAGTGGTTTCTGTTTAAAAGATTGTGAAAATTGCCTATATAACCATACAAGGGCAAACTGCCCCACCCTCTGGCAGCCATGCTTTTTTAAAAGATCAAAATTAGAGGGAATTCGTTTGAATTGAAGGCATTTAGTAAAAGGACCATTCCAGGAACATTCCTGCCAGGTTTTGTTAAAATCCACCAACCGGTTTCAGAGAAGGTGTTGAAGTAATTTGTTGAAGAGATGGACGCCAGATGGTGACTGACCACAATAGCTCGCCCTTGAGCACTTTGTGCTCAGATGAGCTAAAAAGCAATTATTATTGGTAGTGAAGGTATATCACAACATAATAAGCATTTTCCAGTTGTGTCTTTGCTCATAAAACATGTATATATTACAATTTTATTAAAGAATAGTCTTCAAAAGATAATGAAACATGTATGTATTATAATTTTATTAAAGAATATTCTTCAAAAGATAATGAAACATGTATACACTACAGTTTTATTATAGAATAGTATAAAAAGATAAGGTATCATAAAATATTGGTGTTGTTGTATTTATGAAATCTCAAAATCAAAACAAGAGTGCCATTGTCACAAAGATACTGCCAGATTCGTTCCCATAATAGGTCCCGTTTTTCAATTACAAGTATAACAATTACCAAGTGATCTGGACATAAAACCTAAATATGTTGTTTTCTCCTTCACCTCCTTGTCAGGTAAAACTGCCAGCAAGTCATCAAGTGTTGGGAAGGAGTCATGGTTCTGAATAAACAAACAAGCATTATCAACCATTAAATACCTTTGATTTGAATCAATGTCTAGATTATTTTAAAAGCTCACTATGTTGATACAAGAAGTTCATATTTTATGTCAAATTACTCTTTACGGTAAAGATGAATTTGACATAAAATATGAACTACTAGTGTAGACATAGTTTTAACTTTACTTTACTCTATTTTGTTCACTCTAACTAAGTGATTTTTTTACAATTTCACAGCCATGAGTCCTAGGACTCGCTGGAATAAAAATCTATGAGTCCCAAAGTTAAATGTGTGAGTTCAAAGATTTTCATTTATTCAAATGGGAATATAAGCAGTCAGTTAATAAGATGAGTAAGGCAATAATGCAATTAACTCTTTATTATATATCATAACAGAAGTAACTTTAATATTGTGTTTTTTGAGAAGCATATCTAGCTAGAGTAAGTAGAATGTTGAAAATGTGTGCAGTGTGCATTTTTTACCATACCATTGCACCTATTAGCGACCGTACACAAAGTGCAGTACATGTTATTAAATTGTGTAGTTCCATTGTATATGCTCACAAACTAAACAACTTCTCCCAATCTTTATTCTATTGACATATTTTTTTGGACAATTTTTGGGAATAACCAATGGCAATAGTCGTCACGTTTCAAACGTGACGACTATTGCCATTGGTTATTCGCAAATCGATTATCCAATGAGAATGGTCGTAATAAAAATAGACGGAATGGTGCGATGGTAAATTTTACCCTTTATTATGACAGTACTTGTACACAAAATGCTTCGAAACGGCCAAACAGGACTCGCCATTTACAAAATACATGCATCCCGCAAACGCACACAAACTGAAACTTTGCGTCTACGGCAATATTACTGCGTCCTGGACGCAGGACGAAGAGGTAAAAAAAATAACTGCTAACTCTTGGTAAAGTTTACTAATACTCTCTTTTTTTCATTCTCTTGTTGTTTAATTCACGTTAGCCATTTCTTAATTTTATACGGTAGTTGAAATGAATATGGTGCATATATAGTAGGGATGGCAAAACTATTTAAATATTCGAGTATTCGATTGAATGATCGTTATTCGAATAGTTAAAACTAGGGATGTCAATGAATATCTGGATAACCGGTTATCCTGTTACTATGTCAATATTCGGTTACCAAGCTAGTAACCGAATATTCGTATAAAAATTGAAAATCCGATTTTTCTCGTTTTTTTTAAGGCATACAAACGCCCTACTCGCATGTATATTATTAACACAACACAGCTATAGGCCTCTAGAGGTCTCCACCTCGTACTGCGGACGTATCATAAACAATGGAATACGATTATCATAAAACAACAGGTGGTGTTTTCACACCACACTAACTTTGACAGGTCTATTAAACAAACAAGAAGTCACAATCGATTATGCCAATTATGTGCGTCCCTCTTGATAGGAGATGGTTCTCTACCAGTTAACAATGCCAATTAAAATAAAATATATAGTAACATTGATCCATCCTTGTTTTTGTGTCTATGTGTAATTATTTCTATACCCACACGAGTATACTTAAGTATATTTGTTTAATGAAATGCGAAAATAAAACAATTATTCAAAAACTGGCAATATATTGCCATAAAGCCTTCCAATTAAGAGACACATTAATGTATATAGTTTAACAAATTATACATTATTCGCTTTTACGTAGGTGAATTGTTCAGACATTGTAGCCTTGCTGCTGGTTTATGGTATTATTTACTAAACCGTTTACTGTCTATTTTATGTGTCCATACTTAAACATACCGTTTAACACTCTCACTCTAATGAGGGTGTTCCTAGATCAATATATTAACAGTAGAAATGTTTACATGTACTTGTTAAAACCTTACATATCTCATACCATGTATCTTTTCATTGTATATTTGTCTAACGATAAGCTTGTAATGCTTAAGTTTAATAAATATTCTGTTTCTGTTCTGTATTTGATTAGCACATTGCGTGTTATACTCAAACATCGCAATTTACGGGTTTACCATACACCAGTCAGCCTTAAAACATACTTACCTTTACGCAAATCAAATGTTTAATTGGGGTACTTTAATTGAAGGGCATAACAACATTGCACACTACACAAAACAAACAAAACGCACAATTTACGAACAGAAATCGACGTAGTTAGTTACATGTATTTTTTTCAATAATGAAATAGCATTGTGTTTTCAAAATAGAAGTATCGTCTAGATGTGAACTTAATTGTGCAACTTTAACATGTGCCAGATTCCGACCACCAATGCCGATCTATACGGTTATCCGGATAGTATCCGGATATTACATACGAATAACCGGATACCAAGTTTGGTAGCCGTTGACATCCCTAGTTAAAACGCTATTCGATATTCGCAAATTTGTACTGCTTTTAAAAACATTAATTTATTGATTGTAGAAAGTAGTTTTCTTGCAACGTCAAAGCAGTATTTCACCAGTTGATACATAGTGTTTTCAATAGATTAGACCCGTTTCATGAGTCAGAGAAAGATATTGAATATACGAGTCCGTGTCAACAGTCATCGTATAGTCGGTAATACACAATTACATCGAACATTATGCAGCCGTAACATTCAACAGGTAATTAAACCTGTAAAAATATTAACAGACAAGACTCTGTGTTTCATAAATTACACATGCCCCCGGTGAGTGCTGGACAGCCCATTTGAATTATTCTAAGTCCAAATTAGGTCAAGGTCAAAGTGAGGTTGGGTGATATGGGTGGATTGGTAAGGTCATAAGTAACAACTGTGTAAATATCCAAGTGTTGTATTAAGCTGTGTTGGTGCTAGACGAAACGGTAAAATCTACATGACCTAGTCACGCACGAAAGGACGGACGGAAGGATGGACAGGACAATCACTATATGCCTCCCATATCAAGATGCCGGGAACATAAAAAACATTTACTGATGTGCGATCACACATTTGGCACTCATTATAGCCGAGAAATGCTGCTCAAATTCACCCATAAACATATATGCTTATCAACACGTTTCCCACATGACAAGAAATATGTGCATTGTAAGATTTATTGCAAATATTCTTTATAAAAACAACAACACTTAACATGGGACTTCAGTGGTTTATGAATATGCCATTTACGCATTAACATGATATTGCAATTTGTTAGTAAAGATACAGCGATAAAGTGTACTAAAACTGTAATATCATGGTGTCGGCTTGGTCACAAAGCTTAATGTAGTAACTATAAATCAATGCGAATATTCTATTAAATGAAAAAGCGAATATTTGAATACCGACGCCATCCCTAATATATAGACATATCAATAGTTACAATTATTGGACGTGTGTGAGTCAAATAGCAGTACGTGTATCTTTATAGGAAACCAATAGACATACATGTATTTGATTTGATGTTTATAATAGCCTAAATATGTGAAGCTTCTTAGTTCAGAGATGAAAGGAAAGTAATGTTAAACCCTCATATATATGTATCACCACAATTACTGACTATGAAAATGATCAACGAAAGACTTGCATTGCATAAATGTTGTACAGCATGTGTTTCTAGGGAATGATGATCGGCGTATGTCTTGCTGTGGCAACCTCTTTAATGGCATCTTTTCTCACGAGCAACATGTGAAATTATATGAACATCTAGTTGTCCAACACTATGGAACCGCTTCACATGGCATCCAGTGGCAGGAATAGACCTTACAAACTAATACACATACTGATGCAAAATAATACCCCCCCCCCTCCCCCGCATGACGCTTTTTCACAAGGATATTGAATTCAGGGGTTCAGTATTTTTTTTTAGAAAATGGCGGAACAAAAAATGAAAAAGGGACTTACTCTGTTCATAATTTAGGTAGTTATAATTATTGTGCACTGCATTCAACCTAACAAACAATGTATGATCTTTGAGGTCAATCCCTTCAGTAGGAGAAGATTTTTAAAGTCATTTTGCTATCAAAGGCTATATAAACCATGTGACCCTGGGGCGTGGCCAGTTTTGACCCCAGGGGCATAATTTGAACAATCTTTGTAGAGGACCACTATACAATGTGACCCTGGGGTGTGGCCAGTTTTGACCCCAGGGGCATAATTTGAACAATCTTTGTAAACAAACACTATACAATGTTACCAACCAAATACAAAACATCTGGGCCTTACGGTTTCAGAGGAGAAGATTTTTAAAGTCGTTTTGCTATATATTCTATATAAACCATGTGACCCCCAGGGCGTGGCCCTGTTTTGACCCCAGGGGCATAATTTGAACAATCTTTGTAGATGACCACTATAGGATTATAATTCTTTTGCACTGCATTCCACCTAACAGACATCAATTCGTGTATGATATTTGAGGTCAATCCCTTCAGTTGGAGATTTTTAATGTCATTTTGCTATTTAAGTCTATATAAACCATGTGACCATAGGGCGTGGCCCGTTTTAACCCCAGGAGCATTATTTGAACAATTTTTGTAGAGGACCACTATATAATGTTATATACCAAATATGAAACCTCTGGGCCTTGCGGTTTTAGAGGATTTTTGAATTCATTTTGCAATATATTCCATATAAACCACGTGACCCCCGGGGCGTGGCATGTTTTGACCCAAGGGGCATAACTTCAACAATCTTTGTAGAGGACAACTAGAAAATGTCACATATCAAATAAGAAACCTATGGGCCTTGCGGTTTCAGAGGAGAAGCTTTTTAAGTCGTTTTGCTACATATTCTATATAAACCATGTGATCCCCAGGGCGTGGCCCGTTTTGTCCCCAGGGGCATAATTTGAACAATCTTTGTAGATGACCACTATAGGATTATACATACCAGATACAAAATCTCTAGGGCTTATAAACCATGTGACCCTGGGGCGTAGTTTTGACCCAAGGGGCATAATTTGAACAATCTCTGTAGAGGACCACTATACAGTATTACCAACCAAATACAAAACCTCTGGGCCTTACAGTTGTACAGGAGATTTTTAAAGTCAATTTGCTATATATTCTATAAAAACCATGTGACCCCTGGGGAGTGGCCCGTTTTGACCACTGGGGCATAATTTGAACAATCTTTGAAGAGGACCACTAGAGGATGCCACATACCAAATATGAAAGCTCTGAGCCATGCGGTTTAATAGATTTTTTTTTTTAAGTTTTCACTTTTTAAATCTATGTTTAGCTCTGGTGACCTACATATGCAGCGGACCGGAAAGATTTGAACAACTTTGAAAGAAGTCCACCCAAGAATCATTCCTGAGAAGTTTGGTGAAAATCTGCCAAGTGGTTTAGGAGGAGATGTTTAAATGAAATGTTGACGACGGACGCACTCACGCACACACGGACGGACGACGGACCAGGGGCGATCAAAAACGCTCACCATGAGTACTCTGTGAGCTAAAAACACTTCTTTGCTGATTAAATAAACAAGTTTACAACATCAATGTCACTTGTTATTAAAAGTACCAGTCCTTGGTTTTCCTCGACATCCTTTGACAGCATCAGCTTTAGTTGGGAAAGGTTGACATCTTGTTATATGAGGAACTGCATTATGATGAAGTGGAGACCTTCTTGTCCCCACGTATGGCCCAGAATCATAACTCCAAACATCTTCATCCATAGGGTGGGTGGGAAAACATCATACAGTCCTACAGAAAATAACAGGTTACTGCCTTACCATTTTGTATAAGGAAATGCTAAATTTAGAGTTAATGGTCCGTTCCTGTACTCACAATGCCAAAATGAGTCATTTTCAGTAACATAATTAATGACAACAGTTAATTATGAAATTATGATGTATAATATGTTGTTTTTTAATTGCACACTTGAAGTACAATTAATTGTATGTACATGAGCTTTTTCTTGGATGTATGTCTTAAGCTTAAGAAGCTCTGAATAGCCTCACAATGACATTTGTACAATGATAAATACCATCTTAGTAATCTTCGGGTGACAACCTTTCTGTTGTACTGGGTTGCTTACAGGACACACAGCTGGTTCTGAAATAATATGCATTTATTTTTCACCAGTGAAATAAACTAGTGCTTAAGCTTTTATAAGTGCAAGTACTACATAGAATACATGCCCTGAAAAAAGACTGAAATACATGCCCGGAAAAATGGATTGGACTATACATTTGTAAATATTATAAGTAATGTTTCTATCAGTAACTAAGAAACAAAACATTTTCTTCAATATTGGCTGAAGTCTGTATTTACTGTTTAAAGGAACTATGTCAACGAAAAGTTGGCTTCCTATTGCACTATACATTATATTATTTGATAGAAATGCGCTTAAAACTAAGACATACGCATTAAATAAATAAAAATATTATAATTATAATAAGATATTTGATAAAAACAAATTACCAAAAAAGCCTGAAAAAATTAAAACCCCAAGAGGGTATCAAACTCACGTCTTGGAGCCATACGAAGAAATGACAGTAGACAGCGCTTTAACCAACTGCGCTATCATGCTTGGTAAGATGTCATTTGTAAACTATGGTTAAACAAAATGCTCCCAACTCTGACGTCAAGATGAAAACAGGAAAAGGGCCAAACAAACACAACCCACCCATATTATAAATTGATTTTTATCTCAGAATGCGTACATCCTATATACCCTATTTTAACCGTTATTACATGCCAGTATTAATATGTAAATTTCAGATTTTTTGAGGAAATTGCCCCCTTGAGGCCCTTTTCGATGACATAGTCCCTTTAAGTAGCTAATGCTGTCAACGCATTGCAAATAAGTATTTGATGACAACATTGGTCTCAACATGTTTGACATACTTTTAACAAAAAAAGTAACATACGGCTCATCTGTAATATACTTTATTGTATTTTTATGTATATTGTTCAATGATGTACAGCGTACAAAATAAAAACAATGCCAATAATAATACCACCTGAATGACATCAGCAAAAGACTTCCTTGGAGGGGCATCAACCATGGTGGCAGTGCAAGCTGCAGGCTAGTCACAATCTGGGTCTATAGGGTAAGGTCCGTCACTTCGGTAACTGGCACTGACTGCATGTCATTGCAGACCGCGTCTCCAAACTGCTACGCGCACCACTGGCATTGAGATGAAGGCCGTCTGCAGAAAAGATGTTGCTTGTCTATTATTGAATGTACATTTACCTTTTTATTATTTTTTATTTACAAATAACATCATTCGAAATGATATGACATTATCATAAATTAAAATCAAAGACATTGTTGTGGTACTTGTCCTACACATACATCTCCTCATACTGAAAATTACAAAGTTTGAAAGCCGGTCAAATACTTTTTAGAAAAGTGGATCTAACCCAAAAACTTACAGGAACCTGTTAAAATTTGTCGACATAGATCTCAAAAAGGAAAATACACTATATTTATACAGGCAAAATAACGCTCCTGAGCAAGAAATAGATTGGAAATATTGTGACATTTAAGAAAAATAATCTTTTGAAATATATAAAATTATAAAGCATTTGTAACGCTTTTCATTGGTATATTGGAAAACTCGCGTATAACTGACACAGCGTTAAAATTTACTTCCATATTTATAAGTATGGATGGCTGAGTGGTTAAGGCGCCAGTCTGTGTTGATAAAGATGGTCGCAGGTTCCAGTCAGGGGAGGGCAAATGTTTAATTTACTTCTTTTTTTCTCAATATAACATTGGTTTCGTTAGGTCAGATGCTGTAATTGTTGCAATTAAGATATTGAAGAGATTTTAAAGAAACCAACGCCTATGCCACTCAGTGACGACAAAAGCTTTTTTATTCGGTTGTAATGAAAACTACTACCAGGGCCCTTAATCTGCCATTTTTAAAGCTGATGCTTTGAAAATGTATTAATGCGCCTTAATATACAGGAAGTATGAGTACTGACTAGAAACAACTAAATCCACATCCAAAGACAATGACATTAATATTCCCCCCTCGTAGGGCTGTGGGTGGCTTCTTTCAAGAAACAGTGAGGATCCTGCATATGTCCGTGCTTCCAGTAAATAGTAATCAGGACTTTACAATATGTGCATATCTATAATGAGGAAGCCAATACTTCTGCAGAAATATAGTAACAAAACCACCCCGTTTCAAAATCAACGGCAAACATACTATTTCCTGAGGCTATAGTAGTTCACTTAAAGTTTTAATAAAACAGTAGACTAAAACAAACAAGAGCTGTTTGTAAAACAATTATGCTCCCTCTAGGTTAAAATAGCTTAAATGAGGGCCAAAAAACCCAAAGGCGCTCACGTGAGTATGAAAATATGGGCCTTGCACCATGTGACCCCCAGGGCGTGGCCACTTTTTACCCCAGGGGCATAATTTGAACAATCTTTGTAGAGGACACCTATACAATGTTATATACCAAATACGAAACCTCTGGGCTTTGCGGTTGCAGAGGAGAGGATACTGAAAGTCATTTGGCTAGTTAACTGTATGTTAACCATGTGACCTCTGGGGTTTGGCCATGTCTGACCCCAGGGGCATAGTCCACCTGCTATATAAGTGTACAGAAACCGTGTGAACCCCGGGGCGTGGCTTCTTTTTACCTCATGAGCATAATATGAACACTCTTTATTGGGTTTTGCAGTTTCAGAGGAGAAGATATTTAAAGTTATTTTGCTAATTAAGTGTATATCAACCATGTGACCCCCGTCATACCCGGGGCATGGCCATGTTTGACCACAGTGGCATAATTTGAACAATCTTTTTAGATGACCAATACACAATGTTTCATGCCAAATATGAAACCTTTGGGTCTTGCAGTTTCAGAGGAGAAGATTGTTTAAATCCACTTGCCAAATAAGTCTAATATTGAAACCATATGACCCCCAGGGCATGGCCAATTTTACCCCAGGGGCATAATTTGAACAATCTTTGTTGAGGACCACTATTGGATGTAATGTACTACATAAGAAACCTCTGGGCCTAGCAGTTTCAAAGGAGAAGATATTTAAAGTCATTGTGCTATTTAAGTGTATATAAACCCAGCGTTTTTCCTCACCACTTTGGGAATGGTACCCGTACCGGTCAATATGGGAAAATTAGCGTTGTTTTCAGCCAAATTGGGACTTTTATCACTTTCATTAAAACATGTCATAAAAAAATGTAAAAACAGTAAGTTACTTCCCCTAGCTGTTATCAGTAACCCAGGATTTTTCTCAGGCGCCCCGGTCCCTATGTTGACATTTATTTTTGCGACATGTGTCATATGACGTTATCTGGTGCGTTTAAGCTCTTAAAATTAAGTCTAACACGTTTTCAATTTTTTTGTAAACGTTTAAACGAAATGAAATAAACGAAACATCACCGTTAAAACGGTATACCTCTAGGCTTTCAAAAGCAAAAGCGCCATTGTAAGACTCATGATTAAAATGCATGTATATTACACATGCTTTGTTCTTGCAAAAACGGCGGGAGAATTTCCCCGTGCACATTGTGCCTACGCGCGTCAAATGTTATTTAGAAAGCACATGGTCGGTACACGCACGCTTTCCGTGCGAGGAACGTGACGTCGTCGTTGTCAGCAGACATTCCGCGCTCGATTGCAGAAAACACGGGTTTTACATGGCATACACGTACATAAACAAGACAGCTTGTGTTTACGAAACTACAACACTGAGCAGTAACACTGGATAGGCTTTTCCGATTACGATTTCATATTAGCGTATTTGAGACTGATTTTTAGCAGTTTATATTTTAATGTTATGAAATTTATTAAATAAATAAGTGTGCATATTATAAAACACGAAAGCTCATTCACTTTTTAGGTCGATAATACGCTTGGCGCGCGTATAAGGTTACTTGTGTGTGGATACATGCCAACTGCGCCGATTGGTCAGTCATAACGTCATTCCAAAGCGAAGATAAACTGAGCGTTTTCTATTGGCACATATCGATTTTACTGCATGTTGAAACTCCTCCTACAGGGCGGTGCTTCACGGTGATTAATTGCGGCATAGGAATAACTGTAAATTTTTACAATTTTCGGCGAAATGACACTCGCTTTGATCATTCACTGACTTTATAGAGTGGTGTACATGTATCTCGAGTGATAAACGGCCATTGTGACCTAAGAGATTAGCTTTCACAGCAAGAATTGTCGGTCTGCTGCAGTCAACACAGCTAATTAATTGATAAAATAAACGTTGCCCGGGCGATGTTTATAAGCGCACCACTAATTTTAGGCGCCCCGGACATGTTCAAGTTAAAATTTAAGCGCCCGGGCACCGGAGCGCTAAAACGGCCTGGGGAAGGCCCTGCAGCTGTGCGTGGAGGTTTACGCTTGGGTAAAACTAAAGTAAATACAGGAACATCGTCGATCTTTTCAGGGTATTTTTGGATTTTTTCTTACATTTGGGAATTTTTTAACTTCAAATTGGGAAGAATGATCAGAAAATCGGATTGGGAATGGTACCGTTTTCCGGTACCAACTTTATATAGAGGAAAAACGCTGCAACCTGTGACAACCATGTTTGACCACAAGGGCATAATTTGAACAATCTTTTTAGAGGACCACTATACAATGTTACATATTAAATACGAAACTTCTGGGCCTTGTGGTTTCAGAGGAGGAGATTTTTTAAGTCGACTTGCCGTATGAGTCTATATAAACCATCTGGCTCCCAGGTCGTGGCCACTTTACCCCAGGGCATAATTTTAACAATATTTGTAGAGAACCACTACAGGATGTTACACTCTGGGCCTTGCTGTTTTAGAGAATATTTTTAAAGTCATTTTGCTATTTTAGTCTATTTTAATCTATATAAAGCATGTCACCCCCAGGGCGTGGCCAGGTTTTACCACAGGGGAATAATTTGAACAAACATTGTAGAGGACCTCTAGAGACTATCAAATATGAAAGCCCTGAGCCATGCGGCTTCAGAGCAGAAGATTGTTAAAGTTTTCACTTTTTAAATCCATTTTTAGCTCTGTTGACCTACATATGCAGCGGACCTGAACATTTTGAAAGAGGGTCACTTAAGGATCATTCCTGTGAAGTTTTTTTAAAA
This sequence comes from Congeria kusceri, assembly GCA_027627225.1. Taxonomy (NCBI): domain Eukaryota; kingdom Metazoa; phylum Mollusca; class Bivalvia; order Myida; family Dreissenidae; genus Congeria; species Congeria kusceri. Next base: position 82,484,349 of record CM051027.1, read on the forward strand.
TATGCCAAGCGATTTAGAGATGTTAAAGTTGACGACGGACAGACATAAGCTCGGACCAAAACATTGGGTAAATAACTGTATCAGCTAAACCCTTGCTTATTGGCCATATCAAAATGCAATTCTAATAATGTTTTATCAATTAAAGATGATTGCTAGCAAGCTCTTATTATATCAACAGACACTTGATTACATTATTAAAAGCAATGCCTGTGTTATATGTTATATTTTGACGCTAAATGAATCATTCATAAATGTACATATTTTTTTCCAAAAAAAAAGTCTACCTATCTACCTACCAGCCACCTTGGGTAGGCAATGCAAAACAATTTTTTTTTAAAGGTTGGCTTCACGAACTTTGTGTTCTAGTGAGCTAATATGGCAAATTCTAGATATTTCAATGGCCGTAACTCCGCAATTCCTAGGGCGATTTGGCTGATTATCAAACTTGGCCTTTTTTAGTCTTTACATCAGTTTTTCCCAGGCACTTGCCAATTCTGAAGATTCTACAGTTCGGAAGATTCTGAACACTTTCAAATATATTTTAACTTGCCTGAACTTGTTTCATTTTTATTCTCACGATAATTGATTAAATGATCGATGGAAAGATAATTATATAATGCTTATTTATCATCTTGTTCTTCGTCACTTGCAGCTTCATTGAAAGGGACCACCAGGTCATTTTTGCATAACAGTTCCAACAATGTTTACTTGCAATGTCGGGCAGACAAGTTAGAACTTGAACATGCCTGAAATGATTGCATTTATCCCGGGCTTTGTGCATATGGGTTATTTCAAAGACTGTAGAACTATCTACCCATCATAAACGTATTGCAATATTTTGCACCAATATTGAATTGTTTTTGACGGCAAGCAATGTAACTTATATCTTGTCAGAATATGTATGCATTACTGTTTATAAACAATGGCATTTCAAGCCTTATGTCTTAAACATCGAGGTGTCATAATTTCATACGCATAGTGGTAGTGTAAATTATAGTACTACATCCTTCGTAACAATCACTATAGCCCCCATTTTTATTTAATTTATTTTGAATAAGTTAAACCAAAAGTAATTAATTTGATATCGAGATGTCATCTATTTCTCAACTTATATCTTTGAAACTAACTCCTAACTGTATTCGCTTAAACAAAGCTATATGAAGACTAATTAAAGTGGATCGAATAATTATATCAAACGTTTGATGCATTATCACATGCGTCTCTATTTTTTAGTTTATGAAGGTTTTCCCCGCAAAAAGTCGTCATCATGTGTGGATCCAAAGCATATCCTATTTCAGTTTTTGAGACACATCAAAATGAAGTTGATGCAAATTTCTAGAGAGTTTCCGTCACCGCCCGGCCGCCTCCGTAAGCATTTTTAGATTAATTCCCTATACGGCGATGGACGGCTGTGGACAATCCTGCCTCTGCTAACACACTGTGTTATTGATTCTGATTCTAACAATAAATCGCATCTGGTACATCATGCAACATTTGGACTACTTTCAATCACATGATCATCAAAAATGGCTGCGCCTATAAGCTACAGTATTGAAAATCCGATCAACAAATGCACACGAAAATGTTGAAATTATTGGGAATGATTATAAATAAAGTAATCGGAGTTAATAATTACCCAGCTAACAGTATATACATTCAGCTCAATTTGAAGCCAACAGGAGTTTGGAAACAAGCTGAGTTATCGTCAGCATCATTTATGTGGAACACTGAAACTTACATATCCTCGAGTGACCTCATTCCGGTGACATAAGGAAACAAGTAACAAAATCTCTCAACTTATGTCAACATTGCAACAACAAACGATTTACCTGCAATTAATAATTATATTCCATTCAAATCCAACCCAAACTCGTTCATTTGCACAATGGAATCCAATGCAAAAGTCAAAAAGTCCATCCTCACTACAACAGCGTTATGAATTGGCAATCTGACCTAGTTCCGGTGTCGTCATTCTACACACACAACAAAGGGAGTGTACTCTATTGCAATTGGCATGTTAGGCCAATTAAACTAAAAAAATGGATTGTCTGAACATTTCTCAACTCAACTGAAACTGTAAGTAAAATAAATTGTAACTTTTATTTACATATTAAACGCTTCTGTTTTTATGTTTTACTCTTCTTTTGTGCAGCATGGGCAGATAAATGTTGCACCTCTTCTTAATACTTTAATTGGAGTGCAATATGACAGGTGAACCCAGTGATTACATGTTCTGTTATTTATAATGTTGTCACATTGTCCCCATTTCACAAATATAATTGATGCACTGTGCCTTATAGCATCAGGAGAATATTTCTTGCATTGACAACACAACTCATCTTCATTTTCATCATCACTGCTGTCAGAGAAGGTGTTGAGATTTGATGGGCCAGGCTGAGGAGATGAACTGTGGGGATTTTGATCATTATTGGTAACTTTTTTTATTTGGTTTGATTTATTCTTCTTTTGATTTCCAGTGTGTTCTGTCATTTTTTGTAAGACATCTTCAGATATTTCTTTACCAGACACTATTTTGCTCATTGTGTTTCTTGGTTTTTATTTTGTTTCACTTTTAATTTCTTTAATGTCATTTCTTTCAGTTCAAAGATGTCAATACTGCTTACATCGATGCCACCTTCAATAGTTTTCTGACTATCTAAATTTTCAGAATCTTGGTGATTGAACAATTCTGCTGGGATGAGGTATTTACTTGGGACAGCATCTGTGTTAAATGGGTAAATACCTGCACGGTGATATGAAGATGTGAGATTTTCAGCAGACAGTGCTTTTAAATATGACTTGGAGGCAACCTCACACACATTATAGCGGGTAATGACTGATGAAGTTTCCCGCATCATCCTGTGGCACAGGTTGCCATAGATCTCCTGGAAAGGACCAAAGCAGCCAATATCTAAAGGCTGAAGGATATGGCTGCAATGGAGGAGGTAGGACAAACAGGACAATGTTGTGTTGCAGAGCCCATTCTGAAATACCAACTGAAACATGTGACTTGTGGCCATCTAGGATTAATAATTTCTTCTGGTCACTGCTACCAGGTGTGAATTTAACAAAATGTTGTTCCAAATAAGTTCGGAAAACAGAACCATTTGACCACCCTGATTCGCTCACAGTGCCATTAGCCCCTGGTGCTGCTCCGTTCAACAAGTCTGGTCTCATGCGTTGGCCCAGAAATACATAAAAATGGTGGTATACATTGTCCTGATGCACTTCCGCAGCCAATAATTGTGATTGTTTGACCCTTTCCCGGAGGTGACGGATGAGGGGCAGTATTCAGAACCAGCAACAATACAAGGTGGTTTGTGATTAACAAAAATTCCCTTTTCATCTATATTAAAGACCAGGTGGGGCTTATCAGTTAAATCATATTTTGTTATTGTTTCTTTTAAGTTTTCAAAGTATTTGGAAATAGTTTCTTTGGATGCCATTTTAGCTCTAGAATGATCAAGAGCCTTAGGTCTGACAACTTTCAGTTCTGGTCAGCGTTTCAAGAATCCGCGAATCCATTTCAATGATAGGGGATTGTCATGTTTTCTCTTGTCCAATTACACAGCGTAATCAAAAGCAATGTCAATACATTCTGTTCTTATGTAACCATAACCGTATTCTGCCATTTTTTTGAAATGCTCAACTAATTTTTGTTCTTGGTCATGTGAAAACAATGGCATAGATCCAGCTGACAAAGTGCTTGGATTGACAAGGCCTAAAGTTCTGTCTCTAAGAGTTGATTCAGGCACATTAAATAGGGCTGGAACGTTTCTTACAGATATACCATCTGTTTTTACTAATTTGTATGCATTGGAGAGTGTTGTTGGTGAGAACTGTCTTTTTTTTCTTGATTTGCTTTGGATTAGCCTACAATGACAACAATGAAAAAAATAATTAGAAATTGATTTTAATTTAAGAAAAACAGTTTAAAAAACAATCTAATACAATAATGCTTGGCCTTTAAATTGCAGGAAATTCCCGTATGAAGCTGTCAATCAAAGTTGTTACACTACAGTCGTCTGCTTTAAAGTTTATGGTAACCATTATTGTGGATGTATTTTGGAGACGAGTAATGGTTTTAAATGTTTTTAAAATGGATTATTTTCATAAGGTAAGATTTTAAAATACATTTATATCTGTTGTTTCCTCATTTTGGTTGTCTTTTTTTTTTATAGTAAAATCGGTAGTAAAACAAAATACACAAAGCGCATGCGTGTGACATCTTCACGATATTCACGTTCTATATGTAAACAAATATCACAGGAATGAGGTCTCCATCGGAATGAGGTCGCTGGACGATAGTAGGGTTTCATAGTTATGGTGCTTTTGACATAATTCACTCATCACCTTGATCAAAAGGCAAAACGTCCACAGGTAGAGATGTTTCAAGTATATCCAGATTGTGTAACTGTTCATCATCATCATCTCGAGTAATTGCCTCACTCTTGATAGAGTATATTCGCAATTTGTTATAATACTGAGCATGCGTAGCAGTCAGGATTGACTTAATAGTCCAAATTTAAAAATAAAATAAATAAAAGTTCCTCTATTTACAGGATTTCTAAAAACAGTTAAAAGGAGCATCTTGCAGCCTAGCAGGACAAGGTTGACAGGACCGACTTGAAGCCTTCAAGTGTGATCTGGTCGACGGCAGCTTGTGTGAGTTGGTTCCACAGGATGATAGTGGCCTGGAAGAAGCTGTGTTGGTAGATTGATGTTCTGGCTCTTATTTGGGAGTAGCGTTGATTGTGTCCCCTGGTGGTTATGGCCGGGCGGAGTTCGAGAAGTGGCTCTGGGTCGACATGAATGAGGTTATTTCTTATTTTGAAGAGCATGGTTGTCCTCGTGATGTCTCGCAGGTGTTTCAATGTGTCCCAGTTCAGGTCATGGAGCATCTGTGTAACGCTGCAAGTTCGGGCATAGTCATGTTTCACAAATCTAGCAGCTCTACGCTGGACCATTTAGAGTTGCTGGATGTGGTTTGCTGAATAAGGGGACCAGACTGGAGAGGCGTATTCTAGGGATGGCCGAACATAGGTCTTGTAGGCATTCGCTTTAGCTTTTGGAGGGCTGGATCGAATATTTCTGCGAATGAAGGACATGGTTTGCCTTGTTAGTGATGTTTCCTATGTGAACTTTCCAGGATGTGCTTTAGAGATAGTGAGTCCGAGGTATTTGGCATTGTCAGTGGATTGGAGAGTGGTTCCATGTATACTGTAGGTGTAGTTTATGGGTTGCCTCTTGGTGGTGACATGGATGACCTCATACTCGTCAGGATTGAAGGCCATCTGCCATTCCTGTTCCCACTATTCCAGGTTTTCAAGGTCCACTTGGAGTTTGTGCGAGTGTTCGGCCGACCGGACTTCCCTGTAGAGTAGGCAGTCATCTGCGAAGAGGCGGACTGAGGATTTGACCTTGGATGGCAGGTCATTGATGAAGGCCAGGAAGAGAAGTGGGCCTAGGACACTGCCCTGGGGAACGCCGGAAGTGACGGGAGATGTGGCTGAGCTGGAGCCCTCAAGGACGACCTCTTGGGTTCTAAATGATAGGAAGTATTTTACCCAGGATAGCATGTTATTTCTGATACCATAATGGTCCAATTTCTGCAACAGACTGGTATGCGGCACTTTATCGAAGGCCTTGGAAAAGTCAGAAGTATGGCATCAATTTGTTGGTTGTTGTCGATGGATTTTGCGAGATCGTTTATAGTGTTAGTGCGTTGGGTATCGCAGGAGCGCTTCTTTCGGAAACCATGCTGGCAGTCGGTTAGGATATGGTGTTTGTCGAAGTGGGACATAATATTGCTGTAGATAATGTGTTCTAGTACTTTGCAAATTACAGAGGTTAGGGAGATGGGACGGTAGTTGGCTAGTGATGATCTGTTGCCTTTTGTTGAAACTGGTGATACAGCAGCTGATTTCCAGTCAGGTGGAATTTTTCCAAGATCAATCGAGAGTTGGAATAGTTTTGTGAGTCCAGGAGCGAGATCAGGTGCAGCAATTTTGAGAAGCCTCGTCGGTATCTTGTCCGGGCCTGCAGCTTTATGTGGTTTGAGGTTGGATAGGAGTTTTGGACACCCTGTATGGTGACTTGGATGGAGCTGGCAAAAGGGATCTGGCTTGGTGGAAGTGTAGGTATGTTGGTCATGTTTTCCCTTGTGACGACTGAGGAGAATTGGTTGTTTAGTATGTCTGCCTTCTGTTTGGCTTTGCAGTATGTTATGCCGTCCTCCTTGAGTGCAGACACACCAAAGCTCTCCTTTTTGGATTGTATGTAGTTCCAGAAGACCTTACGGTTTTCATAATCTGGTGCTAGCATGCTGGAAATATGATTGTCATGGACTGTACTGCATAGGAGCTGGGATTTTCTTTCGACTTCCTTGTACTTGGCCCAGTCAGCAGGGAGTTGGATTTCCCAGCGCGTTTGAACCAACGTTTCTTCAGACGGTGATATTCTGTACATCCCTGTTGATCCGTGGCTGGTTGAAACGCTGTGGGCTTTGACGAGATGGGACTTCCTCCTGCGTGATGTCTTGTCAGCCGTTCTTGAAGAGGTTCCATACTTGTTTTTTCAAAAGGACGCATGTCAAACCCATGCCAAGAGTCCTTGGGACGCATGCTTTTTCGCTTACTGCGTATACCCTGTTACTTAAAACATACATGAGTGCCTGCAGTAAAATCGGCAGTAGTCGCGATAAAATCAATATCGGCCCCAGTACACACTGCAGCTGTCAACGTCTAGTCCTTTAGCTAAGCCCACAGCAGTCCCTTAGCTCTACCCACACCATTCCAGACAGTTACTGGTAATTTTCTTTGGTATATTACATTGTCACTCATTGCTGTGCTTTAATCCGTAAGTCAATTAGAAGGTCTAATTACCCCAAAACGGAAGTCACATCCTCAGGGTTACATGCTGTCAGTTAGATAATAAGCACATGTGGTTGAGTGCAGGATGCATATAATTTGTAAAATACAGTTTAAATGATATGTTTTGGTATCATTTTAAAGGTATATATGTAAGCAATAAGAAAAAAGGCTGTTTTGTGCACTATTTTTTGTCTAGTGGTTCCCAGCTTCATAACTTTTGGCCCATGTATTCATGCGCAAAATAGCATCCTCCATGCCCGTCAAAACCGGTGTGTTTTTTCTAAGGTAAATATTTTGAGTTACAAGAATAGAATTTTTTGACATGCTGTTTTTTCAAAAGGTTATGTCCTCATCTTTCCAACAATGTATGGTGATATATTGGAAAGTAGCTTGGTCATGGTGAAAAGTGAGATCAAATTTTGAATATTTTATATGTAACAAAGAAGGAATTTATTTGCGCATGCGTAACCTAGAATGTGCGAAATCGCCGAAATGTGACAGAAGGCGCCCCCAATTAAGAACAATTACAACATATTTGACAACTTAGACAAACAACATTGTTTAAATGCGTGAAAAACAGCTTCAGCTGATTTCATTAATTTATATTGCCGATCAAATTTCATGAATAATAACTAAATCTCAGTAAATTGAGTAATGCGGTGATAGGATTTTTTGTTTTGACAGAAATTTTATACGAAAATCTAGGGCTGAATTTTGACAGGAATATAAAAGCATCGTTCAATAATCAGATATTAAGGAACTTTCTAGAATATAACACCTATGACAAGACAGAAATTAACAATACTGGCGGTAATGTAAGTACAAAATTTTGCAATGTCACATATTTTCGTCGCCGACTTTACTGATCACAAACATTTGTAAAACACACGCAAACACATAATTTGGTGTTTAATATCACCAATAATTGCTCCTTTCTTAAGTTTTTTTCTATTGTAAAACCTGTTTCACAATTACACTACTTGACAGTGACTTAAGCTTTTGTACCTGTCTGCTGTACTGTAATCGATGCATTATGACATTACTAGGCCCACAAATCGGTTAACAAGTTTAGACCATCTGGCATCAATTGCTAATCGCTCAGAATTTACCTGTTTTAAAATTAATTATTGGTACCAAAATATTGTTTTATAAGAAATGATTAAATATTATGTATTTTCATTATAATTACATAACCCAATAATAATAATTATTATTATTATTATCTTGATGATTATTTTATTTATAACTGTCATATATTGTATAAATTGTAAAAAATCCATTCCCTCTCGTGTGTCACATACTTAACCTTTATTTCTTTTCTATTTGGGACTCCTATTTTTTAGTGGGAAGGAGTCCCAGGACTCCTATTTTAAAATCCTAGTGAGGAATTTCCAGAGATAGTCTTAATGATTAAGACACTAAATGAAGTACCATTTAGTGGAAATATTTAAATGCAGGCCATTACGACAGCAGGCTAAACGGGGTGAACGTCACGATTTAATGTCGTAAACATACACGAGTAACAGTATACATTTCACGAACATACTTTTAATTAATCGTTGATACAAATATTATAGATAACTCCAAAAAATGCGCAATCAAATTTTTTATATTTATTTATGCGTTTCGAAAGTTGACACATATTTCGGAGATGTCATAGTTAATTCATACTGCCAATAGTGCTAACCGCAAATAAGAGAATATGTCAACGTATTTTACTTTAGGAATGGAATTTCTGCTTGGAATTATGGCAGATTGTTTGTTCAAAAACACACGCATTAGAACACGATGTATGGGCAAACATTTGCTTCGGAAGATGGATAAGGTGATCAGGATTTATTACAAAGCAAGTGAGTGTATATACATAACCTATTTGTTTTCCAGTTTGACATGCATTTTTGCATCACTACTCCCTTCTTCCTGGTAAAGTGCCGAACTCTGAGTCATCGACACACTGCTAAATATTTTGCACCAATCAATATTCTCCCCCCAGGGGGAGAGGGTGCAAACTGACCCAGGAAAATTTGACAAAATATATTTTTGGGGATCTACTTTTCCACCCTAGAGCCAAGAATTTCAGTCTGAATCCCCACAGTGGGACATGCTTCATGGCAAATCAAATGGCCCATGGGCCAATATTACCGAATCTAAAATACGACCACAGTCTATTTCCCGGGACCCCAAATTATGTGGCATGACAAATTATTGCCTGGCGAGAATCTCTTTCAGTCTAAAGTCCCGCATATGACCGCCCCACCACCACCCCACCTCTACAAAAATGTTAATAGGTGTATTAACAAAACGTTTCATGAATCGACTTTAGTTTTTTTCTAAATCCCATTCCACATGACATTAACATATTGGGGCGATACAAAATAACATGGAAATAATTCTATAAAAATAAATAAAAAGCTTATAATTATTATATAGATACTGGCTTTGCGGGCCTGTCAAGCACAGTTGGTACAGCGCGATATTCTCAATCAAGGGTTCGTGAGTTCAAGCCCCAGATCGGCCACATAACTTGTGTCGGGATTGGTCGCGAAATAATATCTACGGCCATTCTCCGCCTACCTCTGATTCCAGTAGGGCAGTTGTCATTTACTGGCATAAGTATGTGCACTTATTACTGGTAAACCACTTACATCGGCTTAGTTTGCCCAGATAAAATGTGAGTAGGTTAACTGACCGCCATTATATCATTGAATTATTGGTAAATAAGGTGAAAAATCCAAACAAACAAACTTTCCAAATGTACTCTTAGGAGAACAAAATTTCTAGGTTACATAGGAATACTTATTGTTAACATTAACAACCATACAACTATCAACATTGTCAGATTAAATTACTAATAACTATAAAACCTTTTAGTTGTTTTGCGTAATAGTTTACTAATAATTTTGAGTCATACATTCCAAATGTACTCTTACGAAAAGGGAAATTTCTATGTTATATAGGAATACTCATTGTTAACATTAAGAACCATACACCTATCAACATTGTCAGATTAAATTATAAATAACTTAAGGAGAAATAATAAATCAGCTTGAAAAATCATGTAAGATAATTACCTGAGTTTCCAAAATCCCAATTCAAATGTATAAGTCAGTCCACAAGTTACATGATTAAATGATACTGAATGGGTTACTAACTAAACAGTCCAAAAACTACAGAAAATAATTAACCCTTACAGGCACTAGATAAAATTATATAAATCCCATATTCTGATTGCTTGTTAACAACATGAATTTCAGCTATTTATTGTTGTTTACATCTTTTTAGCTCCAGCGTCGTCTATCGTCCGTCGTCAAGGTGCCGTCAACAATTTGGACCTTTGAAACTGTGCAATTTTGGTCAAGATTGAATAAAAAAGTCTTTATCGCGATAACGGTCCAAATTGTTGACGGCACCTTGACGACGGACGATGGACGACGCCGGAGAGGTCCCCTATACCAATAGCTCAGGTGAGCGAAAAATGGAATAACTAATAATACAGAAACTCTGCCAAGGAACATGAAGTTTCCATTGTGTTTACTTTTGTACACCTGGACTTGTATCATTTCCCCCAAAAACACAATAAAGAAAGCAACGCCATAATAGTTCTCTTAAGTTCCAAAGGTGTAGACAAAAACTTGGATAGATACATGCACCATTATTCTGCTTTAATGATTATTCAATTTCTGAATAAGGGGCAAGAACTCATTTTGAGTGAAATGGTTAACAACCACCCTTACAAAATAATGCACCTTAAAAGATCAGCTACTTAAAGATACTCAAGTAAAACATGCTACATGTACAACAGTTATGATCTTTGAGTCCATGTGTGCATCATGGGTTCATAAATGTATCAGTGAAGGCAAATCTGGTCATTTTATATGAAAATCTAAACATAATGTGAAATGCAAATCCTCACATGATGAAAAACTTCCTATAAAGTTTCGGGTCTATCTGCAATTGACTGTATGAGGGAAAAACCTTCCACCAATCTAGAGTGTCTGAAATACCTCCACTAATGCTGTCACCGTCAAGGAATGCTTTCAATACAGAAAGGAATAAGGGTTTTGCAGCCGAGCTTCCCACACTTGGTAAGAAAGGAATGTCAAATTTCCTTTGAAATTTAACACATTTTTCCAAATTAAATGAGAAAGTTACAACGTTCAAAACAATCGTACAACGAAAGTATTCAAAGCTGTTTAATTATCGAAATTATTATACAATAGCTGATTGCCAAACATTTATTCTGGCTTATCCTTACTGATGCTTTCCCTGTAGTAAAAAATAATTTACACCACAAGTCACATCACGAAACATAATTTTGTATTCAGTGAGCATTTTGATCGTTGGAAATAACTAAATTATAGAGAACATTACAGATAGCATAAGGATTATTTGAACAAAAATATCTACTTATGAAAATCTACATATATTTCACAGAATATATGTAAGGGATAATATAATAATACTGTTAGACATGCTAGACACAGTGTCATTATCACCAATTCTGCACATATATTGCTCAATCAACCCACATCACTGATAACTTACTTATCCAGTTCTTTCCTCACCATCTATCTTTGCTTTTGCAATGTACATGTCATAATAAAATAACATTAACAACAGGAGTGTACAAGTATGACACTCAATTTGAAACTTCTGTTTTGGAATTTGAAACAGATATTTCCATGTACTCTCAACAAGATAATGTAGTAGACTTTGCCTATGTGCTATGAGCCGAGATAGATGAATTAAGGACTTTTTATTCTGGTATCCATGAAATTATATTATTCTTAACACTTAAAATTAATGGCACAATTTGAAATAAAGATATTTAAATTGCAATAAAAAGCCAATTATCACTTGAAAGACCTTCACCTATACGCATATTTCTGGATACAAGATACAATGTGTTCCTTAGCCTAAAATCATTTAATCTGATTCAGCTCATGTCATTTTCCATTTCCATGAGGTCGTTAGGGTGGATCTCAGAGGGGTCATAGGTGGGCCGCGGGGTGTTGAGGTTCCAGTTATACTCGTTGTACTTGACGTCCACGGGCGACACCTTGTCCAGTTTGGTCAGAAGCAGGTGGGCTCGGTCCTGAATGGACTTCTCCAGGTATGGTACTGTCCACCTGTGAAAGACAAACAGTAGATAAAGAAACAGTAGACAAAATGATGTCAGAGTACAGAAATACTATGGACAGGCAGTAGATAGACTGTCAGCTATTAGACCGGCAAAAGACAGACAAACAATAGATTGCCGGACAGTTGACAGAAAGACAGTAGATAGATGGTCTGTAGCCAGGCAGATAGATGAAAAGTAGATAGATGGAAAGTAGACAGACAGTAGATAGCCAAACAGTTTGTTTGTTTTGTCTGTTTGTTTTGTTTGTTTGTTTTAGTCATATCAGGATTGTCAGTTAACCTACTCACACTTTTCCTGGGCAAGCTTAGCTGATCTAAGCAGTTTACCAGTACTAAGTGCACGTACTAATGTCAAGCAACTGGCAACTGCCATACTTGAATCAGAGGTAGGGGGAGAATGGCAGTAGAAATAATTTCATGACCAATCCCCACAGAAGTTATGTGGCCCGGCTGGGGTGTGAACTCATGAACCACAGATTGACAGTCCAGCGCTTTACCAACTGAGCCCAATAGAGAGCCAAACAGTAAATAGACAGTAGATAGTGGTTGCGTAGATACAGGGACAGAAGACAGAGGGACAATGGATAGAAGGACAATAGGTATACAGACATTAGTTCGATGGACAGCAGATGGATGGACAGTAGGTAGATTTCATAATTGATTATTTTGTGATAAAAAAATCATTAAACAATTAAATTTGATATGACTATTTCACCTAAGCACAACTAGGGGTATGATTGTCTTTAATGGATATAACAGTAATACACTGATCTACAAAAGTTCTCATACTAATTCTCGACTTACAAAATGTATCAAAAGAAATAGACACTAAGTGTTTTCATGAAGTTGCTTTCTTTTTCAGCTGTTACTTTTAAACCAACCAACAAGGTAACGCAGTGTAAAATACATGGACAGAAAAGCAAATTTTATGTAATACATACTTCATGACATCCAGGTCGGTGTGACCAAAGTCTTCTGAGTACCACTGGAATATTCGTGACAGCCAGATCTCATTAGTTTCTGTGAACATGAACACTTCCTGCGCACAAAAACTCCTCGTGGCTGCGTCAAGGGCCTGGTCCAGGTTCTCAGCAGAATAGACGTTGATTGCAGGGCACGACTGGAAATACATGACAATGATAGGTTGCAGGGCATGACTGGAAATACATGACAGTGACTGATTGCATGTCATGACTGGAAATACATGACAATGACTGATTGCAGAGCATGACTGGAAATATATGACAATGACTGATTGCAGGGCACAACTGGAAAGACACAACAAGGTATAGAGGGCAGGGCATGACTGGAAATACATGACAGTGACTGATTGCAGGGCATGACTGGAAATACATGACAATGATATATTGCAGGACATGACTGGAAATTCATGACAATATTAGATTGCAGAGCATGACTGGAAATATATGACAATGACTGATTGCAGGGCACAACTGCAAATACACAACAAGGTATAGAGGGCAGGGCATGACTGGAAATACATGACAGTGACTGATTGCAGGAAATGACTGGAAATACATGACACAGATAGAGGGCAGGGCATGACTGGAAATACATGACAGTGGCTGATTGCAGGGCATGACTGGAAATACATGACAATGCTAGAGGGCAGGGATTGACTGGAAATACATGACAATGATAGAGGGCAGGGCATGACTGAAAATACATGACAATGATAGAGGGCAGGGCAGGGCTGGAAATACATGACAGTGACTGATTGCAGGGCATGACTGGAAATACATGACAATGACTAATTGCAGGGCACGACTGGAAATACATGACAATGACAGATTGCAGGGCATGTTTGGAAGTAAATGATGATTGAAAATACATGACAATGACTGATTGCAGGGCATGATTGGAAATACATAACAATGACTGACTGCAGAGCACGTTTAGAAATACATGACAATGACTGATTGCAGGGCATGACTGGAAATACATGACAAATACTGATTGCAGGGCATGACTGGAAATACATGACAATGACTAATTGCAGGGCATGACTGGAAATACATGACAATGACTGATTGCAGGGCATGACTGGAAATACATGACCATGACTGATTGCAGGGCATGACTGGAAATACATGACAGTGACTGATTGCAGGGCATAAATGGAAATACATGACAATGACTGATTGCAGGGCATGATTGGAAATACACGACAAAGTTTGATTGCAGGGCATGATTGGAAATACATAACAATGACTGATTGCAGAGCACGTTTAGAAATACATGACAATGACTGATTGCAGGGCATCACTGGAAATACATGACAATAATTGATTGCAGGGCACGTTTAGAAATACATGACAATGACTGACTGCAGGGCATGACTGGAAATACATGACAATGACTGATTGCAGGGCATGACTGGAAATACATGACAATGATTGATTGCAGGGCACGTTGAGAAATACATAACAATGACTGATTGCATAGCATGACTGGAAATACATGACAGTGACTAATTGCAGGGCATGACAGGAAATACACAACATGGATTAGTTGCTGGGCATGATTGGAAATACATGACAATTACTAAGTGAAGAGCACGTTTAGAAATACACGACAATGATTGAATGCTGGGCATGACTGAAAATACATGACAATGACTGATTGCATGGCATGACTGGAAATACATGACAATGATTTGCAGGTCATCACTGGAAATACATGACAATGACTGATTGCAGGGCACGACTGAAAATACATGACAATGACTGATTGCATGGCATGACTGGACATACATTACAATGATTGATTGCAGGGCATGACTGGAAATACATGACAATGACTGAAAATACATGACAATGACTAATTGCAGGGCACGATTGGAAATACATGACAATGACTGACTGCAGGGCATGACTGAAAATACATGAAAATGATAGATTGCAGGGCATGCCTGGAAATACATGACAATGATAGATTGCAGGGCACAACTGGAAATATATGACAGAAATATATGACAATCATTTATTGCACAGCATTACTGGAAATAAAGAAAATGAAGTTACTTTGGTATAACGATGAATGGAAGTATTTAATGTAATAGGCTGGATGATCACATATTTTTATTTTAATATTACAATATTAACATACCGGCTAAAATGTGAAATTCAATGGATGAACATGCAATATATTGTTAAATATAAAACACCACACCTGTAGTTAGCTCAATTTTGTTTTTATTACTTCACTATTTCATAAATTCATCAAAGCGCTGAAGGCACTGCAGTTGTTTGCTATTGCGTAACATTGGGCACATCAAGGACAGTCTGGGCAATTAGATAGGGATGATATACATAACCTTAAATACAGTGGTTGTAAATGTTTAAAAAAAAAATATTCATTTACGTATTTACTATAACATTACTTTTGTTGAATATTATAAATATGACTTGAACATTGCTAGGCGATGTATATTATTAAAAATGGTAAGTTTAGATTCAATATTGCCTCTTAAACATTTAAAGCAAATTTTGAAATAAATAAATTGTCATTGTGTAATTATGTTGTTGTTTTTCTCTCAATTAGGCAGTTTTGATTTGTTTCAAGTCAATATATTTATTGTGTCAAATGTGTAGCTGATAAATGTAGGTTCATTGTAAAACATACGCCACTAATTGAAGTGTAAAAACTAGATAAAGTCACTTTCAGCAGCTTAAAACTCTGTACGAATAAAAACAATGTTGGGCAAGAAACCTAATCAGACAAATCCTTTGTCCGATTTTCAATTGCATGCTAATTATTTTTGCTACAAACATATATTAATTTAATGGCATTCCAACTCGACATTCCGACATTAAATATTCATTACTAACACACATTATCTGGATAACATGTATATAGTGAAAAACAACCATAATGAGTTTCATAAGAGGACACTCTAGGTGCTTTGTGGAAGACACATGATTACGCTGTCGAAGATCAAAAGTTGTGAAGTTGAACAAAACTTTGACAAATTTCAAACTAGAGTTATCAAAATTTGCCTACGATTTCATTTAATATAGGGAATAAGTGTTCTAAGTTTGAATGAAATCCCTCAAGTCATTCCTGAGAAACCAGCTTACTGAAAAACTTGTCCATATAGCTTATATGTAAACTTTCTAAGTGTAAAATTGCCCATAATTTTGACAAATTTCAAACTAGAGTTATCAAAATTGGTCTATGAGTTCATTATAATATAGGGAATAAGTGTTCTAAGTTTGAATGAAATCTTACAAGCCGTTCCTGAGAAACCAGCTTACCTCAAAACTTTAACCTGTTCATATAGCTTATATGTAAAATTTCTAAGTGCAAAAGGCCCATAATTTTAACAAATTTCAAACTAGAGTTATCATAATTGGCCTATGAATTCAGTTTAATATAGGGAATAAGAGTTATAATGTCAACGCTGCCGCCCGAGCGAGTATAATAGCTTGCCTTTTCTTCATATAGTCGAGCTTAAAATGAGTAATAAACATTCCCTACTAAACAATTTCACTTCTCAACAAATAATCTTTACATGAGTCAACAATAATAAGATAAATAAATAAGGGTTATATTTTTTCTATTCACCTCGCCTTGTGACCCAAGATTTTCATTCATTCATGAAAAAGGACATCGCATAACGTACTATTTACATTTCTTCTGGGAGTTCAGTCATATTTGATCCTACATTAAAAGTTGTTGACTTAAGTTTTCCCAACATGTCATGTTGACAGTTCTAATCAAATTCATTATCGTAATGATGACCATTTGACAAATTAAACAATATTCGAAACACCAATTCTTACATTTGCGTAGTCGACTGGCCTAAAGCTGTTAGGATCATAGTTCTTTGACTGTTCAATTTTGGAATTCCGGTATCTTTAGTTGTTCTGCGAACAAATAATAAATGATCTGATATTTTAAATTGTATAGCAGAATATCTGTAAAAGAAAGATAAACCTAGATATACCTTGGCACCACAAACTAAGGCAAAATGTATTCTAGGATCCAGTTCTTTAACAATGAACTTCAATCTGGGGTCATCCTTCTTGAATGTTGGCTCGATGGTACTTGGGTGACTTCGGTTTCCTGCAAAATTGACATGCTTCACTATGATAATTTTAGTTATTTTAAAGAATTCACTATGAAAATCTTGATTATTTTGAAGTATTTATTGGAAACAGATTAGGGAATACTAGCACTAGGCAGGAAGATTTAAACTGACAATGCACTACCTCTGGTGAATTGTACTGCTTACATTTTTAAATTGATCAATGACCTATCAAGTAGGGATTGATTATTAATAATAATATAGCATCTCCAGACAATTATTTGGTCAGTTCCTGGAAAATATTGATTTCAAATGAAATATCACTCGTGATAATAGCTTCCATTAGCAACTTTCGTTAAATTGGAAGTAAAACATTATCACATTTAAAGTATAGAGGCATTAGAATAGTAACCCTGAAAGGAGTCTAGCCAAGAAACAATGATTTTACTTATATAGACTTTTGCATAAAACCATTATTTTACAACTTACACATATTTTCAGCCTGGATTCAGGCAATTTTGATTACTCATTGTTTTTTTTTTAATTCTGAACAATTGATACAAGTTTTTATTCATAATATATGTGACTGAATCCATCATCACTGAGAATCAAGATGTACAGTAAAACCCGGTTTATACGACCACTTGGGGGTCTTAATAAAAGTGGTCTTAATAGCGGGGTTGTCGTATTATCGAGGTACGGCAGATTACCAAGTAAGTACATTAAAACGTCTAAGTAATTTAAAGTTTTAATGAAAGTATAAATGAATAATGAAAATTCCAATTTGTGTTCAATAAATGCTTTATTAAATGCAGATTTTCTAACTTATAGTTATGGATATGAACTAAACATTAACTCGGAAATTAATTAAAATTTGATTAACTAAGCCCATTTTAGGTTCAGTATTCATCAGTGTTACCCACTAACTGTCTGCTAGTGTCAATTAATGTAATTTGATACACAGTCGATGTGCTAATCCCTTAACATCTGTAACATTGATTTTCACACACTCATTTTTGTACCGCAAAGCATTATGTTATCTCTACGGCATATGTTGTTAATTGATGATGTTAAGTGTCAATGACCAAATGACAATAACGCAATAATTTTGAGCATTATTTTGTACTTTCGGTCTAGGATTAGCGGTAGTAATACGGAATAGCGGGGTGCCCGTATAATCGGGGTTTGCGACCATTGAAATATATAGGAAATATATATAGGAAAACAATCGGGCCCGCTTTAGCGGGGTGGTCGTCAAATTGAGGTGGTCATAAAGCGGGGTTTACTGTATATTACTCCTGATAGCACATCGATTTTATAGTTGTAACACTAGCTGGGCAATAAGAAATTACTAGAAATAGCCATGCTTAAGCATTTGCAAAAAATACAAAATATGTACATGCAGGTTGAAATATTTCCACATAAATTTAGAAAATATGCCTCATTTTCAAGCATATGGTCCTCAAAGCATGTGACTTTTACAGCTTTAAAAGTGTTACATTTGACAACTTGTGAAGACTACATGTAGAACAGTTTACCTCTAAGGATACCATGCTCGATATCATCGAGGCTGTAGACATGGCCGCCAATATTGTAGCTGGTTGTGGCGAAGAACTGCTTTACCTTCAACACAGACTGCGGGAGCTCAGCCAGGGCTGCCAGTCCATGCATGGTCAGAGCATTGTAGATGTCTTATCGAACGTGAAGGAAACTAACACAGGCCAATATAACAATACATGTTAACAAAAGAGCAGATTAGGCACCTATTCAATAATTCCTAAATGATAGCCTAGCAATCTATATAAACAGTAAATGAAAAGGCCACATACTGAAACCATACTTTTAAAATGTATTTGTATTTAGGAGCTTTGTAAATAAGGGTCATGGCCTGTACACAACAACCAATTAAACCATGTTTATCAATGAGAGCTGGACAGAAGCACTTCACAACAGACCAGAGATTTCAATATGTGTTAAGGTTTTGCTGATACACACACTAAAGACTGGTCTATTTTATGCATCAGTTGCCTAGAGCATAATGTCACTTGTACAAGTACACATTATTAGGTATACATAATGCTATACTTTGCAAATATTTTACTTTTTCAAGTCTACCAAATACAGACACACATTTAGAGTACAGTCGATTTAAATTTAGTTGACAATGAGGCGACATATACTGAAAATAGGGAAATAATGATTTTCTGTTTATAAACATGCTGCATTTGTCTGTATTTAAACCATCTGCAGGCCTTTCCCCAGGCGCTTTAAGCGCAGCGGTGCCGCAGTGCATTAATTTCCAAATCCTTGTCGCCGCGGCGCGTGATTTTTCGATCTTGGTTAATCGCGCATGAAAATTTTACAAGCGCTTGCAAAATCTGACCCGACTGTCGTCTGCTTTCTACACAAGACACGTGTGAGATTATCAGGTTGTGTATAGGGTACAATTATGGCTCATATCATCTAATTATGGATGATTATGATCGGTACATGTGATGTAAGACAATTAAGGGTAGGTATTGTCTGTTTTAGATTTTAATTTATTGACGACTTTTATAAAGCGGTGTTTAAAAGTACAGGCGAAAAACAATAATATTGACGGTTTGTTTTGATGGTTTGTTTTAACTTATGGATATTGCTAATTGGCAGTTATAGTTTATATTAATTGCAATTATAGCTGAAATTTAATTGACACCCCAAAACCTAAATGTTTCCACACCCATTTCCACAACTAATACCTATTTAAGCACATAATTTTCGTCTTCATAACCAAACTTGCATTTTTAAAATACGGACGTAAATTATTTAAATTAAATTCTGCTTTAGTTAATTTTGTATGTGAACATTTTCTTAGACAAGTTAGAATGATTAGGTCCAGGAAACGACCAGTGCCTGTGTCTGGGAAATCCTCCATAGCTAACTATTTAGTTAGGACTGTTAGTGAATGTGAAAGTGAAAGTGTTACTGTTAGTGACAATGTAACATCACTGTACAGGCCCATCTCTAGACGAAGTGAACTTCAGTCAGATGGTGGAAACTTGGCATCAACAGAAACCCAGAAAAACGGGAATTTATAATGTTTTGTTGGACATTGATATTTCTGTAATAACATGTACTTTTTTCACGATACATTTCTCTTGCCAATGGAGCTTTGTTTCGTTGAATAATTTTATAATATGTTTATTTATTATTGCTGATATTTTTGTGATAACATACTTCTTTTTTTTCAGAATACATTTCTCTTGCCACTGGTGTTGTTGTGTCATTGCATAATTTTATATGTTTATTTATGTTTGCTGACATTTTTGTGATAAAATGCTACTTTTTTCAGGATACATTTCTCTTGCCACAGGTGTTGTTGTGTGTCTTTAATAAATTTTATAAAATGTGTAGTTTAGTTTATGATTATGTTATATTATTAAGTAATAAAAGAGAAAAAAAACTTTTCTAGACTGTTTCTTTTTTTGCTTTTGTTAGCTCTTAAGTACTGTAGATTTTGATTTAGTACACTTAAAAAGTAAAAAAAAAATCGAACATGAAGGGGGTCACCCCCCTCCCACACCCGTCCCTCTTTGCCCCTGTGCCTTAGCAAAATTCTGGGGAAAGGCCTGATCTGATATACCTGTATTGATTCGTCCATGTTTATAATGATCCTCACTTGCAATTTTACAGACTGTACTGTGGATTTATGTTTTTAACAGTGAAAATCTTACTTATGGTTCAACGAAAACTGACTCCTTATTTTTTTTAATACAACTGATGGAACAAAATATCAATACATGTGATTAATTAATAAATAAATTATTGGTGTTTTCTTGAATGACAATAACTGTTACCTGATATACCATGCTGGCATCTGATAAATGTGGCACGAAGCAAGAAAACTATTATTATGTTCTGTAGCACTTGAACAAATGGAAGAGGGATAATCACCAAGGATACTGATGAAGAAAGCCTTCTTCTCCTGTTCTGTGATGTTGTCAAGGGAGACGTGCTGTAGCTGGGGGGCTATGTTGTCTGTGTAGTCCTGGAACAGCGGGCTGTTCTTCATTGCCTGGTAGTTCACTCCCTTCCCTTCCTCCAGAATAAACGCACCTTTTAATCTGGAAATGAAATAAAGTTAACATAATACAATGACTACATAATACAATGAATACGGAAAACGCTTGTTTGAAATTGCATGGTGCTGCACTCGGCTCCTTTTTGGCAACCCCTTGCTGCCCCTCTGGGCTGGTCAACACAGAACTGTTGAATATCTTTTAAAATTCATTAAATGCTTGCAAATATTAGATGACAAATGATGAAACCTTGTTTAAAAACATAATGACAAGCATTAAGCCTACAAATTCCTGGGATAAATCCTGTACCAAAGTATTTGCAAATTACATTAACTCCAATAATACTGCAGGCAGAGTTATGGTTCTTCCAGTGTGCCCTTCATAGACTTCAAGGAAAACACTATACAATATACTCTACTTACTCCATACAAATCGTAGACAGAGGTATGGTTCTTGAACTTTATAACTTCGCTCTATACCCATAATTATAACATGAAGTTTAAATATGAATCCCCTTCAGTATAAACAGAGTTATATTAACTCCAAATAAATAATATCTTAACAAAATAGTTGCTCACATAATAACAGGAATGATGCCTTTAAGGTGTCATATTCCTAAATATAATGACTAAATTTCAAAAATCAAGAAATGGCATTAACATACGGATTAATTAGGCAACGAACAGTGACGTGAAATAAATTCTGTATAGAGGCATGTAAAATTGATTACTTGTTCAAAAAAGTATTGTTAAACGTTGTTAATTTAGTGTGCATTGTTCCATGGTCTAATTTTGCACATTTCAAAAGTAGCAATAGGTTACACAGGCTTCTTCCCTTCTTTAGTAGGGACAGATTTTTGGCTACTTCTCAATCCAAAATCAGGCTTTAATTTCCTTATTCAGGGATTCAATTGACAAATTCGGCTGATAAAGTTAAAAAAAAGTTAGACTTAGTCCACCTTGAAATGACTTTAACTATTCAGAAATGCTTTGCAAAACAACAGTAGTCACATAATACTAAGTACTACTTACAGTTACATAATACTAAGTACTACTCAAAGAGATGTCTACGAAAAAAAGGCAATTGCAGTAAAATTAATGTAATGTTTCATTAGGCTCTTTTCTTGTTTACATTTTTGTGATTTGTGGTTATCTTATCTTATATAACCATAGTATGTGAATAATTTTCTAGAAATTGTAAATCTCGACGGTTGATAAGGTAGAAGCAAATTTAAAGCTTGTGTAAGCATTCAAGTACTGTCTAATTGCGATTATACGAAATGATGCTAAACTAGTCAACAAATAAGTGTGGCGGTCCCGTCTTTTGCCCTTCTTTATTCAATATAAAAAAGATGAGATTACAAATAAGTGTGGCGGTTACGTCGTTTGCCCTGTTTTATTCAATGTAAAAAAGATGAGATTAAATGAATTGTGATTATACCAAAAATTATCAAGGTCCCATAACGCTGAAATTGAAATATGTGTGAACAAGAAACGTCTTTAAAAAAGACAATCGGTGTTGACCCTCAACATAATACAAGAGGGCAAAGATGATCGGTTAAGTGGCTTCTCGGACACTAGATTTTTCAGTCCCAACCTATATAAGAAGACTTCTCGGACCCCAGATTTCTCGGACCCCAGATTTTTCAGACACAATAAGAAAACTTCTCGGATCCAAAAATTAATTGGTGATTAATCCAATAATTATTAAAATTTGTACCATGAATAAACCGATCATACCGCCCATGTTTTCACCAGTGATACATGAATAACCTAAATAATTTACGTTAACATCATTATTATATAAATTTGTCAGCCAAATTTTACAAATAAATAATGTACGAAAATAATTGCGGGAATGAATGAAAATTATTGTTTATCAGACGCGTATAGTTATTCTTAAATAATATACCTTACCTTCATCTTGGAAGTTATCTATGCATAAAGCATACACATTTTAAAGTCAATTTATCATTTATACCGTGTATCCTAATGAAAGCAATCTTCAGAGAACATTCAGCGCATTTAAAATAATGATGACTTCCATTTTTGATAACACAAACATAAATGTCATTAGACTAATAGAAAATTATTTTTGGTAGGAATATGATGTATCAAACGTGTTTGTGCATATTTGGTATTGCAAATACATGTAATGTATTAATGCTACGCAAATGAAGTAAAAGTATCATGAATAACATTTCGATGTATTCCGAGACTTATTTCACCACATTTTATTTATTGAAAGCTATCTTTTTATAAGTTTATTAACATCTACTGGAGAAGTTGATAGAAATGTGCAATTCTAATTAATTCTTAACAGAGCCCAACCGCAATTCAATTTCAAATTAACATGCACAGTAAGTTTATAAACAGAAATTCCCCATTTATTGAAATATTCGCTCTTATGATTCTCTGGATGGTAATTAATGCATGTATATTATAATGTGCAGCTCTACACTGGCAGCTAAACGCGCACTATTTTAAGAATGATCGGGAGTGTGTTGAACTCGCTAGAATCAATTGTTATTTATAGAGCGTGCCGCTAGGCTAAACAAACCAGTGTATTAATTCTGGGATTGAATATAATATTCTGTTCATGGCATGCAATGAGAAAATATGTTCATGCTTATGCTCAGTTCTATAGTGTATATCAAGAATATGTCTACAACGTTATTTTAACCGCTTAATATGTAAACAATTATGCACATTTTGATCCCCAAAAGTATACAACACTTGTTGGTACACATTAAACCATGGTTGTAAGTTTGCATTTGCTAAAATAAGAGAATCTGCCCAACTCTATTGGCATTTAATTTTCCTGCTGCATAATTATCGAAAGAAACCTAGGTCAAAAGTGATCTTAGACATCTATGCCGAAAAAGACAGGATTATATGAATGTCAGACTGGCTGTTTTTTTACACCTCTTCCAGTGACAGCAGTTGCTCGAGCCCACCATCCTTTGTTTCGCACAATTAAGGCGTAATCTGGGGAGTGTCGAGTCTCTTTGTAAATGCATATAACATATATGGGGCTTTTGATGGTCTTGTACTTATACATGTACTATACATAAATAAATAATAATTGTCATTTTTGTGTTAGTATTAATCGAATAAATATTTTAGTACAACTTATTTTATATTTATTATATTAATACAGACATGTAGTATTACTATTTTACAATTGTGGATCAAAGTAAACACCACTATTGAAAAAAATAGTACTGCGTTTGTGTATTATTTAGGAAATATGCGATTTTACGGAAAATGTCATTAAACAACAGCGTCCATCTGGTGACTACAGTATAATACTTTTTTTTTAATAGTGATTTGATGGTATTACCCTGTACCCTGTGAAGTGGGTTTAGTGTTGTTGTTTTTGAAGAATATATGCCGACAACTTTAATATTGCAAATAATGAGAATATGCAGTAACAGATTTTCTACATAAATCTCATAGGCGCTTGGTTGTTCAACAAATAAAAAATTGATGTCCTATATACATATAAATACACAAGGTAGCTCACTCGCCATTTTCTATTGTAACGGAAGTCAATTTGCGGATAATTGGCTGGTTTCAATGTATAAAATTCCATGTTTGGTTCCCAAAATCTACATAGCCCATGCATAATTAGGACTGGGTACTTCTTAAAATTATAACCAGTTAATCTGTCTCAATCAATTTCAGTTACAAAAGAAAATGGCGAGTGAGCTACGTTGTGTATATTTATAATATAGGGAATAGGATTATTTTGTATTTGCTAAGCAAACAAGCACCAATGATAAATCTATCACACTATTCAAATACATTTTTAAATATATTTCAATAAAAAAAAATAATAAAATTATCCTAATATAATTGGCCTTAATGATGTCATGTTTAAATACAAGTGCAATTATAAACATTATCTTTGTAACCCATTTACACGACACAAGCACATGATCCATTCTGGAAATAGAACTATCAAAAATGTTAACACACTTACTTAAGCATGGTTTTCTGCATTGTCTTCGACAGCTCAACTGCAGACTTTTTGCTACTATCGGAGAGATGTTTTATGTTCAAAACTCTCATCTTGGATTCTTCTGACATACTGACTGTTGTTGTCAATTTTAAAATATTACAGTTCCAAGTGCTTTGCAGGATTGTTGTGTCTTAGGTTACAATATACTAATTCCAATCCTTATGTAATTTAATGTAAAAGCGATAACTGTAACCCAAAATAGATGCAACATTTTGCACATAGGGACCCTCATAACCATACTTTTCTTAAAGAGCATTCTAAGCTAAATTGATACAAGCAATAACAATGGTATGTCATGTATTATGTAAGAAATAACTCGACACTAAACAAAGTTGACTGTTTTATCACCATCATTTTAGCGGCTACTTTCTAGTTGAATGTAACCCGCCTCAGCGCAAGTGTCATACTGTAGTCTCCAATCTTAACCATCTCAGTGGTTTATTTGTGCATACCAATGCTACAGTCATCTCCAAAAAAGATTATCAAAGCAAGAGTCTAAACCTAAAAACATGTCTTTGAGTTAAACTTGTTGATTTATTTAGAGAGTACAGCCCTACATCACTTGTTTATTTAGTGTATTGTGACCTATTACGAAATACGCATTTAAATCGGGGTCAAGGTTCATATTAAATAAAATGTCTATGATCTACTACAGCATTACATTTTTTCCACTACATACTGTGGTTTTATTATAAAATATGTATATGACCAAAGAAATGAACAAAAAAATATGGTAATTCGAAACTACTTCAAAAATTTCTTGCGGAGCTGATATTTTTTCGCCTGCTTAGAAATACAACAACAACTAACAGGGAAAATCGCATAAAAGAAAACATTGGTATTCATATAAGTGGTAAAGCAAGGTTTAGATGTTATAAATTTAACCGATTGTAATATTTCAAATGCCTCTTAAGCGTTACTTTATGTATTTTATATCGTATTTATACTAGTGTAAGATGTTAAATCGGACAATAATAATTTCGGATAAAGGACTATATTTCATACATGCCATACGTCCTGGTCTCGCCGGGATTGTCTGGCTTTCGCGATTGTTGTCCTGGCATCCCGCTCAGAAGCATATTGTCCCGGTCAACTACAAAAATCGATGCTAGTGTGCAATAAGTTGCATTGGGCCAACTTCTTATCCTTAATCCCTTAAATGGTCGTTATGACACAGACCTTTTTTTGACCTTTTGGGGAGAAAGTACCTTGGTTAAATTGGGAAATTCATGACGTAAAATTTTCAAAATTGGGGAAAATTCGTATCGCTAAATCGTAAGTATAATGAAGAAATTTACAGTTTTAAATCAATAAATAATATTTTAACAGCAGTGATAAATACCTAAGCAAGCTATGCAACCAAGAGTTTGTAATCATATGCATGTCTCATTTCCTATAAGTATGTGTATATTTCTAAAAAAGCATCACCAAATCTGACCAACTTCACCAAAATAAAATTGTGGGATCTACTGTCTACATGATTTAGTTTTAATGATGTGTTAATAAACATTGTGCAATGCCTACACTACGTAGGTCGCGAAATTATGTGATTACTTGAAAAGCTCTTTACCTCCTTATATTTAAATCCTTCTTTTAACTGACACATCCACTTATGTAAATAACAAAATATTTGCCCAAATTCATGTTACATTTCATCATGATAGAGGACAAACAAATGGTTTTTATTTGTGTTACCCATTTTATTACACAGCTATTAGAGTGTTCTCCCCTTGTAAACAATGGCAACGATAAAATTAGAGGATATCCAAATGTAAAGCCAGTGTGAAAAAAGTCGGCTGTAAAGTATTGAAAAATCATATTTTCACTTTCATTTTCGAAAAATTACAGATTTTTTACAATTGGGAATTTTTGGGTCAGAATTGGGAAAAATTATGCATATTTGGCATTGGGAACGGATCCGACTATTGGACCCATGAGAGCAGTAGAAAAAGGCCTGTGACAACAGTGCCCGCAAGCTGCCTATCAAGGAAGAGCAGTAATGATAACCCAAACAGCGGTTTATTGTCACGCTTTTGTGGGATGGTGGTCATCAAGTGGAGGGTGTATATTGTTAACTGTATATGTTTGCCATACAGATACCTAATTTTTATGTTATGCGCTACGAAACTTTTATTCAAAAGTAAAGATCTCACCGTTCTCTTCTCTACAAAGGTTTTATACGGCAATCAATACACCCACGCTTTCCATGCAGTCGATGTGACATGCCAGCATAATTTTTGTGCACTTTTCTTGCAGAACAAAGGATTTACACGAATTGTGCATTTTAACTCTGAATAGAATGTGGATTTATGTCACAGGAACAGTAAAATTTGGTTTTGGATTTGACTTTATTATATGCATCGTTATAATGCAAATTGAAATTAATTTAACATGTCACGTTTCCTTCTACTGTAAACTTAACACCTTTGTGTGTATTTTTCACACCTCTTTCATATATATATACAACTATACAACATTAAACAATTTACCACAGAAAATAGTGCTCTGTGCAGAAGGTCTTTAACATTTGACGCACGTACCCACGACGTGCACCAGGAAATTTACCCGCCGTTTATGCAAGAACTTCGCACATAGAATACACATGTTTTTAAATCAACATTTTTATAGTTACTTCATTTATTATCCAATAAGTACTATGAGTTCAACAGTGGTAACGATTAAAAACAGTTAAAGAACTAAACACATGCTCGAAAAAACATTATTTATCGGCGTAACTAGAATGAGTGTAACCTTATGATTTGAGAACGACGAGAACAGATGGTTTGTTTGTGACGTCATTTCGCGAATCGGATGCGCACTGGAAATAAACATCTGGAAAGAATTATTACTTTCAGTTTCACAATAACTTTTGCTTTTAATAGGCTGGAGTATACCTTTTAAACGGCGACGTTTCGTTTATTTTATTTTGTTTAAATGTTTAAAAAAATTAAAACATGTTAGCCTTAGTTAGTGTATACATGTATTATATACATGAATGATATGACAAGTAATATTGCGATCGCGATCCACGGATGCTGTGACAAAATAACAATATTAGGGTGTCCTGCCAATTTTTTGTCGATGTCCCGTTCTGGCATGAAAAGTTTTTCGCATGTATGAATATTTTGTTGATTTTTTATATTTGATTTAATACAATATAAAATACCTTTACATAATAGATAAGTAGATCATAATTATTGACTTCACACTCATAAATGATTGTAATATCACCATTTATGGAGAAAAAATAGATCCACCTTTATTCCCCTTCACCACATGTTAGTCTCAAAGATTGCTGGTATATTATATATCATTGTTATTTTTATAGTTGAGTGAAGATGTCAGATGATCATAATTTTCGCAAAAATTACTATAAAAAAGTGGGCTTCCGAACACTTGATGATAAAAATGCCATAGAGACACTTCTGAAAGATAAGCCACTTGATGTTGATAAACTCCGCCTGTACTGCCTCAGGTGTCCAGTCTCAGCTAGATACAGGGTTTACTTATGGAAAGTTGTCTTAGGTATGCAATTTGTTATTGGTTTTGTTTATTTTCTTTTATTATGTATTTTGAAGCTTATTTTATGATTTTTAATCACTATCTCAACTGTCATAAAAGTTAAATAACTTTTTCTTTTTATAGTTATACCCTGTATGTAAAGTAACATCTAGTATTTCTAGTATCTAACATATAAAATATTTCTTCTAGAATCCATAAAATACCATACAATGCAAGAAAATGTAAACACTGTAATGTACCAGAGGGCGAATTCCATTTTTTACTAGAATGTCCAGTATTTATAGATTTTCATAAAAAATATATGTAGATAAATATTTCTGGCAAAATGCCAATATGATCAAATATATTGAACTGGCAAAATGCCAATATGATCAAATATATTGAACTCATGAGATCGACAAACGAATTGACTGTTAGAAGGCTTGCAACTTATATTTTTAAGGCCTGTCAATTAAGAACACAATTATATTATCATTGAAGTGTAACAATTATGTAAAGATTTACTTATTAAATGTATTGCCAAAACGAATCTTTATACTGTGTGTAAGTATTTTTAGAAAACTTATGTATGACATTAAAATATGCATAGAAAATATTGCCCTGTGAATTTAGAAACGTTTTATTGACATTATAAATGTAAAGTGCCATCCCGGATTAGCCTGTGCAGTCCGCCTAGGCTAATCCAGAACGGCACTTTCCGCTTTTATGGTCTTTTCTGTTTCAATCAAGTCGCTTCTAAACATAAATCCACTGTAGACGGAAAGTGCCTTCCTGGATTAGCCTGTGCGGACTGCAAGGCTAATCTGGGACGACACTTTACACACATGCATTAAGACCGGTTTTCTCACAACGCGCCTCATATCATGTTTAGGTGTCATTCCTGCCAGTCAAGATTCTCATGAGTTTGTCATGAAAAATCGTCAGGAGCAATATGACCTCTTGAAGTCTTCTCTAGAAGTGATGAGACGAATACGTGATGACACTCCTGTAGCAGAAGTCTTCCTGAAAATGTTTCTTATAGAAGAAGGATTGCTGCCCTTTCATGACAATGGTCTGGTATGAATGCTTCATTTTAAAAAAGTGTTAGTTTCTGCTTGAATCCTTTGCTGTGTGACTTTCCATTACTCCTGTCATGTTCTGAACTTGGACATCCTGTAGCTATTTCTATGCAGACTTTGGGAATCAATATTTGCCAGCAAATTACACTATCATGACTACATTTTTAGCTCACAGTTCTCTGCGCTACAATGTTTTTATAAGGCCATCAATACAACTACGCTTTCCATGCGGATGACGGGACGTTGTACATGTCAGCATAAATTGTGCGCGCTTTTCTAGCCCAACAATGGCTTTTCATGAAGTACATGTGTATTTTAACGGTAACTAAAATTTGTGTTTATGACGTGTGAGCAGTAAAATTCGGATAGGCGTTTTGCATTTCCATTCAGTATATGTGTTGTGATAACTGATTTAAAATTAATTACAAGGAACTATATAATATTTTTATATACAAATATAATATTTTACATATGGATATAACACATGATGGATGTTTACAACAATGAAAAGTTGATTTAATTACATTTACTTTTTGAGATAGCGAAAATAGACTTGTGTTTACATGTATATGCACATGAATGACCTGACAAGTTATTTTGCGATTGCGATCCTTGGACCCCGCGAAACGCGATATAATGGAGTTGTAGTGTATTTCCATTTTCGGTCTTCTAAATGAATACATTAAATTAATTAATAATTTAAAAAGCGGGACTGCAAATTACTTTAACAAAAAATATGTGTTGCATATTGAATTATATTAGTTTCATATCTCCGTTATAAAATCGTGCTGGGCTAGAAAAAAACGCGCTAACTATTTATTAACGCGGGCGAAATCACGAACAACTCGTGGAAATGACGCGTGTATAGCTGCAATGTTACATGTATACCGCAGCCTAGTCCAAATTTTAAGCGTTGTCGGTAGATTTTGAGCTATGATTTTTGTGCTTAAAAATAATTAAAGTTATATTTATAGAAGTTTCTTTTGCAGTAGAGATTACATGACGTTTTTAGTAACTACAATAAGACGCGAGTTTGTTCGGGTTGAGTCAGTTTTCAAATCAGTTAATCTGTAAAAACTTTCGTATTAAAATATTCCCCCGGTCAGTCAAAATTCCCCCTCCAGAGGGCAGTGGGCCCCTTCCCCCAAAACTGATTTAGGGCCCTGCCAGTGCCAGGGGGCAGCGCAGTTTTCCTTATAGGGCTATATTGAAAACTTTAAAAATCTTATAGTCTGAAACCACTGGCTGGATTTCAAAATAATTTCACAGAAATGTTCCTTGGGTGACCCTCTACCAAATTCCTTAAAATTATTTAGATTTGTTAAAAAACATGGCCGCCAGGGTTTTTGAACTTTGTTTCCATGATTTGCCAGGTCTCACTGTCATTTGCCAGATTACCAATTAAAATGGCAACACAATTTTGTTCAATGACATTCATGTTGGCTACAATTTTTCATTAATTTATCCACAAAAACCCTTAAAAGTAAAATAAAACATTATGATTTTATTGAGTAATGTCAGTTTTGTTAAGGTATAAGATGTTAAAACATTTCTGTCTCATATACGTACATGTATGATGATCTTTCATATTGACTACTGTATTTTATGCTTTGTAATATGGTATTGCAATACTGGATATTTTAAGTTTTATATCATGCGATGTGTCTGTTTGCATTGTTCTTCTTGAAATTAAAAACGTGATAAAATATTAAGACATAATTATGTATTCCTTTCTGTTTAGTGTGACCAACATTCCTGCTATGTCAGTATTGCTCAGCTTGTATCTCAGATGGCAGAGAGTAATGTGGAGGCATACTGGATTACCAACAAATTCTATCGGATGTTTTCTAGCTCAATGAAAGATGTTCTACCTACTTTGGTTTGTACAAATTATGTTCAACTTCCTTTGTTTCAAACCCTTTATGTGTACCAAATGTTAATTTTCCGATTACAGTTGTTAGGCTACTAAGATCAATTTTATTGACAATAAGAAGCTAACATAATTTTAGAAATCTAAGTGCCCATTAGCTATTTTGGCTTCTAGTTAACGTAACATAGCATTGAGAGTGATCATTTTTGTACAGCCTGAAAAAGTCAAGACGTTGTTAAAAAAGGAGGACACAGACTCGAAGCTGTGGAGTCATCTTGCCAAGCATGACCTCTGGCAGATTCTGCCACTCAAATGGTGGTTCTCGTCATGCTTTGCTGCAGTTCTCCCAGAGATACCATTTGAAAGGTTAATTTCACATCAGATCTATAATGGAGGTGTGTCGTGGAAAAACTGGACCTAATGCATGTGCGTAAAGTGATCAGCCTGTGCAGTACGCACAGGCTAAGTGTCGTCCTGGACTGCGCAGGCTATTCCGGGACTAAACTTTATGCACATGCATTAAGCCCCGTTTTCCCACGACATGCCTCAATTTGTTTTGTATTTGTTTTAATTTTTATGCCCCCGGCATCTTGATGCGGGAGGCATATAGTGAATGTCCTGTCTGTCCATCCTTCTGTCCGTGACAAGGTTAAGTAGATTTTACCGTTTCGTCTAGCACCAACACCGCTTACTACAACATTTCGATACTTAAACAGTTGTTGCTTATGACCATTCCCTATTCACCCATATCACTCAACCTCACTTTGACCTTGACCTAATTTGCACTTGGAATAATTCAAATGGGCTGTTTCTTGGTTAACTAAATTTTACCATTTTGTCTAGCACCAACATCGCTTGCTACAACACTTGGATACTTACACAGTTGTTGATTATGACCATCCCCAATGCACCCATATCACCCAACCTCACTTTGACCTTGACCTTATTTGGACTTACAATAATCCAAAAGTGCCATTTCTTGGTTAACTAGATTTTACCGTTTCATCTAGCACCAACACCACTTATGACAACACTTCAATACTTACACAGTTGTTGCTTATGGCCATACCCTATCCACCCATATCACCCAACCTCACTTTGACCTTGACCTTTACCTAATTTGCACTTAAAATAATTCAAATGGGCTGATTCTTGGTTAACTAGATTTTACTGTTTCGTCTAGCACCAACACCGCTTGCTGCAACACTTGGATACTTACACAGTTGTTGCAAATGACCATCCCCAATCCACCCATATCACCCAGCCCTACTTTGACCTTGACCTTATTTGAACGTATAATAATTCAAAAGTGCCATTTCTTGGTTTACTAGATTTTACCGTTTCGTCTAGCACCAACACCACTTACTGCAACATTTGGATATTTACACAGTTGTTACTTATGACCGTTCCGAATCCATCCATATCACCCAACCTCACTTTGACCTTGATCTTGACCTAATTTGGACTAAGAAATGGTCTATCCAGCACCAACCGGGGGAATGTGCGTTTATCAAACAAATAATCTTGTTTTTAGTTATGTTTAGAAGGTTATATTTTTACCTATGAACTATGACATGTTTACAATGTACAAGTACTGGTATATGTATTTTCCATATGTCATTTTAATGAACATTTTGTGTAAAGCATCATGTTAGAATTTTGCTTTTGAAAATATTTAACATCTGCCTGCAAAACATTTTAATAAGAAGAGCTGAAATTGATGTTCAGTCTAATAATTATTATATATTGTAGATTCATAATTACAATTTACCAATCTTGAACAGTTTTCATATGAAAAGACACTCTAAGATGTACATGCCTATTGGATTATTTAACATGAGAATATCATATTCAAATGAATGGTTAATCAGGATTGTGCTGTTTATACCAGTACTTAAATAATAAAGATTTACTGTGAGAATGTCAACAACTCGTCTGTCAGATTTATTGTACATGTAATCATTCTATGTTGCATTTAAAACTTCCTGACAGTTTTATTTATATAAAATATCTACTGTATGAAAATCTGCATTCTAGAGTAGTTGACAAAGTTTTGGGAGGGTCAGTGATGATACTGGTGTATGTTGCTGTGTCGTTACTACTGACGCTGAAGAGGCCCCTGCTGACCATGTTGTCACGAGAAGACATGCTCCGATATCTCACACAGGTACTTGTGTCATATTGTAAAATAAATTCAAAATGTCTCATACGTGGGGTCATTGTTAGGATTATGTACATGAATGTCTGCACTGTATGCCACAGTTAGTTATCAACTTGCCTGCAGATACATCTAGGTCTTGCAGATGCAGTTTTGTGATTTACATTTTTTACACATGCAACGCTGATTACTTCCACAAACACAACTGCCACCATTATCATAATTTATAATGATATTATACAAAATATTACTTTTTCCACAGTATTCTACTGATTCAGTTGGCCATCATCCTTAATTTTCTTCAAGTAGGTTTTAAATTGCAATAGTCTAATGTAAACAACCGATTTTATGTGACTGTATCAACTGTTTCTGCTAGATTTCTTTGACATTCAAAAAACGAAAAAAAGCTCATAAGTATCAAAAAATCCTGTTGTGCGTCTAGATTTCATGTACAGTATTAACTGATTAAACCAGTATCTGACAATGATAATTGGTTGGTTACATATACATTGTGCTTCTGTTGTCCTTAAATTATTTGGATTCTGTGATGTGTTCTGAACCTGTCACTATTGTACATATCTAATACATATGGTGAAGAATATGTTTGAACAGAATGATAATGTAGTAAGTTTTGTAAAGAGACTGTATAATGCAGACACTGATAATGGTTCTAATTTGTTTAAAACTTCCTATTTATTCAGTAAGCTAAAACTGTTGCTTGATTGTTTTCGCCTAGGTTCCAGAAGACGCGGGTGACATTATTGTCAACAATGCTATTGACCTTTGGGAGAAACATGGACACCACATGACCAAGTCTGACTCTCCAGGCCCGATCAACAGATCTCCCACCTGAGAGACCGTATCCATAGCAACAGGATGTATGCCCGAGTCTCCTTGGTAACTGCTCGACTGTGATTCTAGTGGACCATTCTGTATGATGAGAAGGACGAGAATCCGATTGGCTGACTGTAGTAGCATTTAATCATCAACTTTGGTAATGAACTGCTGAACAGTGGGCAAAGAACTCTCTGATACTGACTGAAGTTCAGTGAATTAACCCTCTCACTCAAATTGGCATCTGTATCAGATGGCATTAAACTGCTTTCTGCTACAAAGTGACGGCATTAAACTCTTTTCTGCTACAAAGTGCAGGGTTTCCCGCAGGCCTTTTTCAGTTGTCGGGCCCGACATGCCTTCAAAGAAGTTAGTCATTTCCCGACATGCTTAAATAACGCCGACATGCTTTAATTTTCAAAGCAACAACCCTTATTCCCTTTATCAATTACACCAAATCTTTAATCACAGGGCCATACACGAACGCCGTTTGATCGATAAGGTCTAACGTACAACAGTGTTATTGACAAGTGACTGAACTGTGTAGTTCCACCCACAACGATCTTATTTAGCCGATTTTTAGGGCGGAGTTTATACCCTACTAACAACTAAAAACGTGTTTGACAACAAATACTAACGTTGGCGGGAAAAGTGAACAGGCATTTTAAAACGTTTAATTTAATTCCAGTAATTACCTCATCCATTTCACATTTTGTCAATGAAATTATGGAAACTAATAATGTAATATAGAGCCTCATTTTAAAAAACAATATAACGTCGTAAAACGTAATTTTGTTCTCATAAACACTGCAGTTAAGGACGTACGTGACCAGTACACGCACGTTTTTCATGAGCCATCCGTGACCTTGTACATGACAATTTTCGCTCGTTTTTGTAGCAAAACACGCTTTTTACATGGACATACAGGCCCGTATTTTATGTCGATTAGGAACCGCATATTCAAGTATTTAAAAACAACGGTGATTTTTTCGGCTTTTAATGTCCGCATGTAGTATAACTGATATTAATTATTGATTTCTTTTGCATCCGAAAACAATTAATGAAAAAAACAACTGTTTTGAAAAAAAAAGACCGGTCATGACAGAATTTGAAGGCGGAAAACGTTAGGCTTTTCAACGATTCTGAATATATGTAGGATTAACATTTAATTCTATAAAAAATATACAACCTAAGCGATAAAGGGCGGTTGTTAAAGCGATACTGCCTATTGATCGCCGCCGGGATTTCGAACGTCGTAGCCGATTTCGGAAAGGTGGGGTCGCTCATTGAAGCCGACTTCGGGGAGCTGTGGTCGTATTAGAACGATCTCGGGGGGGGGGGGGTCGAGCCGATTTTTGTTCAGGGTGGTGGTGTCTGGGATGCCGACATGCCTTCAAGAAATCCTGCGGGAAACCCTGAAGTGGCATGCTTGTCACACTTTTGCATTGTTTATGCTACTGTATGGATGAAACAATTATAATCTTGTATACAATTCATGTTCTGCAGTATATAATAAACATAGAATTGTATCTGAAATAAAGGTATATATTTTATTTATTTACTGATTTTGTTACAACCACGAAAAGGAATTGATTTTTTTTTCAAAATTGAAACACAAATTGTGTGAAACATTGTTGCTGGATTGTCTCTAGAATTTGGTATGCCATTAGATTATATATCAATGCTGCTGTAAATTATAAAGCTGAGCCAAGCATTTACCGTACTGCTATTTGGTATGAACATGTATATATTAATGAGACCACAAAAGTCAGAAGGCTGGGCACGTTTACTTTCATTTATAAAAGGAAAAATAAATTGTGCTCTAGTGCAAACTATTTGCCTTCAAATTTCGGATATATTACTTTAAGAAAGCAGCTTAGAACATATAGCAATTTTACCAGCTTATCCAACAGCTTTCTCTTCTGATGTAAAGAAGTCACACTGTGGTAGCATTTAAATTGTTTCTTTCTCTTTCCTGATACAGTATGTTCAAGTTCATACTGCAGTATACAGTCATATGATCATACAGCTTGATATACAGTATGTCCAAGTTCATACTGCAGTATACAGTCATATGATCATCTTGTAACCATATGCACGAACCTACTATTTTCCTTAGGAGCTTCAGATTTTATATTTGAAATATGGTTAAATTAAAAGAATCTGTTGATTTATTTCTCTACTAAAATAAAGTATTTATTTTGATACACATTTATACAATTTGATACAAAATAAATTGAAACAGACTAAGAAGCATTTTGTGATTTTAACTAAGTTACTTAATGAGCGCTGTTGTGTGCATTACCCCCCATAATTACTCTATAGACAATAAAAAACAACTTTGACAGTTTGCTAATACAATGCAATTTACTGATTGAGGTAAAAAAGGTATTCTGGCGACTACAGTTGCCGACTTAATGATAATTTGAAAATCATGGTCCCAAAATTAAGAATCGTAAAAAAAATCATTTTTTCAAAGTGTCCAAAAATTAAGTAACGAAAACATGGAAAAATAATTATTTCACCAGAATTGATGGGTGTCTCAACATTTGGAGTGACCCAACATATATAGTAACTATGGAAAAAGATTTGTACCTGGAACCTGAGTGAGTATTGGTATATTTGTGCCCGTTCATAGGTGTTCATCAAAGTGACTTTGTATGAATAATAATTTTAACTAGCTTAATTTTAAGTGCGTGGAGGGTGCAAACATTTGCCAAGATAGGTAACCTTAACCAATTAATTTTCCACTGATAGATTACCCCCTTGCTCTGTCTACCATTTAATTGAATTTAAAACAAAAAAACTTTTATCCAAACAAAGATCTATCAATAAACATGATCTCTGATCATTAATTAACCAATTTCCAATGTTCCCATAAGTTTCATGCAAAACCTATTCCGGTATAACTGAGTAGAGGCAAGGGCTTTCAGTGTCTGGAAAGGGCCTAGTATGTTTTATTGTTAACATTTTTTTAATATAACAGGTATTATACAGATACTAAAATAAGAAGAGAGGAAATTTATGTTCAGCATAATACATTGTAGATTCATAATTATGCCACCCTTCGTAGAAGTGGGGGTATATTGCTTTGCACCTGTCGGTCGATCTGATGGTCTGTCTGTAGACCATTTCGTTTCCGCATGTTATCTACAGAACGCTTTGACCTACGATCATTAAAGTTGGTATGCTGGTTACTTAGGAGAAAAGGAAGACGCCTATTGATTTTGAGGTCAGCAGGTCAAAGGTCACAGGGGCTTGTAACATGAAATTCGTTTCCGCTGCATATCTAGAGAACGCTTTGACCTACGATCATTTAAGTTGGTATGCTGGTTACTTGGCAGGAAAGGAAGACGCCTATCAATTTTGAGGTCACCAGGTCAAAGGTCAAGGTGACAGAGCCAACATGAAAACTGTTTCCTCTGTAGACCATTTCGTTTCCGCATGATATGTAGAATACGCTTTGACCTACGATCATCCAAGTTGGTATGCTGGTTACTCAGGAGGAAAGGAAGACGCCTATCAATTTTGAGGTCAACAGGTCAAAGGTCAATTTCACAGGGGCTTGTAACATGAAAACTGTTTTGTCCGTATACCATTTGTTTCCGCAGGATATCTAGAGAATGCTTTGACCTACGATAATCCAAGTAAGTATGCTGGTTACTCGGGAGGAAAGGAAGAAGCCTATCGATTTTGAGGTCAACCAGACAGAGGTCAAGGTCACAGGGGCTTGTAACATGAAAACCGTGTCCACACAATATCTAGAGAACGCTTTAACCTAGGATCATATAAATTAGTGTGCTGGTTAGTCTTGAGGGAAGGAAGACCCCTATCGATTTTGAGATCAAAGGTCACAGGGGCTTGTAAAAAAAATAAAAAATATTTCCACTTAATAACAGATGAACCATTGGTACATGGTCCTCAAACTATATAGGTACAATGGTCAGTTTGAGTAGATGTCGGTCATCTACATAATGATAATTACTGAATACTTGGGTCGAGTCGTCAAATTGGATAGGAAGAATGCTCATGCAGAGAAGACAACTCCTATCAAGGTAATGGTTAACATGTCTCAGCTTAGATTTTTCAGAAACAGTACACTTCTGTTATGAACAAAGGCTGCAAGTCTACATGTTTTACAAACATCTCTTGTTACATTTTATCAGTCTTGGAAGTTTTCATAATAAAAGACACCCTAAAATTATGTGTATTGGGATTGTTGTACATGAGAGTATCATATATAATATGAAATATAATGAATATCAAGATTGTGCTTGTTATAGACCGTTTTCACGCTTAGCGAGCGTGCGCGGCGGCCATCTTGGAGGTATTCCTTCCTCTGTGTACAATAACAACAGTTACCGATTTCAGATAAATTCAACAAAATAGCTGATGATCGTCCTATAATTGGCGGCCACAATCGTTCAAACAGAGAGAAATACGGGTCAATCATACAGAATACCAGATAAAAAAAATCGTGAATTGTTGGAAGAAAAAGGCTTGCATGGCTGTCAGTGTCATTCTCCATCTCCTGAGTGGCAAACGTTTAAAGAACACTGGAATATGTTCTGACCACATTAGCTAAAGTATGTTGACAGTTATGATAAATAATATGTAGTTATTAATCGAAGTGTCATTGTCAATCTGTGAATGTGGGTGATAATTTCAGGACAGTGAGTCGTATTTAAAAATTAGCCTTAATACATATTTAAATACATTCTTCACAATCACAGAATATTTGGATGTTTTCCAATAGCATAACAAATAGCAGTTTAAATGGTGATCATAAATCTTTTCATTTATGGAGTTTGCTTAATTATTAATCTATTGTGCCATTTTATTTTTTAGAAAAGATGTCGAAATTACTCGCCAGGGACCATCCAGATGCTCGCTTTTGATAAATAGGAGAATAGACCCTCGGATGGCCAAACCGAGAATCTAGCCACAACTTTGTTCAATATTGAATAACACATTTCAGGTGTTTGTGTGATGTTATTGATAATGATTGTGTGATCATATATAATGTTATTTGCTCACCACCATTGTTACACACTTTTTATTATTTTCGTGTCGAAGATCCAAATATTTTAAGTGATCACTGTGTAATCAATTTTGGGCTTGAACTAAGCGGACAAGCACCGGATTTAGGTGAAAACATATTAGACGATAATCATATCAGCATTGATTATCTATACAAGTGGGACTGTAAGAAAAAAACTAGTTTTATCGAAAGTATTTCTTCACCCAGAGTGCGCAACCAACTGGAACATATTTGTGGTACAATATCGCATGCTGCTAGTCCCGAAGAGATAAGTTCATGTATTGGCGAATTTAAATTGTGTATGGATAATGTTATGTCGCCACTGCTTAAAAGGAAACTCAAAGTCAGAAATACGCAGTCAGATAAAAAGTTCACTGAACATAATAAATGGTTTAATGAAGAGTGCTTTATGAAAAGGGACGCTTTTTACCATATGCTTAACAATTACCGTGCAAATAAATCTGATGTAAATCGAATAAATATGGTCAATGCAAGAAGCCAATATAAAACTTGTATACGCAAATGTAGATATAATTACGATAAAAGCAAAACAGCTGACTTAACGAATGCTCGATGTCGTAACGCCAAATTATACTGGGATATGTTAAAGCGTTGTGCAAATATAAAACCCTCCACAGTTTCTCTGACTGATTTTGAGAAATATTTCAAAGCAGTAAATAATCCACAATCTGATTTCTTTATGCCAGACGAAGAGGTATTACATTTTATCGACCGATATGAACGTGACGAGTTTACATGTATGTTCGACGAACTAAACGTTTATATTACTAGTGAGGAAATTTTAAAAGGTATACGTAACTTGAAAACTAATAAATGTGGTGGACCAGACGATTACTTAAATGAATGTTTTATATATGGTAACACCGAATTAATACCTTTCTTAGAATCATTGTTTAATAAACTTTTCGAAACCGGCTATTTTCCGAGGGATATGTTGTCCCTTTACTTAAGAAAGGAAATGTAAATGATGTAAACAATTACAGGGGTATAACTTTATTGAGTACACTGGGGAAATTATTCACACGAATCTTGAATTCTCGCCTTTCAAATTGGTCCGAAAAATATAATGTATACATTGAGGCACAGTCTGGATTTAGACCCAAAATGGGCACAGTAGATAATATATTTGTGTTGCATGGTCTCATTTCTCATATTATAAATACTGGTAAACATCTACACTGTGCATTTATTGATTTTTCGAAAGCATTTGATTATGTAACACGCGATAACTTGTGGCTGAAGCTAATAAAATTAGGAATACGAGGTAAGATACTAAATATTATACGTTCTATGTATGACTCAACAAAATCACGTGTTAAACACTGCAATATGTTAAGTGATAGCTTTCCATGTATGCTCGGAGTAAGGCAGGGTGAATGCTTAAGCCCGTTTCTGTTTGCCATGTTTTTAAATGACATTGAGGACATTTATGTTCACAGTGGACTATCAGGTATTGACCTCTGCACGTTCAAAATGTTTTTAGTTTTATATGCTGATGATATAGTTATTTTTGCTAATAGTAGTGACGAATTACAGACAAGTCTTAATCTACTTGAACAGTATTGTAACCAATGGAAACTTCTTGTTAATACGACTAAAACAAAGATTATGATTTTTCGAAAAGGGGGAAGAAACAGTCACAATCTAATATTCAAATATAAAAATAATCCCATAGAAATTGTATATAAATTTACATACCTAGGCATCGTTTTTACTACGGGTGGTTCCTTCAATGAAGCACAAAACACTCTTTCAGGGCAAGCGCTCAAGGCCATATACAAAATGAATAAATATTTATACAAATTTACAGATGTAACTGTCAAACATAGATTAGACTTATTTGAAAAACTTATTGTTCCCATACTTAACTATGGTTCTGAAATTTGGGGCTTTAATAAAGGCCTAGCTGTTGAGCGTATACATTTGCAATTTTGCAAGAATGTTCTTTGTGTGAAAACAAGTACACAAAATGACTTTGTGTATGGCGAATTAGGTAGGCTCACTATGCAAACTATGAGACATTATAACGTTATTAAATATTGGATAAAATTATTACAGTGTAATGAAAACAAATATGTTAAAAAAGTTTACACAATGTTAAAGACCGACTTTGAAAATAATCCGATTACGAAAAATTGGTGTTCTCAAATAAAAATGCTCCTCTGCTCCTTAGGCTTCCATGAAGTGTGGATAATGCAAAGTGTTGGAAACGTTAAATTGTTTTTATCCATTGTAAATCAGCGTCTTAAAGACACATTTGTACAAAACTGGTCATGTCGATTGAGTGAGTCGAGTAGAGCATTGTTTTATAATAATATCAAGTCTTTTGAATTCCAAGAATATCTGAGCTTAGTTAACTGTAAAAAATTTCGAATGAGTATTACGAAATTGCGTGTATCATCTCACAGATTACATATAGAAACAGGCCGATCGAATAGACCTGAAGCACGCCAATTGAAAACAGAAAATGCTTTTTATGCAAAACGTTAGAAGACGAATATCACTTTATTATGGAATGCGATTTATATAAAGATTTACGTGTTAAATACATACCTAAATATTATCACATCAGACCAAATATGCAAAAATTCATACAATTACTACAAACAAAAAACAGACAGTTACTAAAAAATATAGGAGTCTATGTATTTTACTCATTTAAGTTAAGAAAACAGTGCTTATATGATAACGCTACCCACGAAAATAATATTGTATTAACAAATTAATAAATAAATTCATAAATGCTATATATATATTGTTTAGAGTTTTATATTGCGATATTAGGGTTTTACTCTATTGATGTGTCTATATATTGCGAAGTTGTCATGCTGTTTATGTGTATTATTACATGTGCATGTTTCCATTTATTATGTTATATTCGCTTTTTCTTACCCTATTTAAAGAACAATGATTGCGTCTTCTCCATTGTCATTTATATATTTTAGTAATTGTAGTGGTTAAGTGTTTAAAATTTTGTAAAACTATGTGTTTCCAAATGCAGTCTTAGGCATGTTTATGTGTAACAGTTTATACTCTGTCCTGCCATATTGCCTTTTGAAAATATGTTGTCCTCATGGGTCTTTGGACCTATTGGAACTTATGTAAATAAACTATCAAACTATCAAAACTATAAATTGTTTGAATTGACGTTTCGATATATATAAATATGGTATTGATTTGAGCATGATCATATAATTTGGTAATTGTATGATATTATTACTAAACAAAGACAAATTAACTATTTTCTCACTGCTTAATGAGGAATAGGGTAAATAAAATTAATTACACATATTAAAAGTGTCTACTTTTTATTGCTTTTCAAGAAAAGAAAAATATAAACACAATGACATGCAGTCTAAAGTGATCAACTATTTTATTAAGAAACACTACATATTAAAAGAAAAATACAGGTTGATAACAATAAAAA
This sequence comes from Congeria kusceri, assembly GCA_027627225.1. Classification (NCBI taxonomy): domain Eukaryota; kingdom Metazoa; phylum Mollusca; class Bivalvia; order Myida; family Dreissenidae; genus Congeria; species Congeria kusceri. The sequence goes on from CM051027.1 coordinate 82,527,425, forward strand.
AATTAATCCATCAAAAACATGGCATCTTTCTTTGTACTCGACATTCTTGAGGTTTGGGGGTTACTGAATCTGAAATTTTGCTAATTACACATTAAATACACATTAAAATGTTTGTTCCTTTGTTTGGATTTTTCGCCGTATTCAACAGTATTTCAGTCTCATAACGGCGGTCAGTTAACCTACTCACACTTTTCCTGGGTTAGCAGGTTTACCAGTACTAAGTGCACAAACTTATGCCAGTAACTGACAACTGCCCTACTTGAATCAGAGGTAGGGGAAGAATGGCCGTAGAAATAAGTTCACGACCAATCCCCACACAAGTTATATGGCTGGGCTGGGAATCGAACCCGCGATCCTCTGATTTGTAGTCCAGCGCTCTACCAACTGAGCTAGCCGGCCCGGCCACATTAAAATAAATAATACCAATATTTCATTGTTTACTTTAGGTATTATTTGTTATACAATATTAATAATATAATACACATTAAAATAATTAATACCAATAATTAGAGAAATCTTAAATTTTTAGATACTGTACATAACAACATTGGAGATCTAAAAGTTAAACAAAATATAATATTCCAAAATGCATTAATAAATTTAATTACAGCAAGACGTAATCATTAAAGTTTAATGGTGGCCAACACCGAAAACATAAAAGCTGCTACATGTGTACACGTTTCTCCACAATCTTGCAGTCGCAGTGGATGGCTTAGAATATGCCCATCTTCTCTGCGATGTTCCCGGGGTTTAGGGCTTTGTCAGGCTGGGAGTTGATCACCTTAAATAAAATAACAATATTACATGTACATTTTAAATATAGAGTTTTAGCATTTTGTATTATAATTTATAGACCTCATTGACCATGTCCCGTATTGTACTAAATCAAGCATGAAAGGAGTGACTCACTGACTACCAACAGGTGCATGTAATTCACATACAATTTACAAATGCCACATAAAGTAACATCTCATTGTCAAAAACACTGGTTTGAAATTTAAGTATCAACTACCAATAAATTACAAAACAGATATTTCATAGGCACACACTTACTGTTTCCTTATTAAATGAGGCTAATTACATGTTTCTTGTCAATAACAACTAAACGCCTGATGTCCATCCGCATTCAACGTTATTCACAGCATCAAAACTTGTATAGCTTTTCTGATCGCCGTGTGTATACACAGTCAGAAAATGAACACACTTGTAGGATATCTATCGGTTATTTTTAGCCATTTTACGCTTCACAAAACATGAGCATTTTCTTGTTCAGTCGTATAATTATATTTAGATTACGCATGCGCAAATAAATTCCTTCTTTGTTACATATAAAATATTCAAAATTTGATCTCACTTTTCACCATGACCAAGCTACTTTCCAATATATCACCATACATTGTTGCAAAGATGAGGACATAACCTTTTCCAAAACAGCATGTCAAAAAATTATATGTTTTGTAACTCAAAATATTTACCTTAGAAAAAACACACCGGTTTTGACGGGCATGGAGGCTGCCATTTTGCGCATGAATACGTGGGCCAAAAGTTATGAAGCTGGGAACCACTGGACAAAAGTAGTGCACGAAACAGCTTTTTTTCTTATTGCTTACATATATTCCCTTTAAATGATACCAAAACGTATCATTTAAACTGTATTTTACAAATTATATGCATCCTGCACTCAGCCACATGTGCTTATTATCTAACTGACAGCATGTAACCCTGAGGATGTGACTTCCGTTTTGGGGTAATTAGACCTTTAAGAGAACCCAACCCTTTCAAACTTGAATAAAAACAACCATTTTTATCAATCTGATATATTTCGAGAAAGAACATGAAGACCTATTACACTGGTTTAAAGATTTATTGGAAAAAAATATAATTGAAAATGTCACATATAATGGTGTTTTGAGGCAAAAATTTTGACGGAAAAAATGTACTTGGGTACATCTGGAAAACATGATTTTAACTCAGAATTAAGCATAAGTTTGAGTTTTAATAGGCATAGCAGATACAATATATAAAGTCAGAAGTGAAAACAATCTTGATTGGCATTCTAAATGTTACAGAATAGATTTTTAGTCCGTTCTGAACAAATTTTGTTTTTTAAGTTTGTGCATTTTGGGGGGTAAAATCCATATAAATGTAGCATTTCAGATGCCCTTTGACCCCAGAAAAGGGTTTGTTTACATAACAATCAACAGATTTGACCTCCAGTCACACAACAAAAAAAAGAATTTGACCCCAAAATGTCAATTCCAGATATTAATTAACAGTCTTCTGTCACACCTGAACCTGTGGGTGAGGTCAGCCGCCTGCAATCTTCAATCTGTTCCAGGTACTCTCTGCTGAGTAATCTTTGAAAATAAAAAGGTTTTCTGTGCATGTTTACTCAATATTGTGATTACTAGTGTAACTTAGATACAATAAGTGTACATATACAATAGTTTTACTAAGTTTTATTTACTGCGATAAGGCTAGTCGCTATGCCGGCTTCAGATTGTCGAGCTCATGTGCGAACAGTTCAGTTCTAAAACGGGTTTGAGAGTCCCAACAAGGGTTAAACTCTTGCTTTTCCTTCTGGTGTTGATAAGAAGAATGCCAGGCTGGAAAAGAAAACATTAGATAGTAGAATACATGACAATAATCATGTACTAACCTTAAAAAATACCGATGGTACGGACACGACTGTGTCAGCTTTACGGCCCCGCCCCAACGCTCCAGTGTAGTTGAAAAGTAAAGTAGTTTTGATGACTCGTCACTTCACCCAGACTTGTATACAAATGAGTTGATGGTTCCGGCTGAGGTCCTGGTTCTTTTCAACACTGCATTTGAAAAACATACTCAAATTAAAACAAACTGTGATGGTGATTTAAATTTTGATGCCGCTATCTCCATTTGGTGGGGTCTAGGTTGGCGTGAGCGGCTTAAGTGTTTTATGCATGCATTTCATGTATATTTCAGCTGAAAGTCTGATTGAACTACAATTACAAAATAACGTATGAACTAAATAGGATCTGTTAACTTTGCAAATTAGGAAAATTGGTATTATTCAAAGTAGGCAAGTCGGACGGTCATCATGGCCAAAGCATCGGCCAGTGCGGACACGACCTTTGCGGGCATTATTGTCAGTTACAGGTTCTTAAACTAAATATTCAGGATTACAACACAAGGCATTATGACATAAATGAGAGAATTGTTGAAACTAATGCAAATTAATGTCAAAATGAAACTGAAAAACAACACGATGAACACAATGGGTCTCGGATTGCCACTCTGGTGGACATTTTGCTTTAATTTTCCCATATTTACCCCCCTAATGCCCCCTAGAGCAACCATCCCATAAAATACAGCCCTAAATGGGGTCAAGGTGGCATCCGGCAGTTATTCTTTCCAGTACAGTGTGTTTGTAAGAGTCCATTTTCAAAATCTTTGCAGACGACTAATATTAGGTGAAGTTCTTAAAGGTTACGCATGCGCAAATAAATTCCTTCTTTGTTACATATAAAATATTCAAAATTTGATCTCACTTTTCACCATGACCAAGCTACTTTCCAATATATCACCATATATTGTTGGAAAGATGAGGACATAACCTTTTGAAAAAACAGCGTGTCAAAAAACTCAATGTGTTGTAATTCAAAATATTTACCTTAGAAAAAACACACCGGTTTTGACGGGCATGGAGGCTGCCATTTTGCGCATGAATACATGGGCCAAAAGTTATGAAGCTGGGAACCACTAGACAAAAAGTAGTGCTCAAAACAGCTTTTTTTCTTATTGCTTACATATATTCCCTTTAAATGATACCAAAACGTATCATTTAAGCTGCATTTTACAAATTATATGCATCCTGCACTCAGCCACATGTGCTTATTATCTAACTGACAGCATGTAACGCTTAGGATGTGACTTCCGTTTTGGGGTAATTAGACCTTTAGGTTACGCATGTGCAAATAAATTCCTTCTTTGTTACATATACAATATTCAAAATTTGATCTCACTTTTCACCATGACCAAGCTACCGTCCAACATATCACGATACATTGTTGGAAAGATGAGGACATAACCTTTTGAAAAAACATCATGTCAAAAAATTCTATGTGTTGTAACTCAAAATATTTACCTTAGAAAAAACACACCGGTTTTGACGGGCATGGAGGCTGCCATTTTGCGCATGAATACATGGGCCTAAAGTTATGAAGCTGGGAAGCACTAGACAAACACGTAGTGCACAACACAGCCTTTTTTCTTATTGCTTACATATATACCTTTAAAATGATACCAAAACATATCATTTAAACTGTATTTTACAAATTATATGCATCCTGCACTCAACCACATGTGCTTATTATCTAACTGACAGCATGTAACCCTGAGGATGTGACTTCCGTTTTGGGGTAATTAGACCTTTAAGAGAACCCAACCCTTTCAAATTTGAATAAAAACCACAATTTTCATCAATCTGATCTATTTCGAGAAAGAACATGAAGTCCTATTACACTGGTTTAAAGATTTATTGGACAAAAATGAAATTGAAAATGTCACATATAATGGTGTTTTGAGGCAAAAATTTAGACGGAAAAAAATGTACTTGGGTACATCTGGAAAACATGATTTTAACTCAGAATTAAGCATAAGTTTGAGTTTTAATAGGCATAGCAGACACAATATATAAAGTCAGAAGTGAAAACAATCTTCATCTGCATTCTAAATGTTACAGAATAGGTTTTTAGTCCGTTTTCAACAATTTTTTTAAATAAGTTTTTGCATTTTTGGGGGTAAAATCCATATAAATGTAGCATTTCTGATGCCATTTGACCCCAGAATAGGGTTTGTTTACATAACAATCAACAGATTTGACCTCCTGTCACACAACAAAAAAACAATTTGACCCCAAAATGTCAATTCCAGATATTAATTAACAGTCTTATGTCACACCTGAACCTGTGGGTGAGGTCAGCCGCCTGCAATCTTCAATCTATTCCAGGTACTCTCTGCTGAGTAATCTGTGAAAATAAAAAGGTTTTCTGTGCATGTTTACTCAATATTGTTATTACTAGTGTAACTTAGATACAATAAGAGTACATATACAATAGTTAACTAAGTTTTATTTACTGCGATAAGGCTAGTCGCTATGTCGGCTTCATATTGTCGAGCTCATGTGCGAACAGTTCAGTTCTAAAACAGGTTTGAGAGTCCCAACAAGGGTTAAACTCTTGCTTTTCCTACTGGTGTTGATAAGAAAAATGCCAGGCTGGAAAAGAAGTCATTAGATAGTAGAATACATGACAATAATCATGTACTAACCTTAAAAAATGCCGATGGTACGGACACGACTGTGTCAGCTTTACGGCCCCGCCCCAACGCTCCAGTGTAGTTGACAAGTAAAGTAGTTTTGATGACTCGTCACTTCACCCAGACTTGTATACAAATGAGTTGATGGTTCCGGCTGAGGTCCTGGTTCTTTTCAACACTGCATTTGAAAAACATACTCAAATTAAAACAAACTGTGATGGTGATTTAAATTTTGATGCCGCTATCTCCATTAGGTGGGGTCTAGGTTGGCGTGAGCGGCTTAAGTGTTTTATGCATGCATTTCATGTATTTTCAGCTGAAAGTCTGATTGAACTACAATTACAAAATAACATATGAACTTAATAGGATCTGTTAACTTTGCAAATTAGGAAAATTGGTATTATTCAAAGTAGGCAGGTCGGATGGTCATCATGGCCAAAGCATCGGCCAGTGCGGACACGACCTTTGCGGGCATTATTGTCAGTTACAGGTTCTTAAACTAAATATTCAGGATTACAACACAAGGCATTATGACATAAATGAGAGAATTGTTGAAACTAATGCAAATTAATGTCAAAATGAAACTGAAAAACAACACGATGAACACAATGGGTCTCGGATTGCCACTCTGGTGGACATTTTGCTTTAATTTTCCCATATTTACCCCCCTAATGCCCCCTAGAGCAACCATCCCATAAAATACAGCCCTAAATGGGGTCAAGGTGGCATCTGGCAGTTATTCTTTCCAGTACAGTGTGTTTGTAAGAGTCCATTTTCAAAATCTTTGCAGACGACTAATATTACGTGAAGTTCTTAAAGGTTACGCATGTGCAAATAAATTCCTTCTTTGTTACATATAAAATATTCAAAATTTGATCTCACTTTTCACCAAGACCAAGCTACTTTCCAATATATCACCATACATTGTTGGAAAGATGAGGACATAACCTGTTGAAAAAACAGCATGTCAAAAAATTCTATGTGTTGTAACTCAAAATATTTACCTTAGAAAAAACACACTGGTTTTGACGGGCACGGAGGCTGCCATTTTGCGCATGAATACATGGGCCTAAAGTTATGAAGCCGGGAACCACTAGACAAAAAAGTAGTGCACAAAACAGCCTTTTTTCTTATTGCTTACATATATACCTTTAAAAGGATACCAAAACATATCATTTAAACTGTATTTTACAAATTATATGCATCCTGCACTCAACCACATGTGCTTATTATCTAACTGACAGCCGTTTTGGGGTAATTAGACCTTTAGATAGTCTGGGAAATACCTCCAATATGGCCGCCAACCGGTGTTACGGTAAATTTATACCTCGTCGTGAAAACGGTCTATAGGTCACAACACACTAAATAAATAAGTGTAATATTCTCTAAATAAATCAAAAAGTTTAACTCAAAGACATGTTTTTATGTTTAGACACTTGCTTTGATATTATTTTGTGGAGATGTTGGTAGGGTAAGCATTGGTATGCACAAATAAATCACTGATATGTTTAAAGATTGGAGACTACAGTATGACACTTGCGCTGAGGCGGGTTACATTCAACTAGAAAGTAGCCGCTAAAAAGATGGTGATAAAACAGTCAACTTTGTTTAGTGTCGAGTTCTTTCTTACATAATACATGACATACCCTTTTTATTGCTTAAATCAATTCAGCTTAGAATGCTATTTAAGAAAAGGTATGGTTATGAGGGTCCCTATGTGCAAAATGTTGCATTTATTTTTGGTTAGAGTTATCGCTTTTACATAAAATTACATAAGGATTGGAATTAGTATATTGTAAACTAAACACAAAACAGGGAGCGGCACTAAAGGGGCAATGTGGTACATAAAATCACCATGTTACTGCGTGGTTTTATTGGCTGTAATAAGTTTTATAGAAAATATGCGATAAATATCATGATTTTAATGTGCATTACGAATTTTACAGCGAAAACGGTTTTTTCAAGGTAAAAAAAGAAAAAAGTACGGAAACACGTCTTGTGAATCTTGCAGCACACTAAATCATGCTAAAACAAAAAATGAACACGTTTTATACGATATTTATTTCTATTGCATTTAAAGTATGTAAACATATGCTAGTAGTTTGACTGATTTCTATGAATGAAGTACACAATTTGACTCAGGCACCCCATATAATCAAAGCACTGAAAATGCAAGCCAGATTGCTTATCAGGCATCATTCTCAGATGCGTTTTCAAGCATTTCTACTTTGTGGATCGGTCTGAAATTTTGTTTGCACGTTAGAAATATGTTAATAATGATATAGATTTTTTTTTTTTTTTCGCGATATCAAAACTTTAAGTTTTCTTCTAGGTCACCACACACTAAATAAATAAGTCATGTAGGGCTGTACTCTCTAAATAAATTAACAAGTTTAACTCGAAGACATGTTTTTATGTTTAGACACTTGCTTTGATATTCTTTTGTGGAGATGTTGGTAGGGTATTCATGCTCAAAATGGCAGCCCGTCAAAACCGGTGTGTTTTTTCTAAGGTAAATGTTTTGAGTTACAAGACATAGAATTTTTTGACATGCTGTTTTTTCAAAAGGTTATGTCCTCATCTTTCCAAAAATGTATGGTGATATATTGGAAAGTAGCTTGGTCATGGTGAAAAGTGAGATCAAATTTTGAATATTTTATATGAAACAAAGAAGGAATTTATTTGTGCATGCGTAACCTTAATGTTCATTTTGTAATAATAGTGTAGTGTTGCCTATTTTGAAATATTACAACTACATAAATTGTTAAAACTACATCCGGGCAACGATTTAAATCATGGCCGACGCAGCACAGCATTTGCCGACATAATTATTTTGAGTGCAAAATAACGCTTATATAAGGCATGTACAATGATTTCAACTTAAATTTGTTATTTTTCATTAACAATATATCCCAATGTTCTCCCTTAAAGATTAAATATTTCGTAGATTTCTTGTTTTCTGGTGGTTCTTTTGAATATGCCGTCGCTTAGTTAAATTTATTTCATAGACGTCTTCAATCAAACTGTCTGTCTGCACAAATGATTGTCTGTGGTAATCTGTTCTTAAGGGGAAATTACTTCTTATTTCGTGTTAATGGCAGAATCATAGAAGAAAGCGCACATGATAGATGTAGACTTTTCTCGAATACCAGTAGCAGAACTTAACGCTGGGTGAATATTGAGCTACTTTTTCGATGGGCAATATTCGCTGCAGGGCATTTCTGTATTGGAAAGTTGTCCTTCTTTGTCAATATTGTTCCAATTACTGGTATTAAACGCGACAGACAATGAAGCAATGAATGGAAGTTATAAGTGGCAAGACCCTTGGCTGCTACCACTGCACGCCAGGGCCTTCCTCAGGCAGTTTTAGCGGCCCAGTGCCGGGGCGCTTAAATTTTAACTTAAACATATCCAGGGCACGTAAAATTGGTGTTGCGCTTATAAACATGTCGGGGGCGCGTGTATTTTATCAATTAACTGTGTTGACTGCAGCAGACCAACCATTCCTGCTGAGAAAGCTAATCTCTTACGTCACAATGGCCGTTTTTCACTGAGAAACATGAACACCCACTCAATAAAGTCGGTGAATGATCAAGGCTAGTGTCACTTCGACTAAAATTTTAACAATTTACAATTATTCATGATCTGCAATCAATCACCGTGAAGCACCGCCCTGTAAGTGGAGTTTCATCTCGCAGTAAAATAAATGTAAGCCAATAGAAACGCTCTGTTGATCTTCCCGTTAGAATGACGTTATGATTGACCAATTGGCACAATAGTCATGTATCCAAGCACAAGTAACCTCATACGCCTGTCCATGCGTATAATCGACCGTAAAAAGATTGCTCAACCTTTTTGTATTTTATAATGTCCTCACTAATTTATTTGATGAATTCGATAAATTAAAAAAATAAACAGAACTATCAGTCAGAACTACACGAATATGAAATTGTAATCGGAAAAAGCATATCCAGTGTAACTCTTCCTTGTAGTTTCGTAAGCACAAGCTGTATTGTTTATGTACCAATGTTTTCTACAAAAGAGCGCGAATTGTCTGCCGACTACCACAGTTTCAAGTTCCACGCATGGAAAGCGTGTACCGGTCTTAAACATAACGTGCACCAGCAAATTTTCCCGCCGTTTATGCAAGAACAAAGCATATATATGTATTTTAATCAAGATCTTTACAATTCACCAATTATCTAATTAGTACTACGTTCAACAGTTGTAACGATTAAAACATTGTTAAAACATTAAACACATATGAACATAGCTAATTGATCTACAAAGAGGCTCCGTAAGTAGATCGAGTGAAACCTAAAAATTGGAGAACGACGAGAATAGTGGATATGACCATGACGTCACTGTGCGAATGTTATGCGCACTGGACATAAACATCCAGAAAAAGTTACTTTCAGTTTCGCAACAACAATGATGCATTTGTTTTTATAAGTCTAGATGTATACCGTTTAAACGATGATGTTTCGTTTATTACATTTCATTTAAACGTTTACACACAATATAAAATGTGGTCACCTTAAATTGAGCTAAAACGAACCAGATAACGTCTTTTGACACGTGCCGCCAACAAAAATTCCCCCCCCTAACCCACCCATCACGGAACCGGGGCGCCTGAACCAATTCCTGGGGAAGACATTGCACACTATATATACAATCTAAACGTGATACTACGAATAGTAACGGGAGACAAAAGTTTGTTCGTATTATCACATTTTTCGTAGTATCACATCTTTAGGAAATTCAGGTAGTAAAGTAACATTAAGCGTTTGTCGGAAGTCAAGGCAATTACGTTAATTAATGCACTTAAACTAAATGCATTTGACAATACATTTGTGTATGTATTCGCATTATGAAGCAAACACAAAGTATATAATCCGCCAAAAAAAATCACATTCGCAAAGACATTTTGGTAATAACTCAAGTCCTTTAAAAATAATCTCACATTGCACGCCTTTTGAAAGTGGATTAATATGGTAATTATACCCGTTAACAAGGATGTTTGTCCATGGCACACAAAAAAACAGACTTGGTGTCTGACTTGGCAGAGGTGTGAAATCTTCTACGAGAAGGTGTGAAAAGTCTCCGTGACAATCTGATTCGTAGTATCGATTAATATTTCATTGCAAACGCTCTAATGGGACCAAAAACATTTGTTTGTAGTAACGCATCTTTCGTTCAATTGCGAATTCGTAGTATTGCATATTTTTGTAGTTAAATATATAAGGAAAATGGACAGGACCGGCCGCCCTATTCATAGTACCGGTATCCCGTCATTTCATAGTATCGCGATTCGCAGTATCGCTTTTCAACTGTATATTTGACATTCAGAGTCTATGTCGTCAAAAGGGGTTTGAATTAATAGGAGATAGATAGACATTATTGGATGCTTGAAGCAAAATTTTAGGTTTTTCAAGTACATTTTCCCTGTATACACATATTCTAACAATTCGTTAATGAATATATTGGGTAGCTAACCCAAAACCGCAGATACTAGAATAACTCGATATGTGCTGGGGCGAATATTGAGCTATTTTTTTATGGGCAATATTCGCTCGGAGCTCCGCACGGCTGAAGGACCATTTCTGTGGCGGAAATTTCTCATATATAACACATATTGTAGTGACCAAATTTTCATCGCTGCTTTCATGGCATGGTCAGCATTAATATTTTTTTAATAAAGTTTACATACCTGCAAAGAGAATTTATTCCTCAATAATGTTTCATAAATATTTGTACAATAACACTTCCATTTTGGATGGAACACCAATTTAAACCTACACTCATACGCATTTCTAAACAAATCTTGATAATCGCCACTGTGTTCAATTTAATTTATCATATGCTACACCGAAAGGATTGTGTCATTTGTTTGGTCAAACGATTCTATTAATGATTTCATTTGTAATCCGATTGGTTGAAGCATATTTAAAGGGTAAAACAAGGCAAGGTAAACATGGCGGTCTGTACATAAATGTAGATTTATCCAAAAGTTTAAATCATAATTAAACACAATAATATCCTAGGTAAATTTTGGCACATCTTAAGCATTTTACGTGTTGTTTAAATAAGACATTGATGGACAACCTTATTGTTGCAAATAATGGAAATTTTTGAAATTTTAAACTTCAAGTTTTCCGTCCCGTAAAATTTGCGTTAAACATCTCATTCATAAGACTACCGCAGATATATATTCAGTGTTTATTGTTAATATTCAGATATTGCAGTGTGTTGTATTTTTTCAAGCTAATTTTCTGTCCAAATATAATGTCAAAATTTGCATCTTAGTTTTTGAAGACTAAAATCTACTAATTTTGTTTTATTTGGATAATATAAACATCCTCTAATTCAGTATTTATATTGTTGACAGTTGTAACATTTCAGGGGTTAGAAACAGGCAATTCATAATACTCTCAAAAATATTGAACAGTAAATATTAGTATAGTATTATAGTTGTGAAATTAAAAGTATATACATTTTCCATGTATGTGGTATTTACAAGTTTTCTTTTAACCTAACATGCTGATTTTATTTTTTCTGTTCGATTATTTGTTTTTCAATATGAGGTTGAACCAGGTACATTATATTACATTGATGCTTTAATTACTATTATTACTATAATTGCTTATTTAAATTGTTTAAATTGGTTTACTAATATCTTTTATCGTTTTTTTATCATCAAAATCTATGCTGTTTACAATTTTATTTTGACCTTTTATGATATGAATGAATAATTAAACATGCTTAAACTCGTGTGATGAAAGTTGAAAGTGTTCCTGCCCATTTCATTGGACAGTTTGGAGTTAAAGTAAGTACACAAAATTGCAGTTAAGTTATAGCTGTGTAATTTTGTTTCGAATACGGGTAGCTGAAATAAGGGATACCCCAAAATGTATATTTTAAATATCATCAAGTGTAAACTGAATATTAAAATCATTAAAGTAATTTAAAACTAGTCAGAACCAAATATTTTTGTAAGTACATTTGAAATATATTTTGAAATTAATTTATTGCACTTGATATGAAAAAGCTGTAACATATAACAGTTTCTCAATACTAGTAATATAAAATCATGTTAAACATACATGTTAGCTGGATAGATACCTGAGTCATAAGTACATATATTACATGCAGTACATACACTGATCAGCTTGAAATACATTCACATTATGGACAGTATTTGCTTTATTCTATTATTCTTTGCAGATATAAATGTAAACAAGAAACACTGAATAATGGAAGCAATAATGTAGTGTACATCACCAATAAATGTGTGGGTATATATATTAATAAATGGTTTAATTTGAAATTAAATAAGCAAGTTCATGGAATAGGCTATTTCTTTGTTACATGTATGTCATCTTAATGAACAGCTGTGTTTGTTCTTTGTTCAGTCATAAAAGGTCATGCATAATGCAATTGTTAAATTTGTTTAAGTCTTGAGTTTCTTCATTAAGATTAAGTTTTTGTTTGCTAATTGTAGAGTTTGAATGGGCGTCATCAGATAAGAGAATCTATATACAGATAAGCAGTTATGGATGACACTTTGGAAGATATGAGCAATAGTAATGTGGAGGACAATGAAGGCAGTGAGGCCCTTGTGGATGATGGGGAAAGTGAAGGCTCAGACACGACCGACGATGGCAGTGGTGATGAGGAAGGTATATCAAGAGCGCATTTGAATCTTTGTTAACACAAAAGTTCAGTTTTCTCCCTTTGTTAATGCTTTACAGATGTTTTTTTCTACTGCTTTAAATAGATGTGTTCCCAATAATCCAAATGATACTTTAAAATTAAATTCAGTAAATAATGTACATGTAAATTCTGGACTCACTTATTCAAATATACCCCTTTAACTTGTAATTCTGATCATACACATATAATTATTATACATGTATTACTCTTGTACATGCCTTACTTGTTAAAAGCCATTTTATCAATAAAAATTGTTTTCATCTCTTCGTATTTTACAGTTAAATGTAAATTACATTATACTACATCTTACTAAGAATAACTTGGATGTTCATTACATGAAAAACGATTGCAACTTCAACATAGTTGTAAATCATTCATGGAAAAAGGGCTGGAAACAGAAATCTTTAATTTTATGTAGTCATTCAATGTTAAAGTTAAAAAAAGTGATGATGCATACATTTTATTTCGCTTGTAAATTCGAAAAAAAAAGATCACACTGTGATTTCAGAATGGGAAACTGATGAAGAGGAAGGGAGTGAAGATGAACTAGATGATGAGTCAGATAATAATACTGAAGGAAATGAGGATGGTGAAAGTGATGAGGATGGCAGTGAGGAAGATGAGGAAGAAGGTGAGGAAGATGATGATGGAGAGGATGAAGACGAAGAGGAGGAAGAAAGAAGTGATGTTGAGGTTGGAGAAACAGAAGGTGAATTGGAAGCAAGCTCAAATGCGGTTCTTGAAGCCAGCGATACTGATGAAGAGGGTGAAAGGTGTCCCATTTGCCTAAATAGGTGAGGATAACTATTGTTTCAGAATAACCCGTTATTAGTTACATGTTGAATACATTGTAAATGATTAATTCAAACTTAGATTGCATGTACGATGTTGAATAGTGTATTACGGGTAAACAACTTTAAAAAGCTTTCATGCAGCTGCATAATAAAATGATATACGGTATATACCTGTACATTTCTTTGACTAAAATGAATTTTTAAAAGAATGAATGCCATATTTGTATGAACGTGTGTGAAATTAAAGGCAGGTTTGTAACACAGTTATTTAATTTGCACAGGTTTAAAGGTCAAGATGTGGGCACCCCAGAATCTTGTGATCATGTTTTCTGTTTAGATTGCATAGAAGAATGGGCAAAAGTAAGTGTTGTTTTATATGTAACATAAACTTATATTATGTCGCATGCGTCAAGTTTTGTTTTTTTCTGCAATCATTTAAAGAAAGCTGACTTGTAAGGACATTATTTTGTCAGTTCAGTTTTCAATTTTAGGAGTGAAATACTGAGTAATGTCATATGTTAAGTTGAAATATGTATGTTGATTTATGGTGTATTATGTTGTAGTTTGACCCTTGTATTCAATATGTAGACACATGTTAATTGATATGCTCATGGATGAGCTGTCGTAGTTTGACAATATGTTTGTTTATTTGCAGAACGTAAATGTCTGTCCACTTGACCGTCAAGTATTCAAGTTGATTTTGTGTAAACATGATGTGGATGACATAATCTACAAAAGGGTTGGTAGACTCGTATTACTTTGTGTGTTTGATATAATCTGTCACATTTGTCTTTAATTTTGAAGTGAGATGGTTCATATAGATATGTAGATAATGATTATGCAAAGAATCGAATTGTTTGAATTTAAACAGATGGCAATGTCACACATATTTTAGTTAGTGCTAATCATGACAGGAGACCCGTTAGATTAATTGTGGATTTAATAGTTTTAAAGTATTACTTTAAAAAGTTTAATAAATAGATAATAGTGGACAGTTTGAGGTGTCATTTATTCCTGTGTCTAGAATCAGAGTCCGACAAATTTGGAATTTTGATGGTAGCCGACTGGGCTACCAGATTATTTTATTGGTAGCCCGTTACATTTTGCATACATTTCACGACAGAAATGCAAGCTCAGTTTTATTATATTTATTAGGAAAAATGCATACCTATATATTTTAGAAAGATATTGAGTGCATTGCAACATAACAATTATCACATGAATAACACAAATAATATTATGAAAAATAAATAATTGCAATAACAGATAATGACAATATTGGTGCTCTGGTCGAGTCGTGCACTTGTCATCTGTTACCCTTAGTTTTCTGCTCACCCAGTGCCCATTCAAGTTGGCGAAAACAATATTGTGACTTGATGCTTCAATTCAAATGAAAACAGTTAGTTGAATCATAGACTTTATCACAACATTTTGGGCACGTAGGTGTGATGGGGGCAGAAAAATCAGCATGACGCCATTTTCTTGTTTCCCAATGTGCTGCAAAACAAACAACACTGTTTCAACTTAACTAAGCAAGTCCCACATATGCAACACTATGTAAATGATGGCAATTAAAAAGCACTTCAAATTTATATTGAAATGTGTTCACACTACTATCTGAACAATTTCAGTCAAAATATTTAAATTAAGTAATAATTTCATCCACATAATATTTTATAAGAAATAAAATTTTTAATCCAAAATAGTTCTGCATTTACAACAAAACTTCACTGAACTTAAAAATTATTTGTCATTTTGTGTTGTCAATATTCTGCACCTGGAATATTTATATATGACAATGGCTTTAATTAAAAATGTTTTCACACTTATTACAAAACTTACCATTATAATTAACGCTTAATCAATTGAATACAGAATTCTTTCAAATAATTAGTAGCTATATCGGTGTAAATCACATTCACATCAGTTTAATTGCTTTCATTTTCACACTTTTGTAATTGGTATTCAGATTGGTTTTTGGTTTTTGCGACATCAAAACCATTGATGCAAACTTCAGCACTAAGGTAAAAAAACAAAGGATTCCCCATACTTACATGGCGTAAGGTCACATGTGATGAGTAAATTACCCAATCATTGTTCTTAAAATTTATCATCAACAGTTGATGACCTTTAATAAAAGCTTCTTAACCAGATTACGCGCTACAAACAGACCAGAATAGTTTGTGTCTGACGTGCAGGTGTTCAACTGCTGAGAAGAATCAATGATTAGATAATTGATCGGATTAAAACCAATGCACATTGTAATGCTAGACCCCTGAAGTCATGTGTGCCTGTTGTGAGATGCTATCAAAGCAAGGCTCTTACACATGCAGGTCAGGCTACTGATCCTATATAAATACAGTAGCCCGACGGGCTTGTGCTTTGAATTTGTAGTAGCCTGACATACATTTTTGGTAGCCCCCGAGCTCGGGGCTATGGATTTGTCGGACATTGCTAGAATGCTTCATTTTAGGACTGTCAACTGATTTTTAACTTAAGCTAACTCAGTATTTTGTTATGTTTTTTTGAAGCAAATGTTCTAGCCAAGCAGGATTTTGGTTATTCAAATTCTTACTCTTATTTGACAAAGAAAAGTCATCAAAATTAACAGTTTGGCCAAGTAAGTCAGAATTCTGGCTATTTGTACTTGAGTGCAAGATAATGTTACAAGCCCCTGCCCCCTTATACAAATTGAGAATCTGAACCAGCCCAAATATTTTTTTAGGTCATAGCTTACTGGCTTGTGCTAATTCTGAACACTGAAATGACTGAATCAGCATTGAACTTTTTCTGTTGTTATAAAATACACTGTAATACTCCTCATTCTGCTTCTCTTGAGTCTGCACATTCTGTTATAAAATGTACTCAAATATTCAGCAGCTGTTGCACTGGAGTCAACACTTTCTGTATAAAGATGTGCTTCTTTATATTTCAGTTGCCAGTTGAGGACCGCCACCAGCCCGAGGGTGAGGAGGAGGATGAGGAGGCGACCTACTGCGAGGTGTGCGACCACAGTGACCGCGAGCACAGGATGCTGCTATGTGACGGCTGTGATGCGGGATATCACCTCGAGTGCCTCACCCCGCGCCTGTCCAGCGTGCCTGTCGAGGAGTGGTTCTGTCCACAGTGTTCTCAAAATCACGGTAGGTTTTGACATGTAGGTGGTGAACTGGGATCACATTAGCTTAAACTGTTATTTAACCAAAGTTAATTATGCGACACATTTGATTTATGCTTATTTTGAGGATTTTTTGTTCAGTTTTCTTAAGGAAATGTTGTATTCAAACATAGGTTTCTTAAACCAAATATTCAGATTTGTTGCTACAGTTTAGCTATTAACATAATATATTCCTTATATCAAATTATTATGTATGTCTATCTTGCTACAGTCTGGTATAGAATTGAAATAATAAATGAACTATGTTTAAACCTGTATTAATTTTATAAACTGGTTCATTTTGTATTTTGTTACTTGTTAAATCTGAAACTATATTGGGTATTTCGTTAAAATCTCTGACACTAAAATATTGTAAACATTGCAATTACAGCAAATCTTGAAGATCAGGATCCTGATTACGTTGTGACAGCAACTTCCCATCCAAGACGACAGATTGGACGTACAATGGCACTGCAGAGAGTCAGACAGGCAATTGCTGAGCTACGAGTGGCCAGAACACGCAGGCTTCGGCAGCTAGATACATCAGAAGAAGTGAGCATTTGCCTTTGTTAACATGTTCATGTTTTTATGTTAAGTTGAGATTGGATTACCTGTAAAACTCTTCAGAGATCGTTTTCTGAAGAAAAAAAAACCCCGAAGCATTGTTTGTTTCTGGCCAGAATTTACATATACATAATGAAAACTCCATTTTCTTTCAATCAATTTTTATTGTGTCATCTTCATGTATTATAATGTACGTATTGGCATTGTTAACTTTGACATTGACCTTGAATAATATTTACTTTATCAATGAGCTTCAAAACTATATAGTTTCTTTGGTATCTAAAGTATATCAAATGTTCTAGCATATCATATGCATACATACACTTGAGTTATTTTACACAAGGATAACAATGAGGCTGGGCCCAGTGCTGGAACCTCCAAACAACCTGGTAAGAAAACGGCACCAAAGAAGTCACCTAGGAAAAGAAAAACCACCAGGAAGCGAAGAAAAACTACAAAAAAAAGGGCCACAAAACGAAAGACCAAGAAAAAGAAAACAGCAGCTGCAAAAAAAAGTTCAACCACCTCAAAGACTTCAACTGGTTCAGCCACAAAAAAGAAAACAAGAAAAAGGAAAAGGAGAACTAAAAAGAAGGGCAAAGGAAGGAAAAGGAAGTCAGTTAAGGTAAAGCTAATTGTTTTCTTATCATACCAATGCTTTGAAGATCAGTTCTAGAAATTTGAATTGTCAGTTTCAGGTTCATACTTCAAGTAGACTGTTTATTATCACAGTAAATGATTCAGTTTTAGCATCATAGCATTTTTGATAAAACAATGAAAATTTGTTAATAGAATTTATTCCAGTTATTGTGCATAACATAATTAGATATGCATCTGGCACACAACTATTGCAAATGGAGAGAAAAAAAGCACGCAGAATATTAAACTTAAATGTAATGCATATAACTGCAACAATTTTCATGCTTGGTAATGAAGACCTTATGTGTTGTTAAAGGGAACAAAAAGAAGTGCTCGAACAGCCACACCTGGTGCAGTGACAACAGTTAAAAGTCGTATAGCAGGTGCACTGGGTCTGAGCAATCCCCCAGCTGGCAGGACGATTCCTATGCAGAAAACCAAGATGGATAAGTCAATGGATGTGAAGAGAGCCGATATTGGGGCTTCTTTGTCCATATTTGGGCATAAAGAAGAACTGCTACATTTCGAGGAGTGAGTGTTTTCTTACAATTGAAGCATATAACGTTTTGTTGAAATATAAAAAATAATGAGTTAAACTGCTTACGTCAATCAATTTGAAATGGAGATGTGACGATCACTAGTGAATAACTCTTGAAAAACGAAGCTTGTTATCTCCCTTTATCACTGATGTCCACCAATTCAAAAAAAGGTCATATGTTGTATTTTCAATTGATGATTTTTATTCTGTTGCAGTGAACTAGAGACAAGTGAAAGCAATACACAGGCAACCGGTGCAACCAGTAGATACTCTAACCGTTCTTTATCTACTTATAAACCAATAGGCAGGGTGCCTATTGTGTAAGTAGAGCAAGAATATGTCAAAACTAATAAAACAGAACTGTTATTTGTAGTTGTTGTTATTTTGATGCCCTTCATAATACCATACATGCTATGCTAATTCTTTGATAAGCTCCATGACTCATGTTTAAAAGCCATTTTCACCAAGGCCAAAAAAAATAGTGCTTTCGGGCAACGTTCTCAAAAAAATTAGGTAGGGTCGGTATTGATTTTTTTCTTTAATTTTTTTTAAGACACATTTCGGCCAAAAAACATTGAACAAATTTTCATGGAAAACAATCGTTGCTAAAAACCTTTGGCTCGGTGGGTAGTCAGGTTGCCCGAAACACGTTTTTTTGGCTCAATTATGCACTAATTTTAATTTAAGCTGTGGTGAAACAAATTAGGAAATAAAGGTAATGCTTTTATTTTTCAGAGCCCCTAGGAAGCCAAGGGAGAATCTTGCTGTTAAGCCAACCAGCCAGCCCAGCAATGGGGCCGCAGGGGGCCCCCTAGATCTCTTGGGATCCATCATGGAGGGACAGAACAAACTGCAGCTCAGTAGCAAACAAGTCACCATTCAGAGAGATGGTAGGCACAGCTGGAGTAGTTAATCTGATTTTTGCTTTAATAAATATAAGTAGAGATTATTTTTTATTGCAGTTTTATCCATTGTGTTTGCATACAGAAACATCGGTTTAGAACAATTGTAAACAATGCAATTTTAAGTTAGTTATGATCATTAACTTTTGTTTCTGTATAATATGTTTAAAATAATGTTTTGTGTTCTGATTGTCTAGCTCTTAAATGGTAGAATTTAGAATAAGTGTGTTTGATTATTGTGAAAAAAAGAATTCATTTATATGCTCTTTTATGGCAATATAAGTTTGTAGCTAAGTAACGCCTCTAGGTCTTATGATACAAATGGCCATTAAACTGTATGCCATTATTATTAGAACTTTATTGCTCAGCTTTGATGATTTCAAAATGTTATTTAATAACCTTTATATCTTACGCCCTGTATTTCATGTAAATGTTCTTCCGATAAACAACAACGTGTCAGCCATTGTTTCATGTGATACTGTATAAAATTTCTCTTGTTTCTCTTCAGGTTCTCTGTTAACTAATCCTGTGGAGCCAGCGAGTAATACAACTGGAGACAGCTCTACAAAAAGTCACTTCAAGTCCTCCTTTACAGCTGTGGAGAAAAATGTTGAGAATAAGACATCAGTACTTTCCTCATTGGCAGCTAAACAGAAGAATGAGACTGATGAATATGATCCTGCTCATCCTACAGATGAATTGGAAGATGGCATGGATGAAAAAGGAGATATACCTGCAGGTACAGAAAGTATGGAAGATGTCTATGATCCAGCCCATCCAACTGATGATATCAATTCAGACGAAGAGAATGATGTTATAACTGAAGATGACAACAATGTGTCAAGTTTAAGTGTAGAAAATCATGAAAATGTTTCTAGTTCTACGAATGAAACATGTAATCATGTGTCCGGATTAAGTAAGCAGAAAGAACTTGAAGAGAATGATAAACCCATTGAAAGTATTAAAGAAAGTTCATTTATGGCTAAAAAAGGGGAAAACATTAAAGAAGAAAAGTATATAGATGTTCATGATGAACCTAAGGAAAAGTTAGAGACAGATGACAAGCCTTTTTCTAAATCGTTATCTAAGGTTTCAGTGTCAAAAGCTGAAACTATGAAAACGCAAGTATCACCACCAAAGCCTGCATTATCAAAAAGCTCGCCCAAAATATCTCCAAGTGTTAAAATTACAGAAACCACAAAGAAATCCCCATCTAATGTGAAACCATTTGAAATCAACAGAAAAGCATTGTTTGAAAAGAAAAGACTTTATGGTGGCGGTGACGATTTTTCAGAAGATGTGGATTTTTGTGAAGGTGCTTTCCCGGCATCAAGAGAAGTTGATGTTAAAGCAATTGAAGAGGCATTTAAGGGAACACTAAACACTAAGCAGCCAGATTCTAAATCTTCTGCTAACACTTCTCCCAAAACAATTGAAAATGATAAAACCTCAAAAACTGAAGAAACTGAACAAGAATCTGCAGTCAGCAAATCTGCAGAGACAAAAATTAAAGATATAAAAGTTGTTGATAAGAACACAGACAGTGAAACATTAACAGTCAGTGTACGTAAAACTTCAGATAAAGAACTAGATTCTGGTGCTAAATCACAAAAGGACTTTAAATTCAAAAAGTTAAAAGAAACAGATGAAGATGTTTATTTAAATATAAAACCATTAGAGAAAGATGACAAATCTTCTGCAAGCAAGAAAATGACTGTTAGTGATAGGTTTAAAAAGATAAGTAAGGAGTCACATTTAAAAGAGAATGATCTAGAAGAAGAAGACCCCATTCATGAAATGAGGAAATTGGATAAAGAATTAGACTTGGAATTAGGCGATTCTGATTATGGTAAGAAGAAAGACAGAGAAAACAGAAAAACAAAAAAAAGAAAAGTAGGTATCGAAAATGATGATGCTTATCATGAAAAAAGTTCAGGAAGACATGGACGAGAATCCAAAGAATATCGTAAACAAACTTATAACGAAATCGAAGAAGGTGAAGTCGATGAAGATAGTAGAAAGGAAAGGCGTAAAAGAGAGAAGAAAAAGAAAAAGCAAGATGATAGTGAAAGTGACATTGATAAGCGAATCGTAATTCAGGTTAGTCAGAATAACGAGGATAGAACAGTGTGGGAAGAAGAAGAAAGAAAAGCAAGAAGGAAAGAAAAAGAAGAGAAAAGTAAAAAAGACAAAAAGCACAGACGTCGCAGATCCAGAAGTAGATCTCAAGATGTCCATAAACGATCTCATTCAAGAGATCGGCGAAGATCCCGTTCCAGAAACAGGTCTCATAGAAAGAGAAGAGAGCATAGTAGAGATAAAAGTAGGTCAAGGTCAGTTGACCTATCTCATAAGAAAAAGAAGAAAGACAGAAATCGAAGCAGAGAAAAAAGTCCAGATAGAGACAGAAGCAGACATCGTAGTGATTGGAGTAATGATAGAAGCAGAGAACAAGAAGATTGGGTTCGTGATAGAGACTGGAGTGTTGAAGATGATAAGGGGAAAGAACAAGGAAGAAAAAGAAGTCGAGATAAATCAGTTGAACATGTTGATATATTTGGTCGTTCGAGAAGTCCATTTGCAAGAAAAGAATTTCTTAAAGAAAAGGAAAACAGTCGAAGAAGGGTACGTAAAACAAGTGATAATGAAATTGGTTTGTCATCATCAAAAAAGCAGAAATATGAGGAAGTTTCGTCAGATTCAGAGAAAATGTCACCTGATTCAATAGAAAGAATTGAAAAAATAGAAACTGTTTCAAGAATCGAAGTAAAAAAACCAAGTGTTAGAGAATCGACAACATTTGACGACAATGTGGATAAAGATGATGATTTTGATGATGAGCCAGAAGAGACTGAACAGTTTCAATATACAGATAGGGATGAATACCTTGGTCAGGATAAGAATAAGCAGCAAAGACAAAATTTGATTACAATAGGCATTACTGATCCATCCAAACAGCCTGGTAGCAACCAGCGTACGCCTCCTTTGCCAGAACAAATGTCTGCTCCAACCCCTCCATTACCTCCCACAAGCGAGTTTACACAGTTTCCTCCCCCACCCCCAGGACCACCGCCCTCTGGGCCTTCACATGGAGCAGTCATTATTTTGGAAAGACCCCCACTGCATCTCCAGTCTGGGGGAACCCCAGGGCAAGGAATATTGGGTGAAGGTCCAATCCTTCTACAAGGTCCACCTCCAGTATTAGAAACCGGCCCTCCACCAGGCCTTCTTCAACAGAGACCCATGCCTGTCAATATCAATGTTCTACCCCCAGGATTCCATAGGGGACTGCCTCCATCGATAGGTGGCCCCCAACGACCATTGCTAATGAGTCCTCTTGGACAAGCTATTCCGAGAGTTCAAAGAATGCAAAGTCCTGGTGTCAGTCAGTTTGGGTGGCAGGTTACCAGCTCTGCTGATGTTATCCCTAGTCAATTTGGAGGTAGAGTCCCCTCACCAGGAGTCCGCATGGGTGGTCCGCAGTTAATCAATGGACCATTCGATGGCCTTCCCCCACCCCAGTCAGACTCCCCACATAGTAGACCACCAGGTATGCCACATTTCCCTCCCATGTCTGTAGGTGGTGGTGGGGATCCTCCACAGCTCATCACAATTTCCACAAGCACTCCTCCACCCAATATAGTACAGCTCAGTGAATCATCCAGGAATGTTGCGCCTCAGGAGCCCCATTTGATCAACTTGGGGCCTGATCCCCGTGCACCTCCACCAAGACTTCCCATCCCATTGTTGCCACCATCTTCAGAACCACCCCCTATGTCTGTAATGGTATCTATGCCCCCACCTCTCAGTGGTAGAATGTCCATGCCTCCTCCTGGTATTGTGAACAGTAATGAACAGTCATTTACAAGGACAGACACACCTCCAAATTCAGTTTCTGCTATTCTAGGCCTAGCAAGGATTGGAACTGGCAATGCAGGCATGGAATCTGGTAGTCAAGATATTGCATTTGATCATTTTGAGAAAATAAGTGCTTTACTTAACACTCAGGCAAAGCTTGCAAAAGGTGGTGATTTGAAAAGTAATGGTTCTTCGGCAGGCAACGTGTTTAAAGTTCCATTACCACCTGGAGCAAAGGGTGGAAACAATGAAGTAGAGACAACTGAAGTTGTAGATATGGATATGGGATCTCCAATAGCCGAGGAAGGGAATATTGAACTACCAGTTTCACCACAGTTTGATAATCTTATTGACAACCCTGATGAACTCTTAGAAGAGGATTTTAATAAAAAGATGCAGAAACTTAATGAAGCACTTCTTGAAAAGCTTAAAGAAACTAATACAAAAATTGCTAATGACGATAGTATTATACTTGAGAGGAGTGACACTGCAAAGAAAGTGAAAGAACTGAAAGAATCAATGTTGAAAAAGAATTCTCCAAAGAAGCCTAAGGATGAAAGACACAAGAAGCATTCTAAAGAAAATAGGCATCACTCTCATAGAAAAAAGGAGAAGGTAGAAGCTGAAAAAGACCTCAAGGAGAAAGCAATGAAAGATGCTCACAATGACCTAGATGGCCAGGATGTCCCCTCATCAGCAGTTGAAATGACTAATAAAGAAAAGGTAAATCAGGCAGTGAATATTTTACTACCAATACCAGGTACACATTCCTGTCATATGTAATGTTTTAGGTTAAACGATAAATTTACGGCTTGAATGGTTTAAACAACTTTTACCTTGAATACATAAACAATGGAAGGAATATATGCCATTTGTTCATTTTAAGGGTACTTAAATCTACTACCCATTAACTTTTTTACAATTGATGTAAGAAAAATGAACATTGTGCTGGTGTTGATTCGCACAAACGGGTTGCGGGTGGGGGACCAAAAATGTGCAGTTTCCATCACCCTGCTACTTTGGTCTGGATCTTTCATTTTGATAGGTTCTGAAAATAACAGTACTAAGTATATTTTCAGGGATAAACCTAGGGTAATAGTTTCTATAGCCAAGTTTACCATACTACAAGTACTTAGAATTTGTGGTTATTCTGTGTATTAATATAGGTTTTTATGAAGATAAAATTGTAGTCAAAAGGGAATTTCTTTAGCCAGATTCAGAAATACATGTATTCAGCTTTGCCTAATATTCCAAATGAAAGGATGAGCCTGAATGGTGGTTATAGAGAATATTAGGTTAGTGTCTTTGTGTACTTGAATTTATCCGACGAGTTAAAGAAAGGTTTACACGGCGAGGCTTGCCGAGCCTTTCGTGTAAGCCTTTCGGAGACGAGTCGGATAAATTCAAGTACACAAAGACACTAACCTAATATTCTATTTATCCTACCATATTTTTATTTATTTATTTTATGTTTAACAACCACACTATTAACGTTTAATTATTTGAAACAATACTCAAAAACGCATTAAATTTACTGAATCTAACCTTGCGTAGTAATATGGAATATATTCATGATGTTTCGGCCACTCGAAATAGTCCGAAACAATTCAGTGCAAAACGCAGTGTAACAAGATAAAATATCGCCATATGCTTCGTTTCAAATATGTTCACCATGCCAAATGCTATACACTACAGTAGATAAAAGGTTTTATTCAAATGCAAGTCCGTGTTTCGACCAAACTGTTCAACAACAAAAGACCAAAATGGCTGGCAGTTTTAACGTTCCAAAAGTGTATATGCAGGATTTATCTTCGTCGAGATGTTTATTATATACCATTTCTATTATCTTTCAAAATATACACACAACTCGCGTGACTCAATTATTCCAGAATGACAAAGCATAAAATTAAAAATGAAATACACCCTACTCACCCGATTTTGTTCATTCATAAAAACGTCGTGTAGCCCAGTTTTACAGAGGTTCTAGCTTCCATAGTGAGTTGTTAATCCGCACATGGCATGATCGATAAAGGTGCAAACATAATCCTTCTATTCCTTTTAAAATCTTTGTGGATAGACTTTCTTTGATCAACCAACAAAGAAACGGTTTATTCATCAAAGAAATAACCCTTTATGTAAATTTCCTTTCAAAAGTAAACTAATCGAAGACTGCATCCAAATTACGACATCTAAGACCTTATGATAGCAACTCTGTTCTCCACCCACAACAATCCAGCTCGGAATACACTCGACTAATAGAAAATTGAAATGGAATTAATCTCACCAGTTCCATTCGAGCCATATATTCCATGGATACACTTTTTGATATAAATCTTATTATCATAATCCATCCAAAAAACACAGAAAAACACTAAAGATTGTAATCTGATTGCTCTTTTTAAATTCCAACACTGTGTAAACTTAAAACTCAACTGAATGACGTAAAACATTTGATTTCGTCATTACGCGCGCACACGAATTTTGGCGAGTTATTTTAAACCGAAACTACCTGTATTGTGTCGATATCTAACTGTTATTGATTCTTTTTCCTCTACAAATTTGTTACTATTTAATTTATTGTAATTTAGTATTAATGGTAAGGTATATAATAAAATGTAAGCATTGAATGTTTAGTGTCTTATTTCCACCAATAGATGAACTGTTAAATATCTCCCCATTTCGTAAACCTTTAAAATTACTTGTTTATGATGTCACTCACATTCCTGGAAAAAGTAGTCCGTCAAAAGTATATACATGAGGGTGTCAGATAAACCTTGCCTGTCGGATAAAGCAAAAGTTTATCTGACAGGTAGAGTTTCCTTCTATAAAATAATTTAGTGGTAGGATAAAATGTAATTTCCCCTGTTCTACATTTGATAAATATACTCCAATGATGTACATAGCTGTCGTACTGTTTCAGTACCTGAAGAAGCTGCACCTGCAGGAGCGAGTGGTGGAGGAGGTGAAGATGGCAGTAAAGCCGTTCTACTCTAGCAAGCGCATCACCAAGGAGCAGTACAAGGAGATCCTCAGGAAGGCCGTACCCAAGGTATGTGTATGATAGTATGTGTTGTGCTTGGGTAATGCTGGGAAAGGTCAAGAATCAGAAAGGTGGTAGGTGTTGCTGAAAAAAGGAGAGAGTTAGTGAACAGGAACAATTCTCTGATATTAGTAGATGGCTTAAAGCCAAAACCAAGTATGTGGCTATAGAAGTTTACTGTTCATGCTTGGTTTTAACTCTAATCCATCGCCGTGTATGTTAAAGGGACTTATTCACATAGTTTTAAATTTTTGAAAAATGTCATTAAATGTCTTAACTGTAAAAACTAAAGCATCTGGACTAATCAAAAACAAATATAAAGAAAAATTAAAGTAAAAAGGTTTGCCTCCACAGGGGCTCTTACCAATTACTTCAGGGTTCAAAAAGTTGTCACGCTAACAACTCGACCAGTCGGAATTACAAATATAAAGGTGTAGTTTTGATGCTATATCAGTGATGCACGTTTTTCAAAAAGAACGTCAAAAAGCATTACAAATGTTATAATTTTATCCTTTTCGATTGATGATTAGCCATAAACGACACTATCTGTTCAATATTTGACCAGGAGTGTTATTTGGCATCTATAAATATAATGTACTTTTCTTTAAGGAATCTGTGATAAAATAATTGGAAATTGTCATTATTCCAACTATGCTTAGGTCCCTTTTAATATATTGATATATCTAAATTTGTACATTTTATGCTTCATGTTAGTATATCATTGCAAAAGTATTTTATAATTCAAAAGATATTCAACATTCCTATGTTAACTAACCTACATTGGGTAACAGTGGGGAAGTAAGAGATAGGTAATGTTTCCCCAATATAGTACTTATATTTCCATAGCTTTGCGCTGTTACTGGTATCACTCTTATGTTATAATATGAACTATAATTTGTGCAAACATGATTAGAGGATTATAATTAATATTAATATACCCCCACAAACGAAGTTTAGGGGTTTATAATAATATTAACGTTGTTTTTCATGGTTTCCGGATGATGAATCAAGAAAGGCTTGACATATACAAGTAATTTTTGGTACACATTTGTAACATCATAAAATACAGGTCAAGGTCGACTTTCGTTTCAAACCACTAAATTTTTACAGAGTTATGGCCCCTTTTCGACTTAAATTTCTTAAAAACACGGTTTCAGGACAATAAAAGGCTCCACATATTTAAATTATTTTTGGTACATAGGTGTAACACCATAAAATACAGGTCAGGTTCGACTTTGGTTACAAACCACTAAAGAATGACAGAGTTATGGCTCCTACTGAAATTAGATGTTTCCAAATACACTGTTAAACATTCACAAATTAAAGCATTCTCATCGTGTCCATTTCTTTCGAACGGATGCCATAGTTTTGTGACAAGGTCATATTGTGGGGGTATATCTGTCACTCATGTGACAATTATAGTTAAGATTTGTACTTGTATAGCATACAAGTTGCAAAACTATTTGCAGATTTGCCACAGCAAGAGTGGTAACATTAACCCCAACAAGATCAAGAGCTTAGTTGAGGCATATGTGGAGAAAATGACAAAGCATTCAAACGAGGGGAAAAGCACGGAGGTTTCGCCGTCTGTGAAGGCAAACGGGGAGAGGGCACAACCAAAGGCTGCACGATGATGAATGGAGCTTCAGTGAGAATGAATGTGTACATACAGTTACTCAGTTAGGTTGCTCCGTTCTTGTGCATTTATCACCAGGATTGTGAATTACTGTATAGGTACAGTTTTAAAAGTGGAAATTGTGGATTTTGATTGAAATGTACATTTGCAGTAAATCATGTGCTAAAAGCTGTGGATGGTATTTGTAACTTTATCATTAAGATCGTCTCATATTTTATGATGCAATTCATTGAAAAATATTTGTATAAATAATCTCTTTGACAATTATGGACTTCTGTCACATATAATGTCAGGTTAATTGTATTTTAATGTAAGTGATTGGTTTCACATTTAGAAGTACATGCATTTGTGGCTGTTTTATCTGCGTCGCGATCTCTTTGAAGGCAAAACAGTCACAGCTATCTGTTTACGATCAGCTTCCCTTGTTCCTGCTGTTTTTCATTGAGAACCAATATTGGAATTAGTTGTGTGCAACGCATTGTTCCTGGTTTGCTGATGATTGAAACACTTCCTTAAAAACGGTTTTGCCAATCTCCTGCTTTTAAATATCTTCTTTCAATTAGTATTTTCTTCATTCGTTTTATTGATGTGTTAAAAATAGTTGTTTCATGCTGGCCATGCAGTCTTTAAGATCATTGAAATATTTGTCATATAATCAGTGGTGTAAAATGGTGTTGTTTTAGTTCGATTTGCAGCATTTGGATAAAAAAAACAACATATCGGCTCTTTATCAATTAAAAAAGATGATGGCATGCTGCTTTCTCAGTAACATTTATTCTGTGTGAACCGTTTCCTGATGTTGTACAAATAATGTGACTACATAACGTGTAGTGCTCAATTTGACATCATCATGCAAATATTTCGTTAAAAGTGATTTTTATAAAGAATTTGTCTGTTATTACGTAATTTACTATTAAATTATATAGTAAATAATACTAAATTAATGCGTCGTTTGACGCCAGCCGGCATATAAGAACTTCAGCTTGTCAAATAACTGCATTCTATTATGTAATTATTTATTAATGCTATTGCTTTATAGCATTTATTTGATAAATGATAATTATGTTGCTTTACAAACACGCCATTGTATTGTATGCTCTTGCGCTTAGCTTCTTTATGCATTTTGGTGTTCGGATTTGTCCGTCAGATGTCTTAAAATCGTTCTTATTCTGTCTATTTGGTAGAAAATAGCGTCTGAAAATAAATAAATAAATTGTACATGATTATATATGTGTTTGATTTTTGTTTTATGTTAGGTCGACTTTCTAATATATATAATGATTTCTCCCGCCAATTCGCGTTTTTGTCTTTGATGCGTCGGACCGAGTGCCTGTCTGCTACAAAACTTGTACGCTCTAGAAGTTTGAACCGCTTGAAGAAACTGCATATTACATGTACTTAGCATATATATTCACAATATCAGGAAGGAGTTTCGCACAATCACTAGATCAGGAAGGAGTTTGGCACAATAATCATGTCCGTCCATCCGGATGTCTGTTCATCACAAAACGTCCTCTGTAACCCGGCTTGAAGGCGTGTCTAGTAACTTAGTAAGGACTGGTTGCGGCGATATAACCGCTTTTTGGTATTGAAAGTCGATAAGAGCTTGTCCGGACTAAAACTCACGGTCATGATTAAAATTGAATTATTGTCAATTTATATTACTTTGCTAAATGGTCTGCTTGAGGATGCGGGGTGATGCGCATCACGCACGTTTGCACGCCGAAAGTGAAGGTCACAATTATTGGTCCAAGGTCAAATAGAGAAATTTCTCGTCTGGAATATTACTTTCACATGTATGATTCAAGTTATATTGCTTTCCACAAATGTTTTCCGTGAGACTCTGAGTGTGGCGCGACAGCCCATTATCTTACCTCTGTAGATCAGGGTAAACACGGCGGGTCAAATATCAAATAGAGGTATTGCTTTTCCGTACCAAAACTTCTAAGTCCATGGTTAAAATTGAAGACTTAACACAAAATTATTCCTTGGGGATCTGAGTGTCTCTTCGACGTTGAAACACTTTAAGGTAAAGGTTGCAACTATGTGTCAAAATATCAAAGAGAGGCATATTAGTGGTACAGGACTGTCAAGTTCGTATAACGTTCCTGGTTACAAGCCGCTGGCGTATATTTTTCAGATTTTTTTTGTTTTGTTCTGTGTATATACAACTTTTAACCACTACTACACACAAAAGCACACGTGAAATTTCAACGCGGCCATAACATAACGGATTTTATGTGAATTCTGCCGAGAGTCTGCGGTAATAGTACACTTATTTATGGTCGTTGTGAATGGACGTTAAGTGTTGGTTATGTTTGAGCTCGACGATGATAACCAGTATTATCTATCGTCCGTGACTAGACGAGAGTGGCATACTGAACAGTACGGTAAAAAAGAATATTAAAATTGAAAAGATTCGAAACGCACAAGAAAGAAATAGGTTTAATTATGTGACACATAGATAAATTACATGTATAGTTCTTCATAGCTTTTATAACTTCCAGTTCAAAACCGTATCTTTGTGTAAGCAATAACTAAGATAAGAATTTCGAAATGTTTAAAATAATACAGGAGTGAATATAAAACAAATCAATAGAAACTACTACGATGCGTCTCATAGCTTGGTCGTTCTCTTGTGTCGCGCTGTTTGTCAGGGTGAGCGCCGCCGACTTCACGAGACAGAACCCGACGGAACAACGCTGGTGTGACCTCCTCACGCGTCTATCTGATTATCTCCACCTGGGAGCCGGATGTCCGCAAATATTGGACGTATCCACCCAGGTCAGTTTATGTACAGGGTTGGTGGTCTATAAAGTAGGATTATCGAGGCTGGTGTAGAGCGAAGAGGAATTGCAGTTTATAAAACGAGCACGACCAATTAGAACCAAATAGAAAATATGATGACATTTACATTTTCTGTTATTATGCTACATTTCAAAATTATATCTTATTTTATCAGATTGCGTGTTAACTTATTTCAATACAGTAAATGAATTAATAACTGTTACTGATTTCGAACATCATGGGGTCATGGTAAAAAATGACAGCAAGCACAATGGCGCATGCGATCTTAATTATCTGTCGAGAGGGCCAGTAAGTGTCCTTTAAAGAGTATATGTACGATCTTCCAACAGACACAGTGACATAAATTGAAACAACCATATAAAATTAATTACCATATACTTCGATTTAAAATGGGAGAAAAGCTGATAAGAATTATTGGTGTACAGGTCAAATTAGCTACTTTTAAATTACAAACCAGTTTTCGGTTGTAAAGCCGATAATTCCAATACATGTATAGGTTACGCATGCGCAAATAAATTCCTTCTTTGTTACATATACAATATTCAAAATTTGATCTCACTTTTCACCATGACCAAGCTACTTTCCAATATATCACCATACATTGTTGGAAAGATGAGGACATAACCTTTTGAAAAAACAGCCCATGTCAAAAAATTATATGTGTTGTAACTCAAAATATTTACCCTAGAAAAAACACCGGTTTTGACGGGCATGGATGCTGCCATTTTGCGCATGAACAATGGGCCAAAAGTTATGAAGCTGGGAACCACTAGACAAAAAGTAGTGCACAAAAACAGCCTTTTTTCTTATTGCTTACATATATACCTTTAAAATGATACCAAAACATATCATTTAAACTGTATTTTACAAATTATGTGCAGCCTGCACTCAACCATTTGTGCTTATTATCTAACTGTAACCCTGAGGATGTGACTTCCGTTTTGGGGTAATCAGACCTATATACGTTGACTCGACAAATGTTTTAGGTTACACAACACGAATAAACAAACAAAAGTCGACACTTGTATTTGTTGATATATTCGATAGTTAAGTGTTTCCTTCGTCCTTTTTAAGTTTATCAGTCTGCTTTCAAGTTATATTATAGCTTTCATCTGCTTATTTTGAAAAGAAAAGATATGAATTATCGTACATATACACACTTTAAAGGTAATTGTTAATTTTAGTTTTATAAGAAACAAATACATGTTTAAGAGCCTTAATTACAAGCTCAGAGGAATGCAAATTGCATCTTTATAATGTTCAAATATTCGTTTCAGTCGTCGGGCCAGGTCAAATACAGATTGACGTATACTGAGGTAAATTAGAATTAAATCATTATTTATCAATTAATAAGGCTTGCAGTAACGTACAACTTAATACTACTACCTGAATCGAATGAGTAGACGAGTAGTTGTTTGTGTACATAATCATTCGGATTTTTATATTTCATATATTTCATATATTATATTATATTATATTATATTATATTAT
Organism: Congeria kusceri; assembly: GCA_027627225.1. Taxonomy (NCBI): domain Eukaryota; kingdom Metazoa; phylum Mollusca; class Bivalvia; order Myida; family Dreissenidae; genus Congeria; species Congeria kusceri. The sequence goes on from CM051027.1 coordinate 82,559,863, forward strand.
ATTATATTATATTATATTACATTATTACATTACATTATATTATTATGCACCCATCGAAGATGGCAGGGTAAATTGGTTTGCTAATGTCGGTCGGTCGGTCTGTCTGTCGGTCGGTCGGTCAGTAGACCACTTTCGTTTCAGCTCTTTGAGTCCAATAGTTTTAATCCGATCTTAACCAATCACACCAGGAATTGTTAAGTTATGGCCCTATAATTATCTAAAATTAGCCCGTTTTGCGGTTTCCAACATCTTTTTCATCTTATCTTAACTAAATCTGATGAAAGTGTTTGAGGTTATAAGACCTCCACCAAGTTCGATGATCGACCAAAACATCCCAGGAACTGTAAGAGTCATCATTCGTTGTGCTGTTTTTGGTGACCTTGCATGCTGTAATTACTTTACTTTGCAATTTATAAATTCCACATAGTTTTTATACTGCACGAATTACGTGTATGTGGTCTTCAGGCATCCTGTGATGAAAATTTCGTACCCTTTTAGGGGGTCTTCGTGCACTGGACCCTTCAACACATTTTGATCACATTCAAACTAATGGTATGAATTAGACAATCATCGCTTGGTTTTCGCCAGGTAACTATTTAAACTAGCACACACAAGTACATGGTAATGCTTGTGACTATTATTCGTTGCTAATATATGGCAAACCACATCAATAAATGGATCAATGACCATTTAATGACACGAGCAAGGAGAAAAAAGAGGCAGAACTGAAGGATCTATTTCGAAAAAAGCAAGCTTATAAATTACATCTCCAACCAACTGATGATACATGGTGGATGCATAATTTTCAAAAGAGTAATAATTTTAAACTTCATTTCAGGGTTCTAGGAAATGTTCTATACGCCTGACGGAGGGCTTTTCCGGAGCCCAAATCAACGTAACTGGTTTCATCTGCTCCCAGACCGGTGGGCAGGGTCATGGTGTGGGAGTGACAGGCGGTTACAACGAGGTGGATCCCACGGACCAGCTGTACACGGACATCCTGTTTGATTTCATTGATTATCTCCTGTTGTCGAGTTACCACATGATCGAGGTTATCATCACGGGCGTACAGGCACAGGTATTACATTTTTACAATCATATCATTGAAGTCATAGATTAGCATGGGACAATGTTAATCATGTTAATGATACCACGTTATAATTGCTATGCTTTCTTGTTATTGTTTTATTTACAGTTACATGTTTTATGATTATTTCTTGGCTTAGTGTTAGGTTCGGAGCGGCGCTTAATTTTTCATCATACGTCCTGTGCATTGACCATTCCATGACGATGACCCCAGGTGTATTCATGCTTGTGTTTTGGGTTTATCTTTCTTTTATTTGCTAGTGAACACTCGTGAAATAAAATACGATCTTACCCCGAAATAAACAAATATCCTCTATATCGTGCTGTGTTTTATAGGTAATTGGTCACTCTTTAAATAAAGGACTGTAGGATGTTAATAAGGCTTTATAACTCTCCTGTTGATGCAGCTAGAGTTTCATATATGAGGCGTGTTGTGGGAAAACCGGGCTTAATGCCGCACAAGCTAATCCGGGACAGCACATTCCGCCTACAGTGGATTTAGAAAGGACTTCCTTGAAACCGAAAATACCATAAAGTCGGAAAGTGCCGTCCTTAATAATCCTGTGCGGATTGCACAGGCTAATCCTGGACTACACTTTACGCACATGCATTAAGCCCGGGTTTCCCACGACACGCCTCATATTATCTTTTATACTCAAGAAACGTGTTGTAGGACTATTATAAACATGTCCTTTTCTGTGCTTGTCGGTAATGTAGAATCGTTACACTTACATATATCGCATGATTTATTTGATGTAAAATAAATGTTATTATTAACATAAAAGTTTAGATGAGCCGTTCAAAATTGAAAGATACTTTGATAATAATGATGACGCACATCGCACCATTTGGAATTTAATAGTGAACATTTTTACTTGACAGCTGTATATAATGTTGTTTACAAATCCACATTTTCTATTTAGTTTAAACATATTTTATTGTATATACATATATATTTATGCTACAGTGACATATTGTAGACAAATAAGTACATGTATTCAAAAGGATTGGGCCTAGAGTTATGCCAACATCATCAAGGGGCCCTTTCCTGTTTGACAAAGATAATATAAAGATTAGCAAGATGTCAAAGACGGCATTCTTCTACAGAGAGTGTGGTTTTAATGTGGATGCTGTTCATTTTCATTAAGAAACAACAAAAACCATATTAAAAAAAAAAAATAAAAATAAAAATAAATCAAAGAAAAAGGTAGAAAGAAAGAAAGAACATAACAAGTTCACAAAAGAATTATATATTTTTGTTTCATCATCTCCTGACCCGCCCGACCGCATTTGTGCATTCCGACAATAATAATAATAACATGCAACAGTGATAATAACAGTGATAATACACAGCAGGGTGCTCTAGGATGGTATTGATCCGTTACTAAATCGTTTTGTACGTTTAATAAACAGCTGGACTTCGTCAAAAACCTTAACGTTATTTTCATAATTAAGGGTTGGTATACCGAACAAAAGTTTCGTAGCATTTATTGGGTGGAAAGTACGGGTGCTTCTAAACATATGTAAACGCTCATCGCGATAGTGGGGACAGTTAAAGAAATAATGGTCTGCATCCTCAGTGTGGAAACCACAACTACAATTAGGTGAGTCAATTAAGTGATTTTCAAAGAGATGTGCTTTCAGATCACTACATTTATTCCTGATTCTAGCATGTATCAGCTGATACATTCTTTCTCCGTGTAGGTAATATGCAGGCACCAATGGTGTCTTATATTTTTCGTTAAGTTTTGATTTAAATTCACTTAAGGTATGGGAGTTGCGTGTATTAGAATCAAGTTCGTTCCATAAATGGATAGCTGATGGTATAACAGAGTTTGAGTAAATTTCAAGACGCCTAGGTAATGTGATAAGATTATCACCATTTCGTAAATTGTATGAAACATTTTCATGGACTGATGTAGGAAAGAGATCAGAAAGATACTCAGGGAGGATGCCATTTATATGTTTATAAACAAGAAGCAGCTTTTGAATGTTACGTCTTTTTTCCAATGATACCCAGCCAATTTCAGTAAGTAGATTGTTTATTGAAGAAGATCTGGTTAATCCACTAACAACTCTTGCTGCGTCATATTGAAGTTTTTCAATAAGATCTTTTTCGTATCGCGTGCAATTGTCCCAGACAATTGATGCATATTCTAATATGGGGCGTAAGTACGATACATAAATTTGGTTTAGAGTTCGGCGTTTTAACTTTAACTTTAACAGTCTCATGGATCCTAATATTTTGGATGCTCTATTGAGAATATTATCAATGTGTTTATGCCACCGGCCATCATGGCTAAATAAAAGACCTAGGTGCTTGTGGGTTTCAACAAAAGATAAAGGGTTTCCATCAAATAGTAATTGTGGCTTTGGTATATCCGATAGTGAAAAAAAGACAATTTCGGTTTTGGCTGGGTTAAAAGTAACAAGCCATTGTTTGGCCCAGTTGTTAATATGCATTAAGTCGTTATTAAGAGTAATTTCAATAAACCTGTGGTCATTTGACGTAACTGAAAGAGAACTGTCATCAGCAAACAAACGTAAATTACTTATCAATTTGTCAGAAATGTCGTTAACATATACAAGAAAAAGAAGAGGACCTAAAACAGAACCTTGGGGTACTCCAGCTTGGATAGCTTTGTCATTTGAAAAAGAGGAACTCACAAAAACCCTTTGGATGCGGTCGGATAAGTAGTTTGAAAGCCACAATAAGATATCTCCCGATATACCATATTGTCGAAGTTTAAAAATAAGCCCTTTATGCCAGACTCGGTCAAAGGCCTTGGAAATGTCACAAAAGACCATGCATGTGCTTTGTTTGTCATCAAATGCTTTACATATTTGATTGTATATATCAATGAGTTGATAGGTAGTAGAGTGCCCGGGCAAAAAGCCGGCCTGATACTTATAGATGAGATTGTTAGAGTTTAAATAATTATACAAATATTTAAAAACAACTCGTTCCATAACTTTTCCTACGCAACTAATTAAGGAGATGGGTCTGTAATTTGATGGCGTGTCTTTGTTTCCCTTTTTGAACAGCGGCATCACGTTTGCTCGTTTCCACGACTTAGGAAATATATTCTCTTTAATAGATCTATTAAATAAAGTGCAAAGCGGTTTACATAATGTAGTCGATGTCTGTTTCAACATTCGATGACTGATTTCATCAGGGCCGCTTGCTTTATTGATAATAAGTTTATTTAATACGTCCTTTATGTCTTGTTCACTAATATTAATATCGCTTAAAATCGTATCAGTCTTGGATTCAAAAGTTGGCAACGTGATGTCTTTGTCATCAACATTCGAAACAGATACAAAATAGTCGTTTAGTGTCGATGCTTTTTCGAAATCTGTAAGTGAAAATGACTGATCATTATTTATAAGTGGCGGTATATTGTTACAAAGGGACGAGTTGTCATTCATAAGGCTTTTGATCAATTTCCAGTACATTTTTGGGTTTGTTGACGATACATCGTTTAGATTAAATTCGATTGTGTTAAAGAATTGCTCTTTTGCATACTTCTTCATATTGTTAACTTTGTTTCTGAAGTATTTAAATGTGTTCCAATCAGATATTTTTCCAGTACGAATTGCTTTGCGTTTATGTCGATCGCGTGCACGAGACGTTTTACGAATTTCGGAGTTATACCATGGTTTGTCGTTTGGTCGAATGGATACAAATTTGTTCGGAATACACGACTTTACGAGAGCAAGAAACTGTTCAGTAAATTCATCGGTGATAGTATCGATAGGACCCGATTCTAGAAATGACCAATCAGTAGATTCTATACGTTCATTTAGTAACGTAAAGTTAGCATTTTTATAGTCCCATATTCTTCTTTTATATGGCTCTTCCGGTTTGAGAAAGTTTTTGACATGCACATATGTACCGTGATGATCGCTTATGGTTTTATCGGATTCGAACACACCGGTGTCAAAGCAATGTACACTACTTGATAGTACAGTTATATCTATTAGAGTACTAGAGTTACTTGTAACACGTGTGGGTTCGGTTATAACGTTACGTAAATTATTTACTGTCATAATGTCTTTAAGTTTATGGTTTGTAGGATTTAATTGATCTTCATTAACATCACCAACAAGTATTAAGTGTTGAGATATTTCCAAAGCTTTTTCAATACATATTTTTAATTTATTCCAGAAATCGACGGTCGAACTAGGTTGTCTGTACAGTGTGCATATCAAATAAGTATGTGTGTGATCCTTGACTTGCAGCCAAATAGATTCTGGTAGTATAATTTCGAGTTCTGATATTCGTTGCGGTCGAAAAAGAGATGATGTATAGACTATAAAACCCCCAGAATGTGCGCTCTTGTCTTTTCTAAATATTGTGTCGAAACCATCAATATATAGTAAATTGTCTTCGATGTCAGCTGACAGGTGTGTTTCGGTAAAACATAAGACAGTATGGGTACAATCGGCAAATGTGTCGCGTATATAATTCATCTTATTTCTTATGCTTCGAATGTTGAGATGAAATACAGTTAAACAGTCTGTGTTTAAAGGACCTGGGTTACACTCAACATCCCCGGAAATCATCAGAAGAAATCGTAAGGAAACGATGCATACAATAGGTAGACATGTATTGTCCGGAGACAAGTGTATTTGCAAAGTTATACTGCTTGCAAATACATAGAAAAAGGTGAGCGTTGCTAAGTTCAATGATTGTACATAAAGCAGTATGTTGTACAGCACGTGCATGACCTGTAACACGAATAGCATAAAAAACCTTTTAAAGCATTTTAAATTAAATACTGAAGTATGAACTATTTGATGCATGTGAACACCCCGAATCTTGCAATAATATAGACCGATTGCCTGCCTCCATTGCGTTATATCACTACCCATTGGGTAATAATGTAACTAGTGAAAAAGATTCGTAAATGGGACAGGGCATGCGGTCTAAAGCATGTTTGCAATCAAAACTGTTGCAAAAGGTTTTAAACTTGTACATCTTGTACAGTCGAACAAGCCAAGGAGATGAGAAACAATACATAAAAAACAAAAACAGAAATACATGCATTTGTACTGGCACAAAAAGTCCTATTTGTCAGTGGGATATTATGATTTCATAAAAGATATTTGAAGTCAATATACAGAGGTAGTAAAATTAAACGTTATTGCAGAAATTACATATTAAAACAAAATTTGAGCTCAATGTACAGTGGTGTTAACAACTGAAATTTTTCCGTTCATTGGGGTATTAAAAATTATTTAATTAACCAATAAGTAAATAAGCTGCCAGAAAGGATGTAACATGTTGATTGCAAAAAGTCCATTCAATCAATTGATTCAAATTTCGGATAATTAGGCAAGTTCAAATAAATACACTTATATTGGAAAACTAGTTTTATATATAATTTTTTTTTTTTCCATTTTGTTATCTCATTGATATATTTAGTAAACAAACCAATATAAAATATTATATAAACTTTGATTTATATGTATTATTATAGGTTCGTTCGACATTATACACAACAAGCTAGAAAAGTGCAACACTTTTGAAGTTAATGCTACTTACAATTTTGAATATTGTTTGCTCTATAATATTTTGATAAATGTACAAGTAAAAGGTCAACTAAAACAGAAACACGTGTAATTGTTATTTATAAACTTATTAAACAGTTAATCAAACATCAGATAGAAAAAATGTCATACTATAGCATGGTATTATATTAGATATCCAAATTGCAAACATAATGTAAGTTGTACCATCATGGGTAACAAAACACATTGAAAAGTGCACAATTTATTTTGCAATAATGTAACTTGCAGCCTTACATAGCATTTTCTCTATCGTAATAATTAATGAATAAAATGTGGTTTATGTGGTTAAATGGAAATAAAATATTACTTTTTCAGTTCTGGATATTTAATACTTCAGGATATTTAATAATGTACAATTAGATAAAATAGTGTTATTAAGCATATATGCTGTTTCAGATGATTTTAACAAGGGAGATTATTTGAACAGCATTTGTCTCCCTTCCGTTGGGTCACTAATCTATACATGCGCTAACATGCTAATGTATAAATAAAGTTCGAACAGTTAGAGCGTAGACCCTCTAAAATCCATTAGTATAATTAGGCATTTCAATTGTGCTCTACAGCGGGTTTTGCATAAGAAGGGCACATAATTACACAGATCGACCTGTTATTAACTCAGGTTGGCAATAATCAGACAATACACATCTCTGTGTTAATACACATATGTTTAAGAATAACAACATTGATTGGTTATATTATGATGATACACATTGTTACTATAACTAGACGTATGACAAGCGAACAATGTCCTAAACATTGAGGTTAACTTTAGTGACGGCCACGTGCAAAACGTGTACGAGTGTTGCATTTATTGTGTCGGATTCTTAAAGATATGATCTAAATAATGCAGTTAGTTTTCAAAAATGGATTTTTTATTGTACATTTTGAGTGTTGGGAGTTTTATATCAAGAGAAAGTGAACAATTCTGAACTTAGATAAAAATGGATTTTTTTTTTTTTTTTTTTTTTGGTACATTTTGAGTGTTGGGAGTTTTATATCAAGAGAAAGTGAACAATTCTGAATTTAGATACAGTGTAAGACAGTAAGCGATGAATGTAACGACTAGAGAGTGGCAATAAATGGTTTTATTGGGTTTAATTATCATTGAACTAAATGGAACATACTGTTGATTATAGTGTGTATTGTGTATATTAGCATACATGAAATATACCGGAAGTGTTTCTTAGTTGATATAAGAAAACAATTACGAGACTAAATTTCAGCAAATCAGGTGGTAAATAAGATATACTTGGATTAGTAAACAAATTAAGGATTAACGAAACAAATAGTGTGTATTGTGTATATTAGCATACATGAAATATACCGGAAGTGTTTCTTAGTTGATATAAGAAAACAAATACGAGACTAAATTTCAGCAAATCAGGTGGTAAATAAGATATACTTGGATTAGTAAACAAATTAAGGAATAACGAAACAAATACTGTAATATTTTCCCGTACCTAGTTAGGATGAGACTTATCCGAAGATAGTATCGGGTAGATATTATAGTAATATAACAAATGGAGTATTACGCTGGTACTTGGAGTATACAACTGGGAGATACGTAAGGTATGTACATAGCTTAAAAGTCACATTTGTTTTCTTTATTTGATTTTCTAGTTTTCGATCACACTTTTACCGATTGTACGTGTACAGTCAGTCCATGTGCTCAGCTTGCAGTGGCTTACCATCTCGGATTGCTGAGATTATTGTCCTGTCACGAATGTGTATGCGTTTGGCCATATTGCTCGAAAAGTCGGGAAGCATGCCGTACACTTTACATCCAGCGATCCAACTTTTAGTTAGCAGTTTATTACGAACTAGCTGTCTAGCTTCATATGCCAATTCCTCACGAAATTTAGTCAAATTTTCCTGTATGTAGACACCATCTTTCACATTTCTCCTGGCTTCATACAACCTTTGTCGAGCTCCACTATTTGTAAATTTCGCTATCACTTTACGTTGCACTCCCTCTTTCTTCTTACCAACTCTGTGGCACCTGTCAATGTCAGCTTTACTGAGGGAGATACCATTTGCAGCAGCGATTTGAAGGATTTTCTCCTGCACTCGATCGGACTGGGGATCACCTGTGTCACCTGGGATGTTGGTAAAGTTGAGGCACATTCGCCTGCCATACTGTTCAAGTTCGTCAATCTCAAGATATTGAACTTCCAGACTTTTACGTAATTTTTCGTTTTCGCACTTTAAAACCGCTATTTCCTCATTTAGATGATTGGTTTGACGACTTACTTCAGTGTCAATAAGTGACTTCACTTTTGTTGAAATTTCATTCAGCAAGTCTGGCTTTATTTGCTGCACAATAAGATTACTAAGCTGTACTATGTCATCACTTGTAAATTTTGACGCCATTTTGGTTTTCGCTGGTGATTCGGAAAAAACAGAGTCACTGTCGTATTCGTATTCACTTTCTGACTGATGTTTTTTATTAGACAAATTTTTATGTAAAGGAGAGGATGAGTTACGTTTTCTCTTTGATTTAGTTTTGGGTTTAAGTTTCTTCTGAAGTTTCGGGTTTAGCATTTATTCCGATGACCTCTATGTGCGCAGAAGAGCGCCAAGTCACTGTTTATGAGAAAATATTGTCAAACTCGCCGATAGACCACTAAATGATAACCAACGAGATGAACATACCTCAGTATATCCCTTTTATATGTAAATATCCACCACATATAGGACACGACCGCTTATTTTTACATTATTTGTACACTCTCGTTATCTCAGAGAAAAAAAAACGTCCATCTTGCTAACCGGAAGTTAACCATATCCATTTTCTATCGTAGGTGGTTGCGGGATACAACTACAAATACACCCTCCTCAAGGTATGTATAGTAGTGACAGTATCTACATGTCATCGCTGTACTCGAACATTTCATGTACAGTTTTTTTCAAATGCAGTTACTTGTTTTTCAGATGGAAATAATAACACTAAAAGTGTTTGTACGTATATGATCGTTGCACATTTTGGTTGTTATTTACAAGTGCAATGACTTATTTTCATGCGTTTGAAATTCAAAGTGCATTGCAAATTTCCAAACAAGCTTGTTATTACAATCACATATTCATACATACCAGCGACTGTTCATGTATGCCTTTACTAATCAAAATGCAGATACACTGTTGTTGTCTGTTTGTATTGTCTCACAACAACGTATTTTATTTTACGTATTTATTTAGCACGGCACCGTTTGTTCTTTGACGTTATTTGTTCAAGACTGGACTCAGAGGTACGAGGTTCACAATAACCCATGCAACCTGTAAACAGATGAAGGTCATATTGTATTCCAATGTGTTGTTTGGATTGATTAAACAATTAAAGCGCATCAAAACAGTCATTACTATTTATTCGTTGTTATGCATTAATTTGTTAACTTTGCTATTTGAGCACTATATTATCCGTTGTCAATAAAAGGTACATCAACCACAGTTATAACTGCATTACACCAAACCTGTCTACTTGAATGCCATTGTAGTCAACCAAAACTAAGACCGTTCTTGTTTTTCCAAGTTATAAGTCAAGTGGCATGTTGTTGTTTTCCATATGAAAACATTTACCTCGCTGGTGCAAATTAAGGTGTTCTAAAGAACTACATTTAGAAAATCTAATCCGAGTGCATGCTAAAACTTCATTATTCCAATAACATATCCAATTATTCAAAATCACACAGGTACATGCATGGCATTTAAGATGTATGTCCAACTGAACGGGGTTTTATCCAAATTCTTTACAATAGGACGTGGTTGTAGGCAAGGTGATCCTATTTCACCGTATATATTTATTCTTTGTGCTGAAATATTAGCTATCAAAATTAGGAAATGTAAGAAAATAAAGGGCATAAAAATTGACAATACAGAGTACAAGATATCACAATTTGCTGATGATACTTACTTATTAATGGATGGATCCGAAGAATACTTAAATACTACACTAGAGGTGCTACACTCCTTTTCACAATACTCGGGCCAGAAGGTTAATTTTGAAAAAACTCGTGTGGTTTGGATAGGGGCTTTGAAATACAGCACACGATCCATAAAAACTAAGTGGAAACTAGCGTGGGGATGTACTCAATTTAAATTACTAGGTTGAACATTTGATGTTGATCTTTCAAAAATGATTGAGCTTCATTATAACGATAAAATAGTTAAACTAAAAACTAGCATTGCATATTGGAATAGAACGGATCTAACTCCCTTAGACAGAATAACTGTTGTTAAGTCTTTGATACTTCCCTCGTTTATTCATGTTTTTGCTTGCCAAATCCTAGAAATCACATTATCAAAGATATAAATGAAAAACTCTATGAATTTGTTTGTCAGGGGCCTTCAAAAATCAAAGCCAAAGTCATTACAAAAGATTTCGATGAAGTTAGAAAGGTTATTCAAGGACAGAGCAAATTCATTAGATTTTAATAAGCTATGTAATACAGGTAGTTTATATGCAGTATTTGCTATGAAAGGAATAACAAATACTTTTTGGATTGATGTTTTAACCATATATTCTGAATATGTTAAATGTATTAGTATCGATTCTATTGAGAAGCTGTTAAATTTGCCTCTGTTTTATAACAGTTGTTTGTTGATCAACAACAAATACATTTTTGGGAAATATTGGTACGACAGTGGCATTCAGTATGTTAAAGATGTCACTAATGACAATGGACAAATCTTGTCATTGCAAGAGCTTCAAACAAAATAAATAGATCAGTTAATTTTTTACACTATGAAGGCTTAAAAAAAGTTATTTCAGCGTACATTGCCTCATTGCTAAATATATTACAAAGTACAAATGTACCCAGTTCTTAAACCGATAATTGTTAATTCATGCAACAAGATACTATATAATATGCTTAAATTTAACTCAGAAATCCCAACAAGTCACACTAAATGGAATGAGTATTTTGTAAATGATACTATACAATGGAACATTGTTCATGGGCAAGTGTTTGAAAAAACAAGTGATACATATATTCAATGGTTACAAACAAGGATTGTCCACAGAATATTGGGGACAAATTCACTTCTTTTTATAATGGGCATGTCGGGTAGTAGCGCATGCACTTTTTGCAAATTGTCGGAAGAATCAATTACCCACTTATTCTGGGAATGTAACACAGTGCAAACCTTGATTAAGGATGTTTTGCATAGTTTAAAAAATGCAAATATAAACATTGAAATTAATTGCAAATTGTCATTGCTTGGCGACACAAAAGAAAACGACAATTGTTTTATTCTTGTCATGGAAATTAAAAAGTACATATTTGCATGTAAACGGAAAGAAATTATCCCAAACTTTTCAGGTCTGAAAACTAGTCTAAAATTAGCGTTAAAGATTTATACAAGCACACAATATGCACCCAATAAAGATTTCTATTGGACAGTTATATGACTTCTCTGTAATTAGTATGTTAAAAATATTTATTCCATAGTTCAGTACTAGCATAGTAATGTTTTGTACACATGGTGTATTGTGTTGTGTATAAATTGTATACCCAGTTTAAATGTACCATCGTGCATATATATTAAAATTTGCTTGCATAATATGATGCGTATTATGTAATTCTGAAATCAATATAGAGTATAGTATATTAGATTATTGCAAAGCAGTCGTGTACCGACAGCAACTAGTAAAACTTGCATAATTATGTTTTGTTTTATTTTGTATTGTGTATATTATGAAATGAATAAAACTGTTAAACAGGAAAAAAAAAGATGTATGTCCAATCATGTAGTCAGAGGTCATGTTTTATCAAATAAGACCTGATTTTTACACCAAAGATCGACTCCTATCCTGATTAAAGCGTGTATGTACGATCTTACAACAGATATAGTGGCATAAATACAATTAACCGAATAAAAATAATAAATATATCGGTATTTCAATTTAAAATGGAATAAAAGTTAAAAACAAACATAGCGATTAAACGCACAATAAGCTCGTTTTAAATTACCACATAGTTTTCGTATGTACAGCCGGAAACTCACATACATGTATATACGTTGTCTTGACAGTTGGTTTAGGTTACACAACACTAATGAACGATGCAATAACTCGCCACTAGTTCATTTCTTCCGTATTGAAGTGTTTCCTTCGTCATTTTTATGGTTTTTTTTTGTTTGCTTTCAAGTTTTATTGTCACTTCAATCTTTTTATTTGATAATACTTGATATGAAAGATCGTACATGCACACTTTAAGGTTAAATGTAAAAATATTATAAGTTTTATTTTGTGATCAACATAGATCTGTAAAAAACATTAAAATCCAGTGAATTGTATATGCAAATATTGGTACAGAAACGTCTCAATAGTTGATAGTTTCCCTACAGTTGATCCTAGAACACGGATCTGTCAGGATTGTAATGGTCGGGATAGATTCCCTACAGTTGATCCTTGAACACAGATCTGTCCGGATTGTAATTGTCAGGATAGATTCCCTACAGTTGATCCTTGAACACGTATCTGTCAGGATTGTAATTGTCAGGATAGATTCCCTACAGTTGATCCTTGAACACGGATCTGTCAGGATTGTAATTGTCAGGATAGATTCCCTACAGTTGATCCTTGAACACGGACCTGTCAGGATTGTAATTGTCAGGATAGATTCCCTACAGTTGATCCTTGAACACGGATCTGTCAGGATTGTAATTGTCAGGGTAGATTCCCTACAGTTAATCCTACGGAGCCTACAAGGATCTGTCAGGATTGCAATTGTGCATACCGGTAGTCATGCCTTTCATAGTCTAACAGCCTGTATATAGACAATCAAAATTCATATCCTACGGAGCCTACAAGGATCTGTCAGGATTGCAATTGTGCATACCGGTAGTCATGCCTTTCATAGTCTAACAGCCTGTATATAGACTATCAAAATTCATAGCCTGACATATCCTGTATGTAGACTATCAAAATTCATAGTATAACAGCCTGTACTACAGACTATCAAAATTCATAGTGTGATTGTGGATCTCTCTTACATCTACATTTCGTGGTTGTTAGCACCTTGATTTGTAACGTTCTGTATTGTGCTTGTTCAGTGAAAAATAACCATAAGTGCTGAATAATAATTGTTGCCATATCAGGACTAAATAACAATATGTATTATACAACGTGACCTTTTGGGTAGTGTAGTATATGTATTAGCTATAATTGTTTCATAATAGCAGTTTTACGCGTGTTGTATTATTCACAATGCATGTTTCATTAAAACTTTTACAATGATAAGTGTGACTTCCTTGAAATAAAGTACGCGTTTGTTTAAAAAATATGTCGTTACCATTAGCCGCTAGGTCTTATAGTTAAAAGCACGCCCACATTTCATGGCCTCGTTTCACGAAATCGTGGCGGGATCATGTTACTTGTTTTGCCAATCCCTATTTGTAATTTGTAATTAATTAGTCTTTTATATCTACTGAGAAACGGAGAAATACGATGCCATTGCTTAAGTTTCCGAGAAACAATCACAAGCACATTTAATGGAAGCAGAGACCCAATGATCTGAGCGTTAAGTTCCAGAAGGTAATGGTCCTACATTGTAATTATTGTGCCATGTAATTACTTTACTCCGTTTACACTTATTGTTTGTGGTGGTCATGTGAACACCGCTATAGTAAAATTGGATGGAGCAAGTATTTCCAAGAAAGAATGATGGTGAACATGATTATGGTGGTAGTGAACAACAGTCGCACCATAAAAAGCTAATGTGAGGCGTGTCGTGGGAAAATCGTGCTTAATGCATGTGCGTAAAGTGTCGTCCCGGATCAGCCTGTGCAGTCCGCACAAGCTAATCCAGGATGGCACTTTCCGCCTACAATGGATTTATATATAGAAGAGACTTCCTTGAAACAGAAGATACCATAAAAGTGGAACGTGTCGTCCCGGATCAGCCTTCGCAGACTGACGACACTTCACGCACATGCATTAAGCCTGGTTTGCCCACGACACGCCACATTGTGTTTTTACCTTAATGATAATTAGTTCCCCCTAATCAGTAGTCACATCTCTGGATAAAGTGGGCTAAAGTGGACAGTATTTTACGGAAAACGCCGGTCACATTCATTCGTATGATTTAGTGCACAGATTCGTTCGCAAATACAAAATTTAATGTAAATCTTAAATCCTATGTGGGTCTGAAAATCAAAATATATTATAAAGTTTTGATTTTTAATATTTTATTCTACATATTTAAATTACCGTATTTGTTTATATTCCTCGTTATTATTATTATTAATATAATGTAGTTTTATTAAATACACTTCCATCGACATCTTATTTGGCATATACATGTGATCTTAAAATAGACTGGATATACAATATTGATATGCAAACCACGCCCAACTCTTCACAATATAAAGGTCAAACCAAAAAGCACCATTCACACGAAATCCATAATGGCGGGTTTTGACGCTTTTAAACCTAAGAAACTGTTCAGGCTTGTCTTGGACACATACTTATAGTAGTAGTCTTATAAATAATAATATAATACAGATTATTTACTAGACTTGCATTATTAAGACATTTTAGATTGGTCATGCAAAAATTGTGCCACTATGTATACGTATTTAACCTTACATGTTGAAGTTAATTTGTATGTTGACCGAGATATGTATGTAGCTTAAAATAAGTAAAGTTAACAAGGGCTGCGGTCGCAGTGCTGTATTGGATGTTTGCCTTGCAATTGGGAGGTCGTGAGATCGATTACTACTCGGTGAACGTTCGAAGGATCTTCCTCATTAGACATCCAGTACTGGTACCACTATTGCAACAGTTGTGGGCAATAAGTGTTTGGTACATGTACATATGTGAAACTCATATTGAACAACATATATTTATAGCTTCACCAGTAGGCATATTATTAAAGGCATTCACATGTAACGAAATAAATGTATATGTTATGTAAACACAATTGGTAATTTTTAGCACGATTTATGTTGTTTAATTGTTAAAGTATGTCGCAGTTAATGACCTAACGTGTTCTGACTCGTGATAACAAGTCCGAATATAGCCTTTAAAAATGTCTGTTTTATTTGTGTACAATGACATTATTGTGCTAACGACAAGAACAATTACGTGTTTTACTGAGGCAAAAGATTACTGATAAATACGACTAATGAGTCGTTATTTTGTGAATTCCATATACATTATTGTTCAGCCTTATATGATCAATGAAAATACCGAAATGGCATAGTCGCGATATCCTATTAATGTATGTCTGTACTAGACAGACAACTAAAACGGAGGTTTGAAAGTTGCACGGAAAACATACTTTGAAGCGGAGGTTTGAAATGTGCACGGAAAACATACATTGATAATGGAAACATGTTTTTCTCATATTTTCAACATACACATGTTAAATGGAAAAGCTTTGTGATGGTAAAAAGGATTTTGTTCAGGAACATTGACAAGTTAATGTTGTTTGTTTGTGTTGAATATTTTTTATTGTGCATAGTAGAATATGAATATAAAAAATATTTATTCTGTTTGTCCTGTTTTTGTAAGCGACCAATTAAAGTCATCGAATGAATAATTTTTGCAGAATTTTTTTTTATTTCATAGTTTTCCATACAGTTCGCGCAATACTAGTATTATTTGTGTGGAAATAAAACATTTTTAAGATAAAGTCGCTAATAAAGTTAGCAATTGATAATAATTAGTCAAAGGAAAGTGGCTGATGTCATCCAAAGGATAGTCATGCGATCTCAGATCCATAGCTATATAACTTATGTATACGTATGTTAATTGTTTTCTTGTTTCTTGTTCTTTTTTTCATAATGTATCGTGACATTGAGCGATTAAACAATTGACCTTACTTGACTGCGTGCTTCGTACATTATTGAACTTGGTGACATGACTATTCTTTATAAACGGTTTTGTTACCCTTTTTTGTAAAATCATTCATAGACTGTTCTCTTTGAGTTATCTTGTTGTTTTACTTAGCTTTTGATTTAAAGCTGACTGCTCGTTTTATTTTCCTTCATAAATTAAACAGACCTATTCACACATTGGCAAACATTACCATTTCTATTTTTTTGTCATAGATCCCAAGAAGAAAAATACATTATATAAAAAGCGAAATATAACACAAAGAAATTATTGAAAATATTGTATCGATTATGGATCATGATCAATTGTAATTTATAAAAAAATAAGTGGAAAATATAGTATCGATTATGGATAATCATCAATTGAGATGGACAAAATTATAAAGCGTTTGTAACGCGTTTTGTGTATCACATGGCTAAACACTATAAGTCCGAATGGCCGAGTTGTTTTTGCGTCAGATTTTTTAGGCCGAATGTCGTATGTTTGAGCCGCGGCAAAGGCAAATCTTTACTTTTTTCTCCTTTATTTGAAGTTTGTTTTATGTTAATCCAGTAGCTTTATTTTTGCAGTTAAGACATTTATTAACATGTTTCAAAATACGAAAATATGTGAAAAAGTTCCTTTAAGAGTGCATTATATTCGACAAAAATGGTTGTTTAAGAAAGAAAGAACTTTTTGAAACCAACAAAGACGAGATATACAGACTGTATCATATTTAAATGTCCTGACTAAATGTTCGTCTTTGCTATTTAGTCCTGAAATCAAAACATTCCTTGAAATTAACAGCCTTTATCTGTGAACGTGTTTTTCTAAGGTTAGAGGTACATTGCTTTGTATGTTAAAATATTTTTTTATGAGTTACTGTCGATTTATAAATTTTAATATAATACATGTATACTGTGCATTGATTAATATTAAATTCCAATATTAAGATTGCAACGAATACACGTTTGAACGCAATGAAAATGTGTATGACGGCTACCGTTATTCGGGGTGTTGAGAAAAGAAACAAGCAAACACAGTGTTTCCCAGAAAGGTCTGAAAACTGTTTCCCAAATATTATATTGCGAATGGCATTTCAAGTAAATTTGCTATCATAATCTGTGTTGTTTTTCCAACAATGGCATACATGTTGGACTTCTTCTAGGAGACAGCTCTTGTTGATTTTACAGAAACAATTACGGACATAAATGTGGATAAACTTAAATTTGTGTCCACACACCTTGAACTTCTTTTTGTATATTGTATTTTTTGTTTCATTTGTTTTAGTTTTTTCTGAATTGCTTGAATCAAGACTTGCTCATTTCACATAAATGCTGAATTACCGTTACTTAGAATTGTTGTACTCTGCTCGTCAAAATATTTGTACAATTATGCTACTGTTAAGGCACATTTTTTTCTTATATCTATATTAAATGGATAATCTAAAAATTATTTCATACAATTGTCGGGGTCTCAATAACAGTAAGAAGCGTAGAGATGTCTTTGACTTTTTAAAATAAAAAAGCACATATTTACTGCCTGCAAGACTGCCATTTTTCCCAGGATATGGAAAGTCAAATTTATTCAGAATGGGATGGGGAATGTTGTTTTAGCTTTGAATGTTCAAATTCAAGAGGTGTTTGTGTTTTGTTTAGTAAAAACATACAAATCAAAGTATATAAAACAGAAAATGACTCATTTGGAAACAATTTATTGCTAGACATGACATATATCGCAAACAGATTTACTTTATGCACTTTATATGGCCCTAATAAAGATATGCCCTCATTTTTTTACAGATATAGTTACAAAAATAGAACATTAAGAGAACGATGAATTTGTTATTTGCGGAGACTTCAATCTTGTACTGGATGTAAACTTGGATTATTCAAATTATAAATCCTTTAATAATAATCAAAAGGCTAGAGAAACACTAACGTCTGTAATCATGGATAACAATTTAACCGATACTTTTAGATATCTAAAAGGTAATGTCCAACAATACACATGGACACGGTTAACACCGTTACAGCAGGCTAGGCTCGATTTTTTCCTAACTTCTAATAGCATTTCCTCTAAAATTAGAAAATCAACTATAGATTCAAGTTATAAATCAGATCACTCAATTATTGTATTAGAAATTAGTTTTGGAGATATAGAACATGGAAAGGTTCTATGGAAATGCAACACTTCACTATTAAATAATATTGACTACTTAAATTGTATTAATACTTTAATTGAAAATATTAAGAGACAATACTGTATTCCAATTTATAATATAGAAAACATAGAAACACTTGACAACAATGACATGCAGTTTGTGATAAATTATCAACTATTCCTAGAAACGTTGCTTATGGAAATAAGAGGAAAAACAATTTCATTTTCATCATATTTAGCTAGGTTAAATAAAAACAATGAATCTAATTTAATTAAGAAAATAGAAGAACTTGAAAAATCATTAAATGAAACTAATAATGATCAGCTGCAGGAATTACAAAATGAATTGGAAAAGTAAAGGGAAAATATATTTAAAGGTTCACTTATTCGTTCAAGAGCTAAACGGCTAGAAGATGGGGAGAAACCTTCAAAGTACTTTTGCTCTCTTGAATCAAACCATTATACAAACAAGTCAATACCTTTTATTGAAACAGAAAATGGCACTAATTTAAATGATCAAAATGATGTTTTAAATGAAGCAGTTTCCTTTTATAAAACACTGTACAAAAGAAATGAAAATAAAATTGGAAATGACATAAATACTGATTTAGCTAATGCCAATTTACAGAAACTCAATAATGCTCAATCAGAAGCTTTAGAAGGACTACTTAGTATAAATGAAGTTGCCTTTACACTTAAAAATATGAAAAACGACATAAGGCCAGGCTCTGATGGTTTAACTGCAGAATTTTATAAAGTGTTTTGGAACAGATTAGGCCATTTCATAGTACGAAGTATAAATTATGCATTTAATAATAATTCATTGTCCACAACTCAAAAACATGGAATAATAACTTGCATTCCAAAAGACAATAAACCGCGCTGCTATTTGAAAAATGTAAGACCATTGCCCTTATTAAATGTTGTATACAAACTGGCATCTGGGACTATAGCAAATAGATTAAAACAGTACTTGATGTTTTAATTTCCAAAGATCAAACTGGTTTCATTAAAGGGCGATTTATTGGTGAAAACACTAGATTACTTTACGACATCTTGAAATATGCTGAAGATAATAATTTGCCTGGGTTACTTATGACAATAGATTTTGAAAAAGCGTTTGGCACATTATCTTTTAAGTTTATAGAAACTACTTTTAGATTTTTAAATATTAGATTTTTGGATATCCATGTTTTTGCACAATACTATGGCGTCCATACAAATAAATGGATTTTTAAACACCTTTTGCATTGAGAGGGGCTGTCGTCAAGGGGACCCGATAAGCGCTTACAGTTTTATTTCATGTGCGGAAATTCTAGCTATTAAAATTAGACAAAGCAAACAAATAAAGGGTATAACAATTAAAGACATATAATACAAAATATCACAATTTGCTGACGACACTTCTCTATTACTTGATGGATCTGAATCATCCCTTAAGTGTACGTTAGACATGCTTCATGATTTTTCAACATACTCTGGATTGAAAATAAACTATGATAAAAATAATTTAATTTGGTTAGGCTCTATGAAATATAGTACAAGGTCGATAAAAACAAAAAACAAACTGACATGGGGAGCAACATCTTTTAAAGTTCTTGGGATAGTGTACGACGTAAATTTAGAAAACATAATCATGAACAATTTTGATAAAAAAAATCAACAGTATAAAAAATTTAATAACACACTGGAATCGCAGATATATCACACCGCTCGGAAAAATAACCATCGTAAAATCACTACTTCTCCCTCTGCTTACTCATTTATTTGTGTCACTACCAACACCAAGAATAGAAATTATGAAACAAATTAACAAACTTTTTTATGACTTCATATGGGCAGGTCCAAGCAAAATTAAAAGCACAGTAATTGTTAAAGAATATAATGAAGAAGGTTTAAATGTGGTAGATGTCTGTTCTTTTGAAAAACAAATGAAATTAACATGGCTTAAGAGACTTGTGATAGGAGACGGAAATTGTTATACACTTGTTAAATCCTTCATTGATAAAAAAAAAAAAATTTAATACTGGTAAAATGTTTGTTGAAAAACTTTGCATAAATTTAAAAAATAAATTTTGGCAAGACGTCTTAAAAGGCTATATATTGTATATTGAAAAATTGCCTATAGTCAATAGTGAAGATATTCTCGATATGCCTTTGTTTAACAAAGAAAAGTTTAAATTTGGCAATAATTATATTTATATATTAAATGTCTGTATGAAAGAGGCATTCGATTTGTTAGAGACATATATTGATAGATAGAGAACGTTGTATCTCCAAAGAATCTTTGGACTACCAAATTGGAACAAATGTGAATTTTCTACTGTACCAAGGTCTTATAAAAGTAATAAGTAAATTTATTAAGAATTTTGGAGACATATTTACGTATGATAATAATATTCCACGACCTGTATTAGCAACATACGTAAAGAAAATAGTAACAAGTCCTAAAGAAGAAAAACATGTTTATAAAATATTTATTCAATACAGTAAAATCCAAACTTGTCAAACAAAATGGAATTCAGAGTTCTTTGGTATTGACTGGAAAAGTGTATATCCACTTGTGTTTAATATTAGTGAAGATAGTTATATCCAATGGCTCCAATATAGAATAGTCCACAGAATCTTAGGAACAAAATCCAATATGTTATATATGAAAATAGTTACTGATAATCTTTGTACATTTGTAAAAATGAAGTAGAAAATATAAAACACTTGTTTTGGAACTGTGTACATTCTCAACATATTATTAATTTTGCTATTCACGTTGTAAATAGAAATAAACCAAACTCACCTATCCATCTAACATGTCAGGAAATGAAACTTGGTATTACAACTTCAAAAATGAACAATTTAAATATTTTATGCCTATAAATTAAACGATATATTTTTCACAGCCAGAGAAAAAACAGAAAGCCGTCTAATTTTGGACTCTTAAATAGCCTCAAGCATTCATTAGAAATATATAAAACTACAAAAAAAACTTGACGAAGGATTAAAAGATTGGTCACCAGTCAGCATGTTTACAGATATTGCTTACAATGAAATTGAAATAGTACTTAATAATAATAGTAATTGAATACAGTTTTCAGCATTTTTATGTCTACAATGTCATAGCACATATAATATATACTCAATGCAATTCATTCTCTTTTGTTTATATTTTTTGTTGTGCAATATTATCTACGACATAGCATTGGTACATATACATGTAATGAGTCTATTCATTGTATTGTAAGTATATACAGTTTTGGTACATGATTATGTATTAATGTTATATACGTGTATATGTCTATTATGCATGCCTTCATGTGAAATATATGGTCCTACATAGCCATACATCGAAAATTAGTTGAATGCATGTGTACTAATTAAATTAACAAAGGCTGCAACAGACTGGTATACATCTCATGGAATGGTTGTGGATAATGGATTTGTAAGTCTATATTTCTCGATATGATTTTATATACTTTTAAGGTTTCACGACATGAGTTGTCAGTGTTTCTTTTTTCAATGTGTGTTTGTTATTTCCTTATTTAACCCAACTAGTGTGCAAGAATATTAAAAGAATATATTAATAACTCGGTTAAGAAAAAGTTCTATCCAAATAAATAATAAAGAACCACAACAACACATGGATCTATTATATATATTCATATAAGTTTTTGGATAGATTTTTGAAATACAATTTGTGATTATGTTATATGAATGTACAAGTATGTACATTCTTATGTAGTAACGACGTAAAAGTTTACGGCGCGACAGACATTTACTTTTGAGAGAAACATGGATTATTTTGTTTCTTGTCAAATTTAGAAATATGTGGGCTAAAATATAACATATACATTTGAAACATTTCTCTAGAATAGTTGGCACATTGGCATCGTGACATAGAATAGTGTTATGACAAGTTGCTTTCGTTTATTTTCAGGAATTTCGTAAGTTTATCTGTCTTTACAATCAATTTAAGGAAAATTAGCATCCTAGGTACAAACGCCATTCGTATCATTACACATTACATATAACCTCTGGGGTATTGTATATGCAATCACATAGTAAAACATTTGACACTGTGTTAGAGTCATTCTTATGTTTTGGCTCGCATGAGTGTGGATTATTTAGTCCTAATGTAGAATAATATATTCATGTACATTTATAAAACATGTATCTGTTAATAAAGGAATATAGTGATATGAATGATTTTCTTTGCGTAGAGCGTATGATACAAAATTGTATAAGGTACTTTTGATTACGTCTACCCAACACGAGATACCCAACGTAATGTTTGTTTTTAATGTGTTAAATGATGTAGGGCAAACGTTTTGAGGGATACGAACGTTGAATCAATTGTCAGTTATGTACGGTTGTGAA
Organism: Congeria kusceri; assembly: GCA_027627225.1. Classification (NCBI taxonomy): domain Eukaryota; kingdom Metazoa; phylum Mollusca; class Bivalvia; order Myida; family Dreissenidae; genus Congeria; species Congeria kusceri. The sequence goes on from CM051027.1 coordinate 82,582,871, forward strand.
TAGTTTACTAAATTGGTGATATAAACATTAAATAAATGAAAATGAAAAGAAATTCCCTTTAGAAAAATGCACACAAATTGCTCAAGGGACGAGGTTAATTGATGGCTATAAAGCATTTTATATAATATGCAATTTAAGCAATATAGGTAAGAGAGTATAAAATAAAACATAAAGGCAGACATAATACCCCAGGAGACGTATCTGTATTTTATTTCCAAGTGGACTTGATATTTTGTTTTGGTAACATATGATGGGTTTCAAAACAAAGACATTTAAAATAAATAATGATACCGAAATACATGTCTTTTTTATGAAATTATGAATCCTAGAAACTTGGACACATAAGGTAAATCAACATTTAATGTATGTATATTAATACAAACATATTTAAATTGTCGATCATTATATTGGCATGCATATTTTTTCATGACCCATCTCTTAAAAGTATATATTGTAAATGTATGTTATATATTCTGGGCCATGGATTTTGATTAAAATTAGTAAATCGACTTGATTAAGAGTTTATGCTATTTCTTGCACATGTTATTCGTGCATGCGTGTTAGTTCATGTATACGTACCCTTAATTGGCAATATTTCAACGGTTTATTAGTTTGTATTGTGTTATTGGCAAAAATACAAAAATCATGTTGTGGTACAAATGGGGGGGGGGGGGGGGCAGGACTCGATAATAACCCCGGCAAATCGATAATGGCCGCCGGAGCTATTATCGAGCCATGCCCCCGCGCCACCATTTATTGACCTGTTTAATACATATGTTTTTCAGTATCATTTATATTCGTTACTTTTGACATTCGTGTTTTCTTTCAATTTATACTATATTTAAATCTGGGCAAAAGAAATAAGTCAATGGAAACAAATTTCACGCTTTATTTACATCTTAATGTCTACCCAGTAAAGGTCATGGCATGGCATTTTAAGTAAGCATTTTATTTTCGTAGAAGCCACCTCAGAATTGTTATGACGCAACATGGGTGAACGTAGCTTTAAAATGGATTTAATTTTATCTTCACACATCTACATTTGCATTATTGTGCATTTAGATAATTACATATATATCACAGTTAAATATGATCATACGTTTAACAATAGGAAATATACATTTGTAGATTTGTATTCCTAATGCCCAAGCCCGTGTGCGTGCTATCAAGTACATTCAGGTTATAGATCTATACGTCATCGGTTGTTTAGTGGTGTCATTTGTTCCAACAGATCTACTGTAGTACGTTTACTATAGATTGTTTTTCTTTTTTTGTGGAGTTTAAATTTGGATATCATGTCTACCACAGGTACTTGTAACAATGATTTTTTAATGTTCCATACGTATATACACTATAATAATAGTATAGTGTATATACGTAAAGTCATTGAAGGAATTCCGAATCACTGGCATAGTTCCGGGTCACTTTAAGATTAATGGTTCTAAAAATAATTGCAACCTTCCCATTTAGATTTTTATTAACTGGTGTTTGAACAGCAATACATATGCAGTAAATCACCAAAGTTTCAACTCTGTACGCTATTCACTGAACCGACACGGGGTATTATGAGTAATACATGTAGAAAAATCTACCTGAACACCGGTTGAAGAAACAAGGGTATAGTTTATTCATCGCGATAAAACATCCAAAATGTCCGGTGAATGGGCACATTTATGATATCAATTGGAAAACAAATGTATAGTCTGTGTAATTTATCCATAAGAAAACACCTGCTTTCCTAATTACTGCAGAAAACAACGGTTATATCAACACATGCGTATTGGGTGTTTCCGGGTCACTTGAACGGACATCATTGTTTAAGGGGGATATGTCAAGCAATTTCTTGTGTATATGCTTTATGGAATATCTCCATAGGTTGGTTGGGTCAGTAGAGTCAAGCACCATGTAAGACAATTATTTATTGACCAATATGAATTGTTTGTTACGCAAATAAGGATATATTATATGTATGCTTCTCATAGGTTTGATTTACTCTTCTGTTAGTAATAAATAACATAATAGCTTTTCGTGGTATTCCAAACTGAAGACTGGTGCTAGCCTTGGCGAACAAAGAAGATCCTTCAATGTTTTAATGTTTTCAGATAGTTAATCTCATTAATATCATTATTACAGTTGTATGTGAATGAATTTTGGATTGTTTATCGCATTCCGGTTCATGTAGATTTTATTTATTTCGCGGATTATTTTAATTCTTTTAGCTGGTCTTTTTATTATAATTTTACCATTCAAAGGCATTGACAAATGTTGATAAATTATAAGGTGATTTTATCATTGCAGTCTAACATCTGAAAGACCATGTCCGAAGACTCTAAATTCTCTCACCAAGTCTCAAGAAAAAATAGTTTTACCACCTGTCATCAAATATCAGGGCAATCTAATTAACGATGAGAGTGACATCTTATATGCACTCAATAACCATTTTACTAACATAGCTGACACCAGTCAAAAGAGCGAATTTGACATCAACTAATATAATTCTTTCAAATCTAATTTAACCAATAAAATAAAAGATAAATGTTTTTATGTCAATAATATAAACGTGTTTAAGGTCCGAAAATTAATAGATAAACTAGATTCTTCTAAAGCTTGTGATTTAGATAATTAAGTTCCAAAAATTCTGAAAAATTGTGGTGATACAATCATTCCTTGTATAACTTCTCTCATAAACAAATGCATTGATCAAAGGGTCTTACCCCGTCAACTCAAAGATGCCTATGCAATCCCTTTATACAAGGGCTTCGATAAAGATAATGTAAACAATTATAGACCTATATCAATACTTCCAACTATATCAAAACTTTTTGAAAGACACATTGGAAATCAACTAAAACACTTCATTAGCAAGCATTACTTCACACATTTCAGTCTGGTTTCCGTGAGCACCATTCCTGTCAATCTACGTTGATTCCGGAAAACTCGCTATTTCTTGATTTCCAAAAGGAATTTGATTTGGTGGACCACACGATTTTGCCCCAGAAATTAAAAATGTATCATTTCTCAGAAAGTTCCTTAAAACACATGACCTCATATTTATCACAGAGGCGGCAGTGTGTTAAAGTGGGTAATTTCAACTCGTCTTTTCAGTTCGTCAAAAGTGGTGTTCCCCAAGGCTCAATTCTAGGGCCTCTTCTCTTTCTTATGTACCCCGGTATATAAATGATATTCCGTTCTTTCTTCAAGACTCTACCATAGATCTATATGCAGATGATTCAACTCGTCATGCTACTGGGAATAATGTTTTCGATATACAACAATCTCTTCAACAAGATTCGGATATAATAAACGATTGGTGCCATAACAACCACATGTCCAATCATCCTTAAAAAAGTAAATGTATGGTGCTGTTGAAACCTCGCATGGCAGCAAGTCTACCCTCCTTAACTTTGTCAGTTGACAACCATACTCTCGAACAAGTGTCTACATTCAATTTGTTAGGGATAACAATTGACAAACATTTAAAATGGGATGCTCAAATTCAAAATGTATGCAATAAAATAAATTCGAAGCTGACACTCCTTAAAAAAATTAATTATTATCTTAACCTTGAAAATGTTATAATTCTTACATTCAACCTGTGATGGACTACTGCTGTATAGTGTGGTGTAATGGCCCAAAAAGTAAACCTTTGCAACTGCAGATACTTCAGAAGAGAGTTGCAAAGATTATTCTTTTCAAACCAACACGTACTCCTTCTGCTCCTTTATTCAAATAGTTGTGTTGGTTAACCTTTGATAACAGATGCAAATATCTCACATGCACCATTATACATAAGTTTCTTCTTCATAATATTCCGTCCTACTTTCACGAGATTTCTCAGCTTTGCAAACAATAACACCTATGCACTTCGATCCTCCACCCGTTCAGATTTATCATCACTTACATTCCAATCAGAGTATGGAAGAAGAACTTTTTCTTATTTTTCAAGGCAAGAGTGGAATTCTATTCCTATTTATTTACGAAGTACAACAAATGTGAATACTTTTAAATATAGATATAAGAAATACCTTTATGATCTTCAGTAATGCTTTATGTATTATTCTGATTCTTGACATAATTTATTTTGCTGTTTGTGACTTGTCTGTGTGATTTTTTTTATTGTTCTTTATTTCTTCTTTATTTATTTATAAGTTATAACGAATGTGTTTTTGTAACTGAGTGTTCATGAGGTTACTTTTAGAAGACCACATTGTAAAAAAGTTACGTTTTAGCTTAATGTGAATTCTTCTTGAAATAAATGTATTATATTATTATTATTATTATTATTATTATTATTATTATTATTATTATTATTATGTATGCTATATGGCTTTGTACCTGTTCATATATTGACCCACATCCTACATGACATATAAATAAGATGACAAACGTGGGAAAATCGTCAATATGCATTAACTATTATGTTGTGATTATTTGTTGTCCCGTTTCCAGAAATGAATAGATCTTCCTAGTGGTGTTATTTTACAACTACTAAGTCAGAATGACAGTTAAAATGCTTTTAAAACAAATCTTAAAGGAAACTATAGCAGAAGTGTCAAGTGACCCGGAACACAAGTAATTGATTCGGAACCCCTGCAGTCAGTGCATACAGTTCAACAAAACATTTAACAACAATACTTAATGTTACAAAATGTTTAAAACACGCATATTTAAGCTGAGATATCTGTCTTCCAACGTATATTTAGGTTTACGTGACTAAAAGTACATTTAAAGAAAGCGAACTAGCTTTAACAAAAAAGAATTAATTATTGAGAAAATTATTTTACAACGCTTATATACTTCCGGTTTTTTAATACTGCTGTAGCATATGGGGAAAAACATCGCAAACGCAAATGAAAAAAATGGCAATTCTGCAGAAGAGAGCTCAAAAATTATACTTTCCAAACCCAGCAGAAACCCGTCTCGCGAGTTATTTAAAGAACTTAAATGGCTCACATTTGAATATCTGTGTAAATATCACACAGTTGTTTAAGTTTATAAATCACTGCATGACCTGACGCTAGTGTATATACGAGAACTTGTTAGTATTACTACAAATGAAAATTATAACTTTAGATTATCTGCCAGACAAGATATTGCACATATTCGTTACAAGACGCAGTACAAAAAGCCATCGTTTGCAGTTTACAATGTAAATGTTTGGAATATTTTACTTGAACATAAACGTAAATCAAATTCTGGAAAGTTATTGAAAAGTTGTTCTAAAAAGTTTCTGCTGGATAATCAGTTGAACGCAAATTCATAAATTGTATCTTTGCTTGAATTTAATTGTACACGTGCAATATAAATTACATGTATGTATACTTGTGTGACTGTCGCTTATTTAATTGTGTTGTTTTCAGTCTATTAATATTATGTAAAATGCGATATGATAAATGAACAATGAACATATAAACATATTTTTTTTGTTATGAAAATAATGTATATATCAATATCTTTGTTAATGATGTGTCCTTTACATGTATTTGCGTAGATATTGTTTTGTTTTTTGTTTGTTACAATTGTTCATATTTACATTGAAGGCCGCATTGTAAATAAGTTAATATGCGTTTGTGTATAACTTAATGCGTTACCTTCAAAAAATAAAGATTGTATATTATTATTATTATTATTATTATTATTATTATTATTACTATTATTATTATTATAAGAGAGCGGTTTTGTCGTTAGTGACCCGGAACTACCCAATTGATAGTACTGTACGGAACATTAAAAATTATTGTTACAAATACTTGTGATGTCTACAAGTACAATGCACTGGTGTGGATTTGTTTTAAGATTTATGTTAGGTAATGCTGAAGTTTGAAAATTCCAAGGTCGGATTGAATGTCTGTAAAAATCTTCGTCTGTTGTCTTAATAAATTAAAAGTGGTCTACAGGATCCGTTAAACTTTCAGCAAAGGAATAGTGATGTAAATGTGGTAGGTCAGGAGCATTTATGATGTGGATTTAGTCGTACTAGCAAAGCACCTCTAATTCTTGATGATGTTTGGGGCTTGTTGGCTTAATCAGCCGAAAAACAGAATTTCTTGATGACACAGGTATTTTTGCATTTGTTTACTTCCTATTTTAGTTATGTGGCGATCGGATGTGATTTATTCAGTCTAAAGCAGTTTCCGCCATTTTTGAGCTTCGTTTAGGTGTTTGAAACTGCCATAATGCTGTCTCAAAAATTTCAATCTCACTTGTCAGCCACCCTTCCCGTGAAGTGACGTCAAAAGCGCACATGCGAGAGATCGGCGGGCAATTATCATATACTTTTCGATAATAACATTTCAGGAGCGATATTGGGCCGTTTTCCGTACACAAATGTTGCTATATAAAGTAACATATCAATTAATATGCTTATTGTATTATTTCTACTTAAACTATAAAAAAAAACAATCATGAAGTTAAGCTTTTGACGAATTCACTATACAAAAAATGACACTTCATTCATTTAACAACCTTATAGTTGAATTTGCTATTGGAATTGTGTATATTCTGTTCGTTTTTTTTTTCTCGTTTATCTAATTTTCGTAGTTTTCAGAATGTATTTTTAGACATTCTGGTTTTAGTACATTACCGGAAATGTTCACAATTAGCATACCGAAGAAATTAGTTAAATGATAAATTAACAAATTCTGCAACAGACTGGCGCACACCTCATGGTATGGTTGTGGATAATGGATTTGTCAGTCTGTATTTCTCGATTTGATTATATATATTTTTAATGTCTCATTTAATGCGTATCAGTGTTGATGACTCAAGTTTTTGCAATATTCGTTTCGTTTTTTTAGGAAGATTGCTCATATTTTCTGATTTATACTGATACCACTAATTTAAATTTACACTGCACTGTTAATTTGAGAAATCATTTGCACGATTACATATTTCCTTATTTCACCATGTTTATTAACCGAATCAGTTTAAGAGAATATACATGTAATGGTAAATCGGTTAATAAATCTACTTTGTTTGTAGGAATACAAAAACATTGCGAGAAATGAATCTGCATATCCATGTAATATATTACAAGTATTATTGCTATGGTTTGTGATTAAGTAATATGAAAGGTATTTTTTAATATGCGCTGTGGCAATGTTTTCAATTTATACGTATCCATGTCTGTAAAATGTTAAAAATATAATTATATACCATTATGGAGCCCAAATATTTCTAAATTTGACGAGAAACAAAATAATTCATTTTTGTCTGAAATTTATGTCGTGCCATTTACTTTTACGTCGTTACTACATAGGATTGTACTAACATTCATATAATTAAATCACAGGTTGTATAGCAATTATATTTGATATAAGTTACGTGAATATACATGTATATAGATCCATATGTCGCTATGGTACTTTATTCCTATATAGAGAGAAGATTTATATATATGTACACTGCTTCGGTAAAATTAATTTGTTGAATAAGGAAATATGAACACGTGCAAATGTTACTGAAATTATTAACAATACGGTGTATTTTAATTTTTTGGGCGAAATACAAACTACATAACAACTCGACAAACAAATATTGCCAAAACCTGGACTGATCAACACTGACACACACGTCATGAGACATAAAAAATATATTAAATCGCATAGAGGAACAAATCTATAATCCACAATCAGACCAAGGTCAGTCGGCTGCAGTCTTTATTAATTTAATTAGTGCACCAGCATTCAACTAATTATCTCTACATTATGTGAGTGAAAATGTTTATCTTGGAAATGATTCTAGGCAGTGTAACCAGTTTGGAACAGGTGTGTATGAATTATGTTCAATGTGTTTCAACAAAGGACTATGAGTTGTTCAATCAGTGGTTTTCATCACTGAACGCGTCTCAAATAAATAAACTTGATCTCTGAATGTCATGTTTTTAATATACATTGTCGGTAATATGATAAAATCATAATGCTCCTAAAAAATGTAAAATTGGAATATCAGACATGAACTAATTAACAGATTTTCTCAGCACAAAAAATGCCAGTCCAATATTAAAAAGAGAAGCAATGTATTGGAGTCTCTGACAATCTCAAGAAACAAGTATTGAATTGAATTTTACGACAACATGGATGTTTAAAAAAATGATGAAAAACTAGAGACCATTATAGGTTTTCCGGCAATCCCAGTCTTAGAAAAATGCGGCATATTTGAAAATAATAAAACGACATGTTGAACTAATATACAAAGGAACGAGTATTTACACAAAATGACTATATCACAACATTGTTAAATCTTGTTTATTGTATAGGTATTTATTCTATTATCTAGATAGAGGACACGTTTCTTTTTATTAGATACATTTAGTGAGTGACGTTGTTACAAAATTAAAGTGAACGCAGTATTAGATTTCTGAGCTCATTACAGCTCTGAACTATTAAGGTATGTGATATTAGTGGTTTCACGCTATCACGAAATCAAAATTTATGTAAGACAAAAAAAAATTAAAAAAGACATCGCATGTATTTAACACGTGGACATTGTTAAACTTATAGTGATCATATAGTACAGACATCATATTATTTTAACCATAGTAGTTATATACACATGTACATGTAACTTGTAAAACATAGGCCGCATGCAAAGCATTTTAAATAAAATGGAACAAGGTCAACATACAGCGCAATTTCCAGTAGAGAACATTGAAATATAACCTTATATAATATCAATGTTTTCAATGTCAAAATAATTGACTACCATAAGAACGCAATACCCTTGATCTAGATAATTGATTGCTTGCTCGTCTATTACCACGACGCACATCCTATGGTAATGAAAATGGATTTGTCAATACACGTTTGGAAATAGGGTACCATTTACACAAGTATTTTCATATTAAAAAAAAAAAGCAAACGAATCAATATCCTTCATAATATTGTATATTTAAACAGACTTGCGACGATCATCAGCTCGTACGTAATTAAAGATAAATGTGTCATATCTGCCTGTAGAAACCTCTAAATAAGATAGCAGACATAACGAGTCCTGTCATGAACTTTATATAATTATTTATCATTGCATTAACGCCGACGTCATGTTGGTGTCACTTCTGTTTAATTGCATATATCCGTTAATAAAGGATTCGAACCTGAAACAACGCAACGTTGTTTTTACTCAACCACTTTACGAAATTTTCTCATCTAATCTATACCACAAATTTTCAATCTGACAAAACCCTACCGACCTTCGCTTTTAATTAAAGGATTTTTTATTTATATAATTTGTTAAAAACCGTTTCTTCGCAGCTACAGTCTAAACTGACACAGTATTTTTGGATCAACATTTCTCAACATTTATTTGAGATAGTGTATACGTGTTTTTCAAACACCCATATCAGTCCATTATTAAATATGTTACGTACGATGAACAATTAAAAAAATCATTTAAACTATACTAAACGAAAACGCTTACAAAATCTTGTAATTAAATATTACTTAAGTTTGTTATGATTCATGAAAGCTACTGATTATAGTTTCAAAATTATGCTTGATCTCGATTAGAATTGCCACTAAGCAAATCCTTCAAACCCAGACATATAACTGATAGTACTTACTTGCAAACATTGATTTGTGTTTCTCGCGACGGTTCTAAGATTATGTTTGTGTTGTCGTTAGAAAATCCCACTCCCTCTATTTCTAGTAGTCTTCAGAAGAAAATCGTATATCCTGGTTTCTAAGTAAATCTGAAGATCTGAAGACCAAACTTTGAATTAATAGCTAACTACTCACAAGTATCAATTATTCAGTGCATGTGTGCTTTACAATGCGCTTCGTAAAGTGAGATATGCATCGACAAAAAATCATGAAAACAAATCATTACAGGTTTATTTTAGTAGTTATGTGATTATTCAACGTTTTCACAGTGTCGTTAATGCTATCAGAAAATGTCTTGCCCTTAAAGACGTTCGCAACAAAAATAAAATGATTGGGTTAATTTCTCCATTTGCTTCATTATTTCTGTATTGTATATATGTTACAATATACTACTTTCAATCAATAAATATAAATCTTTGTTAGTCATTAAGTTCCAGTCATTGGTTAAAAGTTCATAAAGCATTATAATCAAAAACACACGTATTCAATGTATAGCCAAACAAATTAGGTCAAGAAAACATCCATTAAATATCTATTCTGGATTACCTGCCCGTGTCACTACGTTAATGGGTCAGGCTCAAGGTTACGCATTCCCAATAAATTCCTTCATTGTTACATATAAAATATACAATGTTTGATCTCAATTTTCACCTTGACCAAGCTACGTTTCAATATATCACCATACATCGTTGGAAAGATAAGGCCATAACCTTTTGAAAAAACAGCATGTCAAAAAATTCTATATGTTGTAACTCAAAATATTTACTTTAGAATAAACACATCGGTTTTGACGGGCATGGAGGCTGCCATTTTGTGCATGAATACATGGGCCAAAAGTTATGAAGCTGGGAACTACTAAGAATAAAGTTGTGCCCCCCAAAAAACTTTTTTTCTTATTTCTTACTTATATACCTTCAAATTGATACCAAAGCATATCATTTAAACTGTAATTTAAAATTCATATGCATTATACACTGAACCATATGTGTTTATTATCTAACTGGCAGCATGTCACCCTGAGGATGTGACTTCCGTTTTGGTGTAATTTGACCATAAACTAGAAATCCGCGTACTAACAACAACAACAAAACGATATAAGTTTATGAATAAAAGTTTATAAACCAAGAGTCTATTTAAAGACCACAAATTATTCGAGTGGATAGAGGTAAATAGACTTTAAAACACTCTTATGATTTGTGCTTTCAACCGTGTATATTGAGATAATGGACACTTAAGTAAGTGAATGGTGTTTCGGATAACTTCATCATCTAACATTTCGGATGAAATTTATGACAATAATTTATCATATTTTATGTCGGTGTTTTAATGTTTCGTAAATAATATTTTAGTTTTAACATGTTGATACACATCTAAGATGTAAAAATTTCGTTAATTTTATGATTAAATTGCTGTAAACACTATAATTACTTTTAGTAAAGTTTTGAACCATAGATCTTTTCTAATTCATTTATATTATTATTATTTATGGATATTTGTTTCAACACAACATAAGAATTTATGAAAAGAAAACATTACATTGACATAAAAGTTTAATTCTAAAATATTATTTTGTGTTATATTTGTTTTTCAGGTGGTTAATGAACGTTACGAAATCATCTGCCTGGTTTTCAACACATAACGGATCAGATTGGATCGGAAACTGACCATTCATATGGTGCTAATATTCTTGATTACCCGCCCTTATCGCTCTGTTAACTGACAACTGCCCTACTTGATTAAGAGGCAGAGGGAAAAGGCCGTAGAAATAATTTCATGACCAATGCCCACACAAGTTATGTGGAATAACTGGGAATCGAACCCGCGATCCTCGGATTTGTAATTCAGCGCTCTACCAACTGAGCTAGCCGGCCCGGCCTATTGCTGAACTGTTCTGTAATATCAGTCTGTGCATCCTAAAAACATGTTATATTGTGGAAGTGATGATACTGTTTATCGCAAAGAAGCATGATTGAACATACGTGATTCAACAATTTTGAATTATCCAAAAATGTATGTTCAAAACTTGAAAAAGTAAATGGTCTATTAGCATTATTTTCAACACTCAAAATATTGTAGAGACATTATACAGGGCTCTATGTCTAGACCCGTGGAATTGGGAATTTGAGCGTCAATTCACCTGACATTGGGAAAAAAGTATAATTGTTCGATTACTAAACTTTAAATAATTTATTGTTAAAACTACATAAAATAGAATATTCTTTACACACACAAATCAGTAAAATGGTTATAACAACTTCAACAGTCTTTTATTCTACATTTGACACCTCTTATTTCCAATAATCTGAGAGTCAAACCATCAGTTGGGAATTTTAGGACTGGATTTGGGAAAAATTTGCTCTTTTTTGCCATTGGGAATATGATCCATTAACGGCGATAAAACCAGCTTGAAAAAAAGCCCTGCATCATAATACAGTGTCTGTTGTACTGCATAAGAATAATTGTTACCTTCATTTTATGGATTTAAAAAAAGTTTATCCATATGTATATACAGGATTACAAACAGTGTACATTATATTCTGAATATATGTATTGTTGATGAAAATAAATACTGATTTTTGTGTTGTATCTGTCTTCACAGTATGTCAAGTTTTCATAAACTTTGTATAAACTTTCAAGTACACAAGAGTTACTGCATATCTCACAATAAACAATTAGGTTTGTCAGATTTTTTAATGAGTTGTAAACAAAGTCAGTATGACATGTGTTCAGGATTCACTTCTTAATTTCATATTAAGGAATATTCTAGTAGTCTGCTCAGTTATCTAATTGAATATTTATACAAGAAAAAATAAATAACAAATCTACTTCCATAAAAAGTACATAGCTATTATACAAATAATATATTTATTATTTAATCAAAGTTGACTATTATATTAGTGTGAAAATAGTTTTGTCAAATGTGAAGTTTAAACAATCTTAACAAGCTAAAAATTAATGGTATGATACTGATTGTATTTATTGATATGCATATATGTTGTTAAATACATATAATGTGAGGCAATGCAAGAACATCCCAAAATATCATTTTCTATAGAAATGTCTGTCTACTGTAGCACTAACATCTGATGTGCACACCTGTTGGTGTTGTTGTTTTTTTTTAGATTAAGAACTGAGCCTTTAAAAGCAAATACAGGTATTTTTAAGGATTGTCATTTCCATTTTATAAACAATGCCATTTTTTTACATTATGTCATTTTTTTGTTGCACAAAGAAGTTACTTTGACAAAGGATGTATCTGTGTAACACAATTGAATTCTGAACAAATTTCAAGAGTTACAGTAGAACACATATGCATCAGATTGTTGATTCAATTTCTCAAATAATCTCAAACCAGTAAAATAAAACATGCATTGCGTGCCCAATAACGCTGAGGTATATTCAAGTGGATTCAAGCAACACATTAAGTATTGGGATAGTAAACTGTGGTGTTTCATTGAGCATATTGGTTTCAGACTATTAAATAATATTATTTTCCCATTATGGCCAATATATATTTTTATGCAACACTGAGAGTATTGAAACGAGTCATTACTCCGAAACCCCATACTGGATTTTTTATGTCCGAAATACACTCCACTTGTGTTTTCCTCTGTTTTAGCATTAACGTGTCGCGCATTGCACAAAATCTTTTTTCTTTGTTATATAACATAAATTTGTTTCAACTAGGTCGTGCGATTTAAAGATGGACTAATTTTTGTCAAAATTGCACAGCCGAAATTGTTTTGGTTTGTGCCAGGCGTACTATCATAGTACGAACCGGGAAACAGGCTATTAAATATCACCTTTCTATTTTGGCATTTAATACGTTGTTTACGTAAACACGAAACATGAAAAAGACTACACATGTACCCTATTTAAAGTCCAGTATTTCCCAAACAAGTTCGGTAACGCATTATGTTTATATATGTTTTGGTGTAAGTATACATTGGTGCATGTATGTGCGAAAATTTAAGAAAATCTGTCGTTTGGAACAAAATATATTGATGCATAATAAATGACGTTTCAGATGGTGTTATTAGTATCCATTTGACCTACATCAATGTCCAGTCAAATTCATTATTTTAACAGTAATTGTAGGTGCGGCGTTTTTTATTACCACAATACACTTGTACATTGCCAAACAATACATGTGAAAACATATCAGTTGAAAGAACAATAACCTTGTTTGAAAAAAAGCTCTCCTATATACTTAAAACATTAATAAAACATCCAAACTGGAAAAGGGGCTTCGACAGGTACCGTATTCAAAACCCAATATTTCCGGAAAAAGGCCGGTGACCCCTACGTTTTAACACTGTTTAAGTTTCAGTATACAATGACACATGCATATGGAATTTTTTAACAAAATCTGTCGTTTTGAACAAAAGATATTCGTACATTTGGTTATTTATTGATGTTTTCAAAGGCATATTAAATGAATAATTAACCACATTAAGTGTCCATCAAAAGTCATTTTTTAAATGGTAACTATAGATAAAGCGCGTTTTATCATTAAACTGCACTTGTATATTGCCAAACGAAACCTTAATAAAGATGGATTTAAAAATCTCCTTCCTCGTTTGAATACGAACGCTTTATATGATTGAACATTGCTAGTCACACAAACTGAAAAAAGGGCTTCGACAGGTACCGCATTTAAACCCCAATATTTCCGGAACAAGGCCGGTGACCCCTATTTGTTAAGACTGTTTTAGTTTAAGGATACATTGACACATGTTTGTGCAAATTTGTAAGAAAATCTGTCTTTGGAAAAAAAAAAAAAAAATGTTGCTAACGTCTTTAAGGTACGACATCATTTTATTAGCACAAGATTAAACCACATGCACTTCCTGTTTCGTTTCATGCCCGTGTGATGTCTTAGGATGTCTTACTGTCAAACTCGTATAAAACAACACACATTAAAAATAGCATTCTATTTTAGTCAAAATGACATTCGCGTACTCGAATTTTGAGAAATAATGACGTATTTGTAGATTATATGTTTGTTTGTTCATGTGTTCGCACCGAATACAGATAGTTGTCATAAATATATTTATTTTCAAGAAGGATTTAATATGTTTCAGCTTAATAGTGAATTGTATAATGCAAAATGTACATTCTAAACCTTAAACGGCCAGATTTTCAAAAGTGTTAAGTTGAAAAAACAAAGTTTATCGAACCTTTGTACAAAAACAACACTTGACCATAAGAGGTTGTTATATTCAAGGATGTGTAAACACTATGACTAAATATGGAGCGACAAACCAATTTATATATATACATACAATCTGTAGGTATGTCTCTTCTGTGTAAGTTAGCAGCAGTTTGTTTAATAACAGATGTGGTCGACTATGACGCACTCACCTACAGACTCTGTGTTAAATATGACCGTCTAATTAGTAAATAGAAACAATTATAATGGGAAAGAAAAACTAACAGAAAGCTATTATACAACAGGTTATTAATGAAAACAAGATTATTCAAAGCGATTACTTAATGAATGCTTTTACAAAAGCTGAAAACCAGCTGTTAGTAAAAAATGGCCTTGTCACCATAAGGTATGAAGCCTTTTTAGTCAAGTCAGGTTGTGAAACATATAAACTAGGAAATTATTAATATATGTATACTTTATAGAAAACGAGCATTAGTGTTATAGTTTTTAGATCGTACGTCTATGTTAAAGATGAGAAATCAAACAGCATTCCTTTGCAATTATAAAGTAAAAATATTTAATGTTCAAGGAATGGAATCTTTGAAAGTGTTTTTTTCCGTATAAAAAATCTAACACAAAATATAATAAAACTACAGAATGAAACATTTTATACACAAGTTACTCATTCGATTACTTTAATTTAATGTCAGTTACAAAAACAGGGATATTTAATGTTCAGCACGAAAAAGAACTATGTACAACAACAGAAACAAAATTGCAAAAGTTTTCAATAACGCACTGCTTTTCATTTTAACACGTGTTACATGTTTATACAGTTTCAATGATAAATGTTAGTTTTCCGTGTTAATATTACATCTCTGTTTTCTGTTGTCTGTCTAGTGCAATCATACATTTCAAAGATATCGTGATTATGCTAGCTATAATATATTTGTTATCATTTATCATATAATGGCTGAACACAGAATTTAAATGGATTTACACTAGAAATTGCCCTTTATATGTATCTATCAGTATTCACATTTGCAGAAATAAAAAAAGTAATCGTTCCTGTCGATAACACCATTATGCACACAAATAGAAAATGCAACAATTAAAAAGGCTATATTGGGTTGTTTTGTATCATTAAGCAGAACACAATGAGCCTTAATTGCGGCGTACTGAAATATTTTAACAGCGTTAAAGTGCTAAAAGATAACGTACATGTTTATCATAAAGTCTAAATTTATTTCGTTACATGTTCATTTCTATATTCATGTATTGACTTATTAAAATATCTATTAGCATGAATATATGCCTTCATTAACCACACTCATTTTATCAACATGTTTATTATGTAATAATGTTTTGATGTTCTGTATTGTTCATTCAATATCTAAATAACTTCAACATGTTAACTTAAGGAAGTACACATACAATGGTTTATAGAAAAAGGTCGTTGCTTTGTATGGTGAATTGGTCAATAGCCTAACTTCATTTTTTTCCATCTTTGATATCATTATACAATTCACCATTAAGTTAAAATTAATAGATTAAAACCTTGTTGACAATCAATACATTTTGGCAACAACCGGTATTCAGTGCGTTGCAATAAAAACAACAAACAAACAGGCATTTAGTAAACACATCCTGACTTTCCTAAGATCGAATACGCGGAAGGCCTTTTGAATAAGTGCTATTTTTTATCATAATCAATGTTTTTGAACAGTGTTACATGAATAAGGCCACTCCTTAGACATCTCTCGGGGTTAATAAATGACCAAATTTGAAAACGAATGTGGTCAAATCGTTTGGTTAAAATAATCGGATACCGGTATAATTTGTTGACCATATGTTTACTTATTTTACGCATGCATTAATACATGGGGTGTTTTTATCATTTTTGACATTATATTAAACAATAGTGTACGACATTTTAATTGCCTGACTTAGAGTTAAGATGTATATAAGGAACTTCAAAATGATAAATTAAAACTGTGTACACCATTACTTTTTTCACAACGTTACACAAGTAAATGTATCCAAAAATAATTAGTAGCTGGTTCTCTATATAGATATTAACATATATACATATACATATATACATATAACTATAAACTGGATTTATTTAAACTATGTAATGAACATTTCGTGTGAACTCTACAATTGCATTCCGTTGTAAACTAATTCAACATGCCGCTGTGTTATTTTTAAACGTGCTGCGTTCGTCTGTGACTGACATTCCCGGAAAAGTATATCATAGGATGGTCTCTAGTTTTTCAACATTTTCTTCAAATGGGAGATGATTTATTCATGAAAGTAACAACCTTTAAGAATATCATTCGTTAAATTAACTTCTTGTTTCTTGTGATTGACAGAGACCTGAGTACATTGGAATTGCTTCTCAAATTTTGTAGTGGAGTTTTTGCGCTCAGCATTTGGAGTGGCATTTTTGCGCTCAGCAAAGTAGTTAATTAATTCACATCTAATTTTGCAATTGGAATTTCGTCTTGTCTGCGGAAGTATGCGGAACTGCAGTATTGTACATGTTGACCAATATCCATTAATGGTCTTCCTTCATCACGTCACAAAATAAATAACAAAATCGTTATCGACACAATTATATTAATTATTTACTAGTAATTGATATGATACCTCGAAGCTTTACGAGTACCAAATCAGAGGAATATAAGAAGGTTTCATTTGTTAAAAGAACAAGAGCAGCACAGTTTCAGCAATTTAGTAGATCGATAGTGTATGATTTGATGAAAAATAGTTTTAATATGTTGGTGTTTCTGTCAGTTTCTAGTTTCTCACGGATACGTCTTAATTTGAAGATTCCAATCAAACGGTGTGTCATTCGTGAATAATTCACACTTGAAATCTTGGAACGGACACTTAAGTTGTTGTTTTTAGACGGTCGGCCAAGCCGACAAATCTCTTGGAAATCGCGATCGTGTAGGCAAAATGACATGGCACAGCAGAACTCAGTACAAAAAATATTGCCTTTGTATCATGCAGTTTAGCATATTTTAGGAAGTGAAAATAAAATGTGGTAACGTTAATACAGCAAAATTGAAGCATTCTGTTTTCAAAAATACATGCACTTATTTACTTTATGACATATCGAAATAAAGTATGAAATATCAATCCGCACTACTGTCTTCCTCGTACTAAAGAACGGGACGCCATCTTGAATTGGATATCAGCAGCTGCAGCTGGGAAATCGACATAATCCATAGAGCTTGTAAGTATATCTGTACGAAATTGTATTAATATGTTTATTATTGTAATAACTAGAGCCTTATTTCTTGTAAATTATACTCAACTATAACGATTGCAGCTTGACCTAATTTTGATCACAGTAACCACCTGTGATTTTGTGAAATATGTAGTTCAACTTCAATACGTGCAAAAATAGTTAACTTTCCGAGCATCAATTTGTTTTATGCAAATGTAAAAATGCATGCCTTTTGAGTCTTGTGTCTCACGACATTTCTGCGCTAACAATGATAGCAAATGTTTAGTTTTATATAGTATCCTATTTAACATAGATATAGATGCTATTTAATACAAAATGGGTTGCCCGAATAGTCCGGGTTTTAAACACGCATACTTTTTTGACAGATTTCGCTCTCTTGTTTATATTTCGTCTATTTTTTAAAAGTACTCTTAGGTCTAACACGTTTTCTTACTCAGAATTTGTATTATGCAGTTTGTGCCTACATTTTCAAGATGCACCATATCGTAAGTTTGTAGGAAAACCTTTTATTTAAACTATAAAATTTCTGGCATTTTGAGGTGGAAAATGACACTGTTTTTGCTGGGGAAAGCAACGTTATTTCGTCTGTCAAAATGACAGATTGAGAGCCCTGTAATATGCTAGGTGAAAATTAATGCACAAAATACAATGTACAAACTTACTAGTACATTCATGTACCAATCCTTGACAAGCATGGATCATGTGACAGAACACACGAAATTAAAATATTGAATGCTTGGAAATTGAAATTGGGAATTGTTTCAAACAATTCAAACAAGTCCTTGTTGTTCAATACATGTATTAAGGATGTTATATAATTGAAAATATAACAATCTTCTGGATACTGTCCGATAGGCTCCCTATTTGTTTGATGTATGATTTTCAGCTGTGAAAATGGCTCTGACATTTAACTTTCTGTGTAAACATTACACCTACTGTTGTTTCTTTCTTGTCAAGATTTCTTACTATATCTACAGGATATGAGTGCAAACTGTTCTGATCTCATTATCTACTATTTAGGCTATTGAGGCCGCTGATTAACAGAGAATAATCCGTGTGAGTGGAGTGGGCGGTATTGTGGAGATCACTGAGCTGCGGACAGTCCAAAGGAAACCTTCGCTGTTGACACACCTTTGTTATGGCTGGTCGACGTTATGGACAGTCATCCTCAAGATATGAGATTTTTCCTGCCGAGAGCTACTTGAACATTGACCATTAATTTTATTAGTGTGCTATAGACAGTTTTTATCTTAACAAAACTGCCTATGAAATGTTTAGAAGGCATATTTGTTAAATCTGTTCTACTTTAAATTAGATTCATCTTTCAACAGTAACATTTTGAAAATCTGTCCATCTTTCCAACACTTAAATTAGACTTACGTAGTTGTCAATGCTTGCAACATTATTCCCCATTGAATGTCTCTTGTTTATCATTAGTGTACAAAGGATTCCATATTTTGTGCAAACTTCATTGTGCTTGATTTGTCACTTTTGATAGTGACAACTTTATAAGCAGGCAATATAGAATGCATTTATCAGCACTATATGGTTACCTTATACCGGAGAGTAGAGGAACATTCATGTTACTATCTTCAAAGTTTTGTATTTGTTTTTAACCAAATTTTTCGAAGACAAATTTCGGTTTTTAGATTGGCGTATGTCGTTGGGGTATCGGGTGTAGCACTGTTTGTTTCCGCTCCCAAACTCGAGAACGGATTGAGCTATTGTAATGAAACTTCATACATAGATACCTTTTAGCGAGACCTCGCTTGGGATTGCATATTATGTAGGTGGGGTCAAGGTCGCTTTTACTAAAAAAGGAAAAACGGTTTCCGCTCAATAACTTGAGAACGCATTGAGATATTTAATTAAACTTCATATATAGATACCTAATATCGAGACCTCGCTTGGGATTGCATATGGGGTGGGTGGGGTCAGGGTCGCTGTAACAAAAAATAGAAAAACGGTTTCCGCTCAATAACTTGAAAACTCATTGAGATATTTTAATGACACTTAATACATAGATACTTTTTATCGGGACCTCGCTTGGGATTGCATATGGGATGGGTGGAGTCAAGGTCATTGTAACTAAAAATAAAAAAAAAGGTTTCTGTTCAATATCTTGAGAACGCATTGAGATATTTTAATGAAACTTAATAAATTGATACCTTATATCGAGACTTTGCTTGGGATTGCAGATGGGGTGGGTGGGTTCAAGGTCACGATTACTAAAAATAGACGCACACAGTTTCCGCTCTTTAGCTTGAGAAGACATTGAAATATTTTAATGAAACTTCATATGCAGATACCTTATACCTAGACCTCGCTTGGGATTGCGTATGGGGTTGGTGGAGTCAAGGTCACCATTATTTTTATTTTTGTGCTGAAAAATTTGTTTTTCGTACAATTTCTACGTTTCTAGTAGTCATTATGGAAAATACAAATTAAATGGTAACAAACAAAAAAAATAATATGACAGTAACTGTAATGATACCCGCTGGTGTTCACGTTTGCTAGATTATTGTGTGGGCTGTACTCACAACGCTCCTAAAGGAAAAAAAATTGAGACCTCAAATGGGATTGCAAACAAGATGGGTGGGTTCTAACACAGTAATTTGCCACATTTTATAATAAAACAAGAAACGTGGAAATTCCACGAAAACCAATTTTTTCAAACGAAATGCATAAAAGTCAGCACAATAATGAAAGAAAGATCGGGATGCCATATGAAATTCCAAGCGAGGTCTCGTTATATGTTATCTATGTATGAAGTTTCATTAAAATATCGAAATGCGTTCTCAAGTTATTGAGCAGAAACCGTTTTTCTATGTATAGTAACATTGACCTTGAGATTGATCTCACCCACCCCATATGCAATTCAAAGCATGGTCTAGATATAATGCATCTATGTATGAAGTTTCATTCAAATATATTGATGCATTCTAAAGTTATTGAGCAGAAACCATTTTTCTATTTTTAGTAATCGAGACCATGACCCCACCCACCCCACTTGCAATGTCAAGCGAGGACTTTATGTAAGGTATCTATGCATGAAGTTTCATTAAAATATCTCGCTGCGTTATTAAATTATTGTGCGAAAACAGTTTTTCCATTTTTAGTTACGGCGACCTTGACATTGACCCCACCCACCACATATGCAATCCCAGAGAGGTCTTGATATAAGGTATCTATGTATGAAGTTTCATAAAAATATCTTGATGCGTTCTCAAGTTATTAAGCGGAAACCGTTTTTTTCTATTTTAGGTAACGGTGACCTTGACTCCACCCACCCCATATGCAATCCCTAGCGAGGTCTTGATATATGGCATTTATGTATGAAGTTTCATTGAAATATCTTGATGCGTTCTCAAGTTATTAAGCGAAAACCGTTTTTCGCTGTGTATGAAGTGTTATTAAAATATCTCGATGGGTTCTCAAGTTATTGGGCGGAAACAGTGTTTATATTTTTAGTAACGGTCACCTTGTCCCCATCCACCCAATACGCAATCCCAAGCAAGGTCTTAATATAAGGTATATATGTATGAAGAAGTTTCATTAAAATATCTCAATGCGTTCTAAAGTTATTTGGCGGAAACCGTTATCTATTTTTAGTAACGGTGACCTTGACCTTAACTCCACCCATCCCATATACAATCCCAAGCGAGGTCTCGATATAAGGCATCTATGTATGAAGTTTCATTTAAAAAGCTCGATGCGTTCTCAAGTTATTGAGCGGAAACCGTTTTTCTATTTTTAGCAACGGTGACCTTGACCTTGACCCCATCCACCCCATATGCAATCCCGTGCGAGGTCTCGATATAAGGTATCTATGTATGAAGTTTCATTTAAATATCTCAATCCCTTCTTGAGTTAGAGAGCGGAAACGAAAAGTTGACGCCGCCGCACCGCCCGCCCGCCCACACGCCCAACGACATACCCCAATCTAATAACAAACATTTTTCTTCGAACAATTTGGTTAACAAATATTACGCTATGCTAATTTTGATATGATGAGACAGTTATAGCACTTCTATATGTATTTAATGTTGATTTAGTTTATAATTGGGTTCTTGGGCTCGTTCGTTAATAGCAGGTCATCTGCATCTGCAATCAGCCATTGCTTTTTTTTTGGAAGCTTTCGAGAAATTAACTCATATTTAGAATAGGATAAAAAGTATTCCGCCTCAGAAATGTAAGCGGCGGCTTAGTTTAACTTCCGTGTGATAAACATCTGATTTATTTTAAAGAGACGGCGGATTAAGACATTATTTAAGTAATGTTCGTGGCTAATGTATTTACAATTCCGTATAAAGTAATATATAAGTACAATTTTAATTTGATTAAACATAACATCTAATCGAGACTTTACCAAAAACCCAGACATTTCCAGTGCCATTAAGTTAAGCTTTTTGTATATTGCGCAGAGAATAAGTGCATATTCAGTGCTTATTCTTTACATCAATATGAGATAACAACTAAAAAATATGAGATAACAACTGAAAAATATGAGATAACAACTGAAAAATACATAAGAAATAGCAAGTACTGTGTAGTGTAAGTTGCGGACACAAATTCTGTTACATAGTTTGTCAAAATAAAACACTGTTCGCAGTCCAATGAGCTACTAGCTCATGAACATGTTTACAAATACACCTGTATTTAGATCTATATTGTTACATCAAAACACTTTGAAACAAGTTATATGTCCATACATATTACTAATGGATGCAATTTTTAACATGGGACTTTTCTATAACAATGCTGCTGGGTATGGAATATGTATTATTGCTATTCGTCATATATATCATATTTAAAGATTATAGTTAATAAACTATCTTCTATTAATCATATTTAAGGGCTATAAAACGTGTGTGTTACCAGAGTGTGATTATGTGTTCCTTATACTAGTATCCCACCACTTTCTCATTCTGTAAGATGATATCACTGTTACTCTGTTTGAATAGCCTGGTTACAAGTAGTTCTTTACCTTAGTCTGTTTCAGACGTTTGCTCTACTTCTACAACATACAGTAGCCTTTGGCCACCGTTCTTTCAGTACTTTCGTCCTCACTTTATGTATGAGAGGAGGTCACACCAGTTCTGCTCCTCCTGCAATGCCTTTACCCTGTACTTTAATAACGTTCTTATTCAGAGGCATCAGATGATGTCCCTTTTGCTCTTTTTCTTCTTCAACCTAAACTGTAACCTATGCACTGTCATTGCTGTCAACTTCACAGAAGATGTCACATTAGATCTACCTCTATAGCCCTGTGCTTGTACTTCGTATTGCGTCTATACGCTCTACTTTTATAGCATAGACTTTAGCCGCTGTACTTACTTCTGTCATCTTCAAAGGCGTCAGAGGATGTCAATGATGTCATGTTAGTCCTTCTTTTAAAGCCAAGATTTAAACTCCTGCATTTTTACTACTTTCATATTCACAGAAGATGTCACATTAGCTTCGCTTCTATAGGCTAGCATTAAGGCGGAGAGGGGCAATAGTTTACTGTACGGCTTCTTTACAGCAATTCCATCCTATTGTAGGCAATGCAAAGATGTTTTAGGGCTAACTGACAGCTTGATGATTAACCAAGAAGAAAAACACGTCCATTTAATGACAAATGTGTAATCATGTCTGAACTATTTTCGGCGTAACTTAAAATCAGTTTCACTGAGATCAGACGTATTCGATATCCACATATCATCAATTATTCATTGCAATGTAGCTATTTATTTCATTATATTGTGGATTATTACGTTAGTTTTAAAATATTCAGCTATGCTATAAACGGATTATTTTACAGTTTAGTACTATAAAGCCATATTCGATGAACGTTTATCAATATGTTATTTTCAATGGAAACAACCGGGGTATGCAATGACCACAAACAAACATCTCGTCCTACATGAAATAAGAGTCTTGGAAAAACATCATTTGACATGTATTGCATGCTTTACATTTTAATAACACATTGTTGTTTATGTAGTTGTAGACGTAAAGAAGTTTGCAATGTGTTATTGTGTTTGTTTTATTTATGCGATCATTTTCCAACTTTTTTTTTGTTTTGTTGTGTGTGCTTTTTTAAATCAGTAAATCAGACACAGCTTTGAGTACGAGTATCTGGTCATATTTAATGATACAGCTTTCGTACCCCAAAATCGAAACGATAAATGATCTTTCTTTGGCAATTTAATATTGATGGACTCCGTAACATTATAAAAGCTAGTCGAGAACCGATATATCGGTAATGGAAAAAAAGTCTTATAAGCATGAACCTTGTAAAGAGCTGATGAGTAATCGAAAAATCGATTTTAAATTAAAAACAAAATAAAACACGTGATTTGTTTAAGCTTAAAAACTGACATATATATGCAGATCCTTTGTAAGATATATACAAACAACAAAATTGTTAATGATGGCCCCAAAACAATCATCCATTTAATGGTTTATTCACTGGCAGATTTTGTCTGTACCCAAGGCGACAATTTTCGTTGAAATACAATAGAAAAGCGCAAACATAACAATGTATTTTCGCTGATAGATATGTTTTCCACAACTATCTCATTTGAGCAGAATTAGATGCTTATTGTTGCCAACAGCGCTCTGGATTTTCTTTGTTGAAGACTTGCATCGTCAGTTAAATATTCGTTCGTATAACACTTAGACATTGGTCACTGTCGCATTGTGCGGTTTGATTAATCATAAAATGTGATTGTCCTGAAAAATTTCCGCCAAATAGTTTTAAAACCTGACAGGACAATAACAAATTAAGATGGACGAACACGCATTAGTTCATTAGGTAATGGAAGTAATAACAATGGACCGTGTTTCAAATATAATATTAAGTACTTTTGTGTGATTATGGGTTATACATAATGAGAATGATACACGAAATGTTTAAAATTCATGTAATTCATGTATTTTCATATTTTAAAAAAAAAAGTTTATTTTTTCTTTTGCATTTTTAACTTTATTTTATATCGTTAGATGAAATAACCCAATATCTTATTCACAAGAAATACAACAATGAAAAGTGCTACTATTTTCAGAAAGTTTTCTAATTCTATTTATGTATTAATTTAGCAGTTATCCATTATGATGTAAAAATGTTAACTGTCTGCATTATAAAAGCCAAAAGTATATTTAATATGTTGTTTCATTGATTTCTAAACAACCAGTTCTTTGTGGCATACATATCAGCTTGAATAAGTGTGAACGATTAACACTTAATTTTAAATTTAAATTACAAAAGTGTAAAATGGTTTTGTCTAAAAATAACGTTATTATTGCTTAAGTAAATTTGTTTTTTCGACCTATTATTTTTCATGACTGTTTCTTCTTCAAAACAACGAACCGTGGTTGTATCCCGAAAGGAGATATAAATAATACAATTAATTGATAATTGCAAAAACTGTACGTATAAAAAAAAAACGGACAAACCCTGTTTTGTCAACCTGCGTACCCAGCCATCACCCAGTTTGCTCGATAAAGTCGGAGCCAGCAAATCTCTTCGCTATAAAATAAAGATGCTTCTTGATAATAACGCAGTGTCGTTCATTCCTCGATAACCACGTTTCCCAATTTGTTCAACACGAGCGCTTATCGCTTCCCGTTCCGAGTTTAATAACCAATATCGCAGGGATAGACTAGTGGACATTAAGATAATCATACGGTAGTCTGTCATGTGCTTTCAAATACGGCTGGTTCGATGGGACGTTTCCTAGTTTGACGAAGGAGTTTGGTTTTATTTCGGTCCGAATGAAATATTCATATGGTAAGATATTTAATGTATTTTATAGTTATTAATAATTTCAAAATATTTAATTTATGTCTTAATGATGAATTTAAGTATTTTTTTTAATTAATATTATTATTATCATGCCTATAGCTCTACATAGCTATAGTTTGTTGAAGAAGTTTGGTTTTATTTCTGTCCAAATAAAACATTCATGTGGTAAGATATTTATTTAATATATGTCAGTAATAATACATTTTTAAAATTAAAACAATATAATAAAAAGAAAGTTTTTATGAAAATGGGGTTCTACGTTGTAACACTGTTTAAAAAAAAAATCAAAACAATCTTATTTAAAATAAACTGCTACCAATATTGATGAAAGAGTCCGTGTTGTATATGTATCCGAATGAAATATTGACATGGTAATTAAATACATAATTCTAAATATTATTTGTTATGCATTAACACATCAAAACATTATCTTTTAAGAAGTAAGATGAAGTATAAATTAGAATAAAATGTGACGTTTTAATACTAGTCGAAGGAGTTTGGTGTATTCTTCGTTTTCTTTGATACATTTTGTATTTTAAAGGTATATCAAATGGTAAGATATTTATTAAACATATTCGATACAAAACAAATTAAATAAAGCACATTATGTTTATATGCATTAAATTAAGTATAATATATACCCAATAGTTGTTTATGTATTTCATACAATGACAAGCATTTGAGTTTTATAATCATGTAAGTTGGTAAGCGGTCGTCTTCACGACTATTAAAGTATGCAATCATTATAAATTAATACTAATATGGTGTGTCAGTATTGTGGTATTATATATATTATTTTAAACAATTTTGATAAATGTACTCCTCATTATTTTGTCAAATCTATATTGTTTATGAAAAAGTAATAATGCATTTCTTCTGAGATTTGTTCTAAGATTTGTGTCTGATTTAAGAAACACTGCTTTTCTTGTTTCTGTTGATGCCTTTGTGTACATAAATATTACTGTTTTCTAAATGACTAACTGCGTTGCTATAATTATAAGTATTTAATTATTATTCTGACATCAAACGTAACTTTACTGATTGTCATTTTCTAAAACAATGTAACACAGTTTCGGCATTTCGTTTATTTCGTCATTTATATTTATTTGCGATATACTTGTAGCCCTTCGGACTTCGACACATAAATAATACATAATTGCAACTACACAATATGATATAATTGGCAATTCAATATTAACTATGATACTTCAATTTATGAAATATTGATGGGTTTTTTTCTCCTATTAAATATCTGTATGAAGTATGATACAATGCATTAAATTGTGTCGTTTGTTCACGATAAGAATATATGAAGTTTGTTGGCTTTATTTAAACTGTAATAAGAGTAAATTACGTTTTATGTCGATTATAACCGGGCATTTTAAAGGAAAGGCAATTCATTTTCAATTTCACCACCCTTGCACTCTAGTTCTGTTGTTTTATATCTGCCTGTTTCTATTTCTAAGGCATGTATTCTGGACATTGCAACTTTTCCTATGCCAAACCCACATGATAGATTAGTTGGGGCATTCTGTTAATGAAGTTTTTATAGTTTTGGTGGCATTGTACATATTATTTCTGTAAGAACGTATTTCATACAATAATAAATACACTTGTAAACTTGTGAAATGAATTAAAGCAATAACACACAATACATCAAACATCCCGGTTCAAAATAAAAACCGTTCATTGTAATGACAAATATACCCGTACAACATATATAAATATGATTTATTTTCCCCTCGCTTAATAAGATTACTTCATTTATATCTAGACTATATTAATATATCTAGCAAAAACCGAAGTCATGTATTGCAAACTGTTAAATACACGGCTTCCCTAAAGTGTCTTGAATTTAATTAATTACATGGTCTATGCCTTGTCATAAAAACCTGACGTTATCAGCAATATCATGCTCTTTGGTCAAGCCATAGTATTTCATCTAGTCTACAATACTGACAGATCATTGCTGAAAGAAACCACTGGCCAGCACAAGTTAATTAGTTGGCGCACTGTGAGAGACGTTTATTATAATTGTTAACGTACTTACGCTTCAACGACCAATTGCTGAAAAGGTGAACCTACTTAAAGTCCGTATTAAATGTATGTAAAAATTGATGAAACACCAGCTGCATCAGCCGTAGATAATGGTGTAACAAACAAAGTCCTCTATTTGAGGTAAGTTACCAACAGTCCTGCCTACACAACAAGCTACACTTTAGCCGCACGAAGCTAGATCTATGGCAAATAAGATGACCTTTTGGAACTACCAATGTCACACAAAGGTGGTTTAACTTGTTACATGACGCGCCGTTTCCCATGTTTCCTCCGTCTCATTTCTAAGTCGAGATGGAATAAAATAAAAAAGAGTATCCAGAATATGTCTTAAAATGTGTTCAATAAACGGTGTCATACAATTAAAATTTAAGATTTGTGTTGTGCAGTTCTAGAAGACGCGTGTATACTAACTGTAACAACATAAATCAAGAGTGTTCAAATGTACATAAGAATTATAATAAAAATTACGTAGTAAACATTTGATTATTGATATGAAAAGAAATATTTATTTAAAAAAATATCAGCGAAAGTTTAAGGTTACTTACTCTGTGGTCGTTGTTCTTTTTTATTTGAGAAATCTCTGTTGTTTCTTGTATACTTACAACTTCTAGAGATTCTGCACCTTTCAAATTGGTATTTTTGTCTTTTATTTTCAATGGCTCCTTCAAATGTTTTCTATTATCTGGCGCGCACTTCTTTGTCATCATCTATTTCCGTAAATGACAACTGTCCTTAACTTTCACCTTGATTTACATTGTAAGTCATCACATTTTACATACAGAGTGCTAGAGGGATTGGTACAACCATTTGCAAGTCGTAATGCGTTAGTAAATTAAAACGTTCAATATAATAATTGAACATGAAAACAATAGAATACTGGTTTATCGCTATTTGTTAAGAGTAATGAAATTCAATTGCGTGTAGTACAATCAACAAAATTATCTTGGGATGAACTTGTGTAACGTGCAGGGGGTCGTCTGCACGCAAAGTATTAACATCAGTCTATATACATTTTCCTTTGGGCTACCTGCCTAATTATTAGACAAATGATACTATACAATAATGACTAAATTAAACCAATAAACTTAAAATCAAGAATGAGGTGTATTAAAATAATTTCATGGGCAAACACAATCAGTGGATGGATTAACTTTTGTATAGGAAATTGGCTGATGGAACATTGACAACTGAAGATGTTCTTGCACTATATAACACATAAGGCATGGAAACAATCGTAGTACAGCAGATCTCACTATCATACTGCACCTTTGTTTCAATAAATTCAATACAAATTAGTATACTTTGCTGTTTATATGCCTAGATGACTTCCTGCATTACTGTCCATCATTTTTAACTTGTCAATTCCTGTATTTCCAAAAAAAGTTGTATACGAACATCTTTCTAGTAGCTCCATTTGATTACCGAAATGCTGGATCATTCCAATTTCCGAAATGCTGGATCATTCCATTTTTATATTTCCTGATACTTTTTATCGAACAAGTGAAAACATAAAAAAGCTATTTTCAAACATGGTATATTGTTTAGTCCAAAGTACTATATATTGCATGATGTCATGAAAATGTTCATTCAGTAAGGATTATTCGATTGTCTATGGATGCTAGTATTTGGCGAATCAATTTCACCAAATTGATTTACAGCCGTGCTCCTGCTTAAGGGTTCTGGCAATCTGCTACAAAATGGAGGCGTTGATCAAGTTATTAGGCACATGGTTTGGCCTGTTTAACTGGATCTCAGAAAAAGCACTACCACGATAAGTGTAGTATTTATAAAATATACTTAAAGTATTAGGTACGTGAACAAACCATAGACATAACAACAACAACATTTATTCAGCAATAAAGCTTACAAATCTAGCAATCTAGCATTCAATAAAGACATAAATATAACATGAAATACCTCTGGTTTAGATTGCTGCATGATGTTTGCATCACGAAGAGGAAGCAACATGTTAACAGAATGTTAAAAGACAATAACATTAGCATTAATAAAGCGCACGATAGGCTCTAGAAAATATATTGTATGCAAGTTAAATGTGTACGAATAATGAACAAAATATACAAAAATCAGTTACAGAAGTAGTTCAGTAAATTAAAAATGTATGAATTTAAAACAAAAATTAAAAAATAATTTTCAAAAGTAATTCACCCTATTAACATTTTGTAAGATAATGTGTTATT
Organism: Congeria kusceri; assembly: GCA_027627225.1. Classification (NCBI taxonomy): domain Eukaryota; kingdom Metazoa; phylum Mollusca; class Bivalvia; order Myida; family Dreissenidae; genus Congeria; species Congeria kusceri. The sequence continues at coordinate 82,612,926 of CM051027.1, forward strand.
TTAATAAACATGAGTATCAATAGCAAAAAACAAAACCAAACATGCTAAAAGAAGCAAACATAATATTTCCTTATATATGAAGTATTGAGGGCTTCAAATAGCTCTTTTTGGTTACAAAGGCAAATATGTCCTTTAAATTTGATAGTTTGGATGACTGGGTTAGCTCATTAATACTAATGACCACACGTATTAATCTCATGCATTTATTTTGTATGTATTCGTTGACAAAGTGGAAACTGTATAGGTCAGTTCCTAATAATTAACTATTTTATGGCAAAACTTCCATAGCAGTTAATATTGTGCTGATAGTCAGATGCAGGTACCATTATCTAGTAGTTGTAAAGTTGACAATAGCTTCTCACACAAACTTTTCGCTCATATGTATTGGACATAAATAACAAGGAACGACCTCTAAGCACGATAATGTAGGCATATCCGAGGCCTTTAAATTAATGTGTGATATTAATAGCAAGCTCTGTGAATGAAATGTGAAAGAAAAGTAGCGCCAAATACGGACAATAAGGAAAGGGACAGATAAAGATGATTAATCAAAACTATTGTGAATATGGAGAATAGTGATATTGGATGATTGTCCGATTTATTTCAAGATATGATCAGCAAAACTGTACACAGTCACTCAATCACTCACCCACTCACACACTCACTCAAACCCAGAAATACCCAGCCACTCACTCACCCAGCCAACACCAACTCACAGTCAGTCAGTCAGTCAGACTTTCTATCTGCCTGTCTGTCTGTCTGTCTTATTTAGCTATTTATTTATTTTCTTATTTTCTGTTATATTTTTTTATGTTTTTCTATGTTGTTTTTTTCCACTCACTTACTCACTAATTCATTCATTCAGTTATTTTTATTTATATTTCTTCATTGTTCTTGTGTTTTGGTACACTTGTGATTTGTTCAAACAGTCAATATCCATTGATATCTATTGATAACTTTACATCAGGATTCGTACCATTGAAAAAAATTGTCTCCCTGGATATTTTTGCTAAAGAGATAAGAGATAAAGTGTCACAACGGCATCAAAAGGCTTTCATAAGCGCATTAAAGTATTGTGAGTCATGTTTCATGAACAATTGGTGGTACATGCAACATTTTAGCGTCGGTTATCATTATTCAATAAGTGTAATTTCCTGTTCACATGAAGTCAAAGATTTGCTATTGTAAGTGAACATCCAGAACAATGTTGTTTTTATATACATTATACACAATCTGGAATCGTTCTGATAGTGTTTTAATCCCCTAATGGGAAATCAATCTTCTAGTTTAATAACTACTTTCTAAAAGTGAAAAGGTAATCAACTCTTAGCATCGCCGATGCCACATCCATAATACTGTAGTTAAGAAAACTTCCGCTGCTTTAAATGTACCGGACATGATGTTTATGACGTGCCTAAAATCTCCCATTGCAGTAACAGCCGCCTTTATTTTGATATTGTGCTGGAGACTGTTCAACAGAGTGTTCGTTTCAAATTGACAGTTAATCATACAAGAGCACGGTGAACGGTGAACGGTGTGATTACATCGCAGAAGCCGCGATAAGGAAATTACAAATCAATAGTCAAGTTGAGCAAGCGATTGAGATTAGCAGTTTATTAGACTTAAGCAATTGAGGCAACACGTTGGGTTTTATAGCAAAACAACAACAACAAAAAACTGTAGGACACAGTGAACGAATATTTATTAAAAAATAAATGGTGTAAGTAAGACTACACCACCAACATACCTCCCGAGGCTCGACATCCATCGTCCGACTTTGCAGTAGAGAACACGCCCACGCGACCTTTGCGTTCACAAAACTGCCCTTGCACAATGTCTTTGTTAATCCCTCGCCGCGAAGCGGGAGGGGGTTATAGGAATGCCCTTCGTCCGTTCGTCCGTCCGTCCGTCTGTCCGTCCGTGTCTTGATTAATAATGAGTACTGGTAGTCACAAACGTTCATCTTTCCAATGTTCTGCCTACTTTTTGTGTACACTGTTTGAAACAATATACAAATCAATTAGTCTTCCTCTATAGTCATGTATTGATTTGGCAACTACTTACGATTTTAATATTTCCATTCCTTTATAAATGTTTTATATCTTCTAAAATGATTGTTTGTGTTTCAAAAATACGGTATGACTGTTACATTATGGTGTATATTTCTTTTCCTTTTTGTGTTTTCCAATTTAAAACCGAATTTAATGTTTTATAATGCAAAATATAACATCCAATATATTATCATAAATGTTTGTTATTGGTTTTCAGTTTATTAAATAAAATCAAGTCGATATAAATTGAAAAGAAGTAATATGAAAGAAACACTCCTTAAGCATTATTTCATTAACGTGTGTGCATATACAAAAACAAAAACAACATATTTCAAATTTTTGAAACGATACATGTACATAAACAGTGATTTTGTTGTTCATAAGTTGTTGTGTTTTGTACCCAAAACCCGTGTGTTCAAAACAAAAAAGTTATGATAAAGAAACAAAACTACTATCTAGATATATTATATACTGGAATGCAAGATTGAATATGCATACCTGAATTAAAGCATACTGTTACAAGTAAAATAAATGATAGAAACGTTTTGTATATAACATACCAAAAACGAAATGCTATAACATATATTTCCTAGTTACATAAGAATGCAATTCATATAAATCACGGTAATTGCGAAAGATCACGCCATCTATACACGTGCCAGGCCAGTGTCAGTCGCACAAATAAATACACCGTATCAATGTTGTTTACTCGTGGTGAAAACGATCACATGAGTGTCAATACCCTTCCTACTTCGTTCAGTTTGTCTTTATATTTTATACTAGTATATGTATTCTATTAGATGTTTTATTTTATTTTCAGGTTGCTGAGTGGACATTATGACAGGTGGCTTTTTGTGAACAAAGAAAGTGATATTCACATTATTGTATTAAACTGGTTAAGTAAAAATTCCAGAATATCCGAACACTATTTTATAAAACATTCAAAATATCAGCATTAACAGTAAAACAATACTAATTTAGTTAAATTTTCTCTTTTTCTTAAATTTGGTCAAAATATCTCTGGAAAGCTTCAACAATGAAATTCTCAGTAGCTGCTATCATTTTATCTGCCTGGACGATATGTAGCCAACAGGAATCTTCCACAGCAGCAACAGTCAACAGAAACCAGGTAATGATAACCATATAACATTGCCATACTCAATAATCGGCAGTTGTAAAATAACTAAGATGATAACCCCGTCTAAGCACACAAATTAGAAGGTTTTATGAACACTCGCAGGTTTCCATGTATTTTCTAGCTATATAAGACGACATCATTAACAAATTTTCGAAGCATAAATGACACATACATGTATTAATTAATGTTTCTATAACACATGCAAACATGATATCGACGATATTTCTAATTAACTTCGAACGTATAAGAAGGGTATGCGTTTTTTGTTTCAAATGACCAAATAAGAACAGAATGACGTATAATTACGTATGTGTCAAAACAGACTGTTCTTTATACTTTAACTGTGACCGGCGGTTCACCTTTGTTGCATTTCAGATTTTGTCCGTGTTTTAAATAACGTCTTATAAAGACCACTAATAAGTATCCTGTTTCTTTTTCTAGTTAAACTAAATAACTATAGCTTTCAATTAAATATAAATCTTGTTTCAAATCTATTTATGCGACGAAATAATACGTGCTGCTACTTTAACGCCATATTGTACGTAATGTTGTTCAGAAGTCATGCAATATAAAACAATAACTGTTGATGAAAATCTTTATTTTTCAGATGCCATTTCCGTCATTACGACAGAAAGGTAATAAATTATCAATTCGTCAAAAACAATAAGTGCAGCTTACCACTTTTATAAACTTTTTTAAACTAGTTAAATCATACAATACATATACAAAAGTAGTGTGCATATTAAATAAAGAAGTAATAAAAAATGCTCAAGTTATTAAACAATTCGCATTCGTCGTCGTCGTCGTTTTATTTGTGAGTACAGGTGTCGTAAATAAAATGGTGGTACCACAATGGTATTAAATAAAACCACTGTCAATTGACATATCAGGTCAATCTGCAAGTTTTTTCCTATGTCGTCAATTCCAATCTTTCATTCGATATTAATTCGATATTAAATTCCTTGCATGTGCCAAGAAATAATCTTAAAGCCTTGTAGAAAGTTACGTCGATAGTATCACATTAATTATTTTGCATTAATTACTGTTGAACGAAACGATGTAAACAACATTTGGGACATTTGCAGGTCCTGGTAAAAGGAGCTTCGATACGCTAGACCTTGATAAGCTTTTAAATGACCCCTTATTCATGGAGTTTGAACATGAAAACGACATCAACAAACATCATGGCGAGGATGACGAATCTGATTTTCTCGATTTCAACGCAATTGAGAACATGCTGAATGGGAATGATCTTCAATTTGATCCGCTTGCTGCCGCAAAACCCTTCGACGACTTAAATCGTCCTGAGAACGTGGAGCCACATTCCTTTAACGATGTGCTCAATATCTTCAACAGTCCTGAAAAGAACCATAATTTCTTCACGGAGTCTGTCAACGAGAAGGACCGGATGTCTAACGTAATTCCTGGAGCACATGGGCCATTTGACTTGCCACCACCGAGATTTGAGCACCCAAACCACATGTATCCATACTCCAGTTTAAATATTCCTGCCCATACGCAAAACATCGCAGACAGCATGATGGATGATTTTATGCAATTTTTATCACTGAAAGGTATTTACTTTTTGCGTAATACTTTAATCAGTAATTTTTGTGTTATTTTAGTAAATCGACCATTACGAAACAAACACACTGGTTCTTTTTTTCAAAGTAGTTGAACATATATCCATTCAGTAGTGTATATACAAAAATATATACATATGTTAGTTTTACAGAAGTTCAATTATTGTTATATATCGTATTTGCACCTAGGTAATTTATTGAATTATTTTTTTTATTGCAGAGAGTGGAATGCTGGACAGATGCCTTGGTTTCATGAACCAGCACAAGTGAATGTCTTGACCTTAAAGACATCTCTTTCGAAGAGCGACTAAAAGTCCGCATAACTCTGCAATGATCCACAAACTGTTCTTACAAAATGTTATTCGTAAATTGTTTTTGATGAACAGGACAGGCTAAGGCACGCATTAAATAAATTTATATTAAACGTAATCAATATTTCAAAATAAATGTGATACATATAACAATTATTATGATTTTATATTGCAACTATGTTTATAACTTTGAATTAAACTACTGTTTTAAATAACAAAACATATACACATTACATGTCAACTGAAAATGACAAATGAAAAATAAATAATCATCTTGTTTTAAAATAGTTATTCAAGTCAAAATGTGTATTTTCCTTCAAACAATTTAGCGAGTCAATGATAAAATGTTCCTTGGACAAACGACAGAGAAAGCGACAATAAGTCCGCAAAACCCTGCAATGATACACAAACTTTTCTATCACAAACATATTCGTCTGCTGTATTTGATGAACAAGACATGATAAGACGAACGGTAAATAAATGTTTATTAAAAGTAACCAATATTTCAAATGAATGTGATACATATTTCCTTTATTATGTGTTATATTGTAAAGACTTTTAATAAGCTTGGAGTTAAAATTACTGTTTTGTAAAAAAAAGAAAGTACACATATTAACATGTTAACTCAAAATGAAAATAAACATGTTGTTTAAAAAAAATTATTTTCGTAAAAATGTTTATTTTAAAAAATTGCACACTATTAATTAGTTCGAATATTCGTTTTCCGGTTGGTCAATACGTGTACTTCGTAACGTATCGCAATGACATATTACTAAGTTCAGGTTAAAATATCTGGAAAAATCGTTATGCACATACATACCCGTTATTCTTATAAATCAGATCTCCTGAACTGCCAGTTTTGTTTTATAAATCATTATATCGTCTTATCACATATCTTGCCTTGATATTGGCCAATAAATGATTGGTGAGATTTGAGCATGTTTCGAATGTTGTTGTTTTTAATTCCAAAATAACCGATATGTCTTTAAAAGTGGATGTTGATCTTAACAAACAAATCAGTCAAAATAACACAGAACACCTGCGTATCGTCGGGCAAGCAGAGTATAAGAAATAAGAAATAACAACATTTAATAATGACTGTAGAAGCTGACACAATAAAGCCAATCGACTGTCTAAGTGACACTTTATCATTGAATCGCTTTATTATGGCAGACAGACAATAAAATCGTATAGCATGTTTACACACAACTATTTTGAACGTGAGGACATGACAGGAAATGACAACTCGGAAGCATGAGATAAACCAGATTCATTCCTGAAAAGATCGCATTTGCTTTTATTTCCGTCACCCTACCGTAGACAGCCATACATTCTTCAAGGTCACAATCACATTAAGGCGTTAGTGTGGTTACTGTGTTTAAACAAAATGTAACAAAATTTGTTGATCCTGACAGTGGATTGACGTTATAAAAAGGACTGATGGAACTGGTGGAGTCAATGACAATAATTATCCAGAAAAGGTGCAAAAAAGCATGTTACGAACTGCAGTATGTATACATAATTAATGAGTACTTTGTTATAGTATTTATATATGACGAATATAGGATCTGATTTTATTAATTCAACTTACCTTATAATGGTTCTGCACGTATTTATTATGTTTTTAAATAGTATATTTAATTCAAGTGTTTAATAGCGTATCATTATTCTTTATATAAGATAACCAACTGAGAATATTCTATACGTTACCAAACACAACACAACTTAAATACATCTTGTTGTCAGTCATACGTATTATTTTTTATACATGTTCAAATTTGTATACAACAAGCGACAACAACAGTAGCGACACCAAATCTCAAGTGCAACTTCAACTTTGTACATATCTACACATTTCCATGCAATTGTCCATTTCAATGTCTACTTAAGTGATAAAACATTTTACTAGTCTAAGTTAATTGATAGCAGGGGTTTACCAAAGGATCTGACCTTCACTTGCCCAGGGGGCAAGTTTCTTTGAACATCTACTTGCCCCCAGTGAAAAAAAGGTTCCCCTATCTTTAAATCCATGTTTTTGATACTTCAAGCAGACAAATGTGTTATTAGATGTATTTCAGCAAACATGTATTAAACTTAATGACTTTTATTATGAATAAAAGCTATCAACAGAAACAAATCTAAATTCATAACTGTTATTTTCTAATGATCAGATCTTATCATCTAACCATTAGATAACATGTAAAACCATGAACAAATTAGTCACATTGTAAAATAGTGAGACTCTCTTCATAGGCCTGCTTTGCAAGCTTCAAATTTTCTTCATATTATAAGTTTTCAAACTGCTTTTCACACATTCATTCATACAACATTCAGCCATGAGGTCTGGAAAGTTCGTTTACATGATTATTTTCCATATTTACTTTTTCTGATATCTGTTTATTTGATAGATTTTGCTAATTGGAATTATATACTTTCTTAAAAATTGGAAAAACGTTTGATGATTTTGGATCGCTATTGTCCGCCATTTTAGAGAAATTGACAAATAGAACCTGTTTCGAGCGGTTTGATTGGTTTATATCAGGCGAACGACCAGTTGAAATCAGTTTTACGTATAGACGTCAGCCATTGCTATTAACACAAAGACAATAAATAATCGCAAAGGAAAAATATCAGAGATGTCTCTATGGTAATTGATTTGCCCGGCGGGCTATCTCCTTTGGAAAATCACTTGCCCGCTGCAATTTTAACCCGGCACGGGCAAGCGGGCGTCCGCTTAAGTAAACACCTATCAGATAGTCATAAAAGCAGGCGACCAATGCTTCTTGTTGAATATATCTCCGCGTCGAAGTACCATTCAACAGACGACGTTCGTTTGGTACAAATATCATTGTCAACCTTTCAGTACATTTCAATTTGTCAAAAAAAGTGGATTGAGTTTCAACGAGTCTCAAAAGCACAATACAGATGGATTTAAATGCAGGCACTTTCCTTGACATTTTCATGAAATTGATTGGATATAAGATTACGGCTGAAACTTAAAAGGTCATGTATTGACATTTAATTCGGAGGCAGTGTTTCTCTTGTACAAATCTTAACAAACATGATTCAAAATTTGATAATGATTATTATTTATAGTAATTTTATTTCGCGTTATTTACGACTGTAGTTAAGATACTATGGTCTTTTTCACGTCATTTGCAAAATGTTTTAACTAACATTAAAACAAATGACACACACTATGATTTACAATGCATTTCAATATTGTATTGCACACAGACAGAAATAAAAAAATTATACAATCAACTTAAAAGTAAAAACATCTGGACAAGGTAGTTCAGCTGGCATTTCAATCGAATGCACATATATATTAGTCCTATGAAGCCATCGTCTGACTTTTCAGTAGAGAACACGCTTACGTGACATCTACCTTAACAAAACTTCTAAATGTCTATATTTAACTGCATTAGTTAATGCACTAGTATTTCTATTTCCAGTTCTTTACCAACAATAATTTTAGCAAAATCGCGAAACAGTTCGATTGAATATTTGTATTATTATATTAGTTTAAACCTATTTATTTTAGCTCGATTGCATCGAAAGCCTAAGGCTTATAGAGACACTCTCGAGTCCGTTTCCTGGGTAGAACCAGTATCTGGTGTCCTTGGGGGAGATCTTGAGAACGCTCCATGAGTGGGGATCGAACCCGGGACCTCCCGATCTCTAGGCGGACACCATATCCACTATGCCACCTCGACCTTATTATTGTATTGTAAAGTATACAAATTTACGCAAGAAATCTTATGTACGTGTTTTTTTCCTTTTAAAGTTGTTGAGCGAGGAGAAAAAACAGCCCCGCATTTTGCTTTGTTTTATTTGTGATGTGTAATGGTGGGGATAACGACGGTCAGTTGTAATAAAGCTATTCAGCTATTGTAAAAGCAAAATGGCTTACTGGAAAAAGTACATATTTGTTTTCTAAACAAGTAGTTCCGTTTAAAATAATGGGAATCTAAACTACCAAAGTTTTGAACATGTTGTATGTTTGTAATTCATGTGTACACTTTACAGAAGATAAAAACTCATAACTCACAAATATTAGAACAAAGAATGTTGCCACACATTTTGTTTTCTTTTCTGAGAACCGAGAATGTCTGAGATTAAACCAAAAGAGTTTGAATTACAAATAACGTTAATACGTGAAAACTGGTGGTCTATCTGAGTGGAAACTATAATGCACCTCTTTCACTGTAACATCGTACGCATAATCTGATTTTGACATTCTAGATTTTATACGTAACAAAAGAATACCACTTGTTATAATAACATTTCCCTCCAAATGCGTTAGTATAGCGGATATAAAACATAACTAAAATAGAGTAGAAAAAAGCTCGGGACAGGAAGACTGTGTAAGATTGTTTTTATCTGATCTGATACCTCTTTTTGAAAATGTATGAAGCATTTTGCTGAAATAGTTTTGTAACGAACGTTTTAGGATAAATCGCATACGTTCGATATCGTATTTAATAGAAGACAACTTTTAACGTAACATTAATCGTAATAAAAATATAATTCTATTCCGACACAATCACGACTGGAATATATCTCTATATATTGCGTCATATATGACATATATGAATGAATGAAAAGTGTTTATCCTCAATAAATATGTATGCACGGTGCTATTCTCTCTCTTTCAAACTTATGAAATCTTAAATCAATGTAAATTTTATTGATTTCTTTAGCAGTAACTGTATATCTGTGTCGTGTGACTATTCATTGCAAATGATTGCAAACGACGTGATGAAAGTTTCATTCGTGAGATTGTTTGCATATAATTCCATTAAAACCTTATTTTCTGCGAAATTTAGCTCCGCATAATTGGTAGAGACCAAAAGCACAATTGCATCGATTGTTTCTCTCATATGTCAGTCACGTCCCAGACCACGATTTTTCTTTTGTAAAAAGTAATTTATGTTGAATACACCAAACATAGAAAAGACGTATATGAAACAGTTGCAATATATGTTATTTTTATAACATATAGACTAAACTCATTTAAAAAGTGAGAATAAAATAACAGTCTTCATGATTTACTCAATTGACGGTTCGATAGAAAATTATTAATATTTCGTTGCATGGTTATTATGTTGACAATGCTAATTTTCTTTAATGAATTTATGTTTGGCGGAAATGATTTCAGTTTGGTTAAACAGTGTATTATCAAATAGACATAAACATGTACACTGTTCCAGTGTGATAATGGGTCATCTTTTCTGTCGCAAACATATATTGTATACTCCGAAAATCACTAATAGAACTTTTTGTTTTGAAGTCTTTGAAACGTTTGTACGATAGTACTTAATTAAAAGCTGATTTTCAGTTAAATAGTTGATTTTAATTGATGTTAACATGTTCAATGCCATTTAATACCTATAAATATTAAAAACTACAAAAAATGTGAATGGAGAGAAGATCCAAAACTCTTGTTTAGACATTTGCTTCTTGATTATGTTCGGTTAGTTAAATAAAATTTATCTACATAATATTCTCTAGTAATTGATTGACCACTTTAAATTTTATAAATAAGGTGGCCATAGATATTGGTCATGACATTATATTTCTGATGGTTCGCAGGCTTTCAAGTACACCTCTTTTTGTGAAATGGCGGGTTTCTATTTTTGTCACACAGTGCACAGTAAAATGATGGACAGTTAATGTTTAAAGGATGGAGATTCTTTTGCGACTGACTATTGACTATGTATCGCAGATTTATAAGATTTCCGCATCATGCACTCATGATGATAATATCATTCAATTTTAATGATTGCTTTATTTTTCTCTTACGGAGCGGTATGACTCTAGTCGATTTTCTTTGCAAGCTACTTGATATATTGTGCCACATCGGAATAAGTGCACACCTCAAGGGGTCGTTGGGTATGGTAACAGTGTGCCTTTCAGAATAAAAGTGTGCTCTTTTTAGAATAAGTGGTGTTGTCTTTATCTCAACAGCATTAGTATGTACATTAACAACGTTTTCTTTGCTGAAAGACAAAGGACTAACAATAAACGAGATATAGTTTGCATCTGTTAGGCTAATCGTTCAGCATGTAGTTGCGCTTGTTACTTTTTCTTTCTCATTCATACACCATTAAATGGAATCATCATCAAATGCTCATCACGTAATATTCGTCATAAGTAATGAATGCAGGGGATGTATTCATAAATACGAGTATATTGCTCGATTTAGCTCTGATGATAGTAACTTCAAAGTTTATTACATTTTTCGTATTATCGAAAATAGAAAAATGACATTTAAAATACTTGCTAAAAGGAATGCTACATCTTTATCCACCTACATTAACGACTAAGTAAACAGCGAGAGTTATGAGAAATGCGTTGTGATAATGATTTAGTTGGTAGAAAGTTAATCGGATTATGAGATGTATGGTCATTTCAAACATACCTTTCCAGACTATGTGGGCCGATGTAATACAATCCCAGCGTTAGTAAAATAAAAAGATAACAAAATGCCATATGTGTGCAATTTCCTGTTATCATAATAAAAACTAAGACTAAAAAGAACATTAACACAATGAGACTGATTTTTACAGGAATGGGACTTATTTATTTTTCAAGCCGTATTAGTAATAACAGACGCACAGATAGGACTTGAAACTCCTATACACCGTGTATTATTTAATATGTGAGAAAGTAATTATTTTTACAATGCATTACGTTTCGAAAATTTCACTTCACATAAAGTGAAACATGGTTGTTTGACTTATGCTGAAGTGAAATACAATAGACCTTTCCTGTTTTTGCCACGAATAGTTTAAAAAGACTATGTCAACAACAAAAATATCTTCCTATGCACTAAAAAATTAAAACCCCAAGCGGGTATCGAACTCACGACGTATGACAGTAGACAGCTAGCTTTAAGCCCTTTAACCAACTGCGCTATCATACTTAGTAAGGAGTCGTTTGTAAACTATGGTTATACAACAATGCTCACAATTCTGACGTCAAAATGTAAACAATGTAGAAATTGAATTTTATCTCAGAAAGCGTACACTTTTTTTTGTTGGAGCAGTGAAAATATAAAATTTTATATTTTCACTGTAGTGAAAAAATAACATCAAATGGACTATTTTTCCATAAATAGCATCGATCTACAAGTAGTAGTTTACAACACTTGCCAAATGTATATGCGTGTGCAGTATAAACATGCATGTGTTTACATAAAATACGTTATAAAATTCAACAAAATTAAAATTTAGCGACAACACACAAACAATTTCACTTTTTTCCCACCATACTAACGAGTGACAGTTTTGGAATCATTTATGACGTCATTTTTATGACGTCAGAATACACGAACTTGTGACTTTTAAGCTTAAAAGCATAAAATAAAAAGAAAATGTGTTGATTTCAGTGTAAGATCGTATTTTATTTCACTCGTACAAATATCATTTTCTATGACCACTCGTGAAATAAAATACGATCTAACACCGAAATCAACAAATATTCTCTATATCAACATCCTACGGTCCTTTATTTTTCCTTGGACAAAATACTGTAGACAAACAGAAAGGCGGAGCGCTCTACATTAACAGAAAAAAAAAAACTGGTCATGTTTTAATTGCGTATTTTAATATGTTGTTAGATTTAAATATGGATGAATTTGGTATCAAAATTAAAGATATACATTGGACTAATAAATAATTGTAATCCCCTTACAAATTAACCAACATTAAAACGTTAACGTCATCCAAACGAAACATTAGTGATTTTAAAAGTTGTAAAGACGACCACGATACTTGTGTTTGATGTTTTCGAAGATTAAACACCACCGTTTACTTTTTAATGATTGATTATTTTTTAGGGGCATTATAATTATTGACTAGTTCAAATTATAACCTAAATTTTGATACCAAATTCATCTATAATAATATCTAAAAACATATTGAAAAATACGCATTGAAAAAACATGTCCAGTTTCTTTTTTCTAAAAGTATATGATTTTGGTCAATTGCCAATACAAAACACTACGGCAAGCACAACTCAAAACAAATTAAAAACATAAAAATTAAAAACTACCATCTACATATGAACACGATATCAAGACCTAGCATTAGTAATCCCAGATCATCATCATGCATTTCAGGAAGTGACAGTGGGTAATTAATGTTAATGTGTTGATTTAAAATTGCTGTATTTCGTACACAAGACAAAAACCTTCTGTTGAAAGAAAACGTTACCAAGAACGCAAGTCGACTGCAAATTTGTATGTATGAATAGGTACACAAACTTTTCATTGTTTCATTTATACAGCTGCAGTAGCTGGGACAGAATGGCAAGTTGCATAAAGATATTCACTATTGCTTAGGTCAAAGTATTCTATTCAAAGACAACGTTAAACATGCTTTTTTTTCTAAACTCGCAGTTTCGGTTATGTGAAAGTGTAGAGTTAGAACCAAATTAAAATCCAATTGGCAATCACGTGTCAGTGTGATAGGGCCTGCGGCTGCCATTTAAGTGCATCTACATTATTCACATAGTTCATAATGCATGAGCATCATGGTTCATATAAAATTTGCTGACATCATTAATACCGCTTTGTGTGAACTGCATGCGTTGAGTGCGTTTTGCAAACAACACAAATTCTCATGTGGTGCGAACCTTTTACGATATTCGAAAATGGCTCGTTTACATTTGTTTGCGACATCCTAGAAAATTTATTTGATTCCAAATAGTTCAAATGTTATTTGTCTTATGAATATTTTATAAACGATAAAAATGTTTTACTCGTACATTACAGAACCCTCACGTTTGGATGAATTAAATAATGGGAATCTAAACTCAAAATGTTTTGAACATGCAAAATACTAGTAATTATTATATGATGGAAATTAAATTCAAAATGCAAAAATCTCATATAATATAAAATTAAATTTGGTGCGAAGCATTTTATTTTAATGTGTGAGCAACCAGTCTGTCTGAAATAAGACCAAAATAACTTACTTCATAAATAACGTTAATACGCAAAAAATGGTCTGTTATCTGAGCTCTCACAATGGCAGGTTTCTATCTCTGTAACATCGTACGCTTAATCTGATTTTGATATTCTGACATCTATACGACTCAATCCTAGACCACTTGTTATACTAAAAAAAAAATTCACATTCCAAGTATAGACATAAAAACAACTAAGAGAACATCGAAACAGAAAGACTGTGTAAGATTTCATTCATCTAATCTGATACCTCTTTGTCTGAAGTGATTAATTGTGTTGAAACATTTTGTAATGAATGTTCCTCGAACTTCTTTTATGGAAGACCACCTTGTATTATGTAAATTTTACGCGTAATAAAAATAATGAAGGCACAAATAGTGACACATAAACTTATGACTTAATTTAGTTCTTAATCAAATATAAATTGCAAGGTGTTATTATCTATAATGTATTTATAACACTTATTATCATTTTAAATATAATTTAAGTCCTTTGGCAGTGATTTCAAATTTGTTTCTGCAAGTTTACTTGCTACAAATGTTTCAAACGACATGATGAAAGATTCATGCAAGAGATTGTTTGCTTTTAATTTCATTAAAACCTTGTTTTCTACGATAGTTAGCCATGTATATTTGGTAGAGACCTAAATGATATTTATTTTTAATAGGACAAATTTGGCAAAGACGTGAATGAAACAGTTACCAATTGTATATTGTTACATTTAGACAACTACGTTTATTTAACACTGAGCCAAAAATAACAATCTTTGTTTAGTTAATTAATGCTTAGATTGAAAATCCATATTTAATCTCATGGACATTGTGTTGGCAATGATATTTTTTTCTATTATAATTTCAAAATCAATGATAAAACTTATTGATATGAAGATTTCGGAGCTTTATGTCGTTAGGATTGTATTCACATGCAATCTGATTTTTATTTTGACTATTCGAAGAAAAGGTGAGCTTTTCTACTACCGCCGGCGTCGGCGTCCGCGTCTGAATTTGGTTAAAGTTTCAATTCAAAAGTCTTGTAACTTCAAAACTACATAAGTTATTCACTTGAAACTTAGAATATACCTTTGTCATCAACTACAGTGTCAGGGGCAACATTCCCCATAACTGTTTTGTATTTTGACAGAGTTATGCCCCTTTTTCACTTAGATTTTCTGGTTAAAGTTTATATTCAAAAGATATGTAACTTCAAAACTACATCAGTTATTCACTTCAAACTTGGAACTAACCTTTGTCATCAACTCCAGTATCAAGGGCAACATTCCCTATAAATCTGTTTTGTATTTTGACAGAATTATGCCCCTTTTTCACATAGATTTTCTGGTTAAAGTTTCAATTCAAAAGTATTGTAACTTCAAAACTACATACGTTATTCACTTGAAATTTGGAATATACCTTTGTCATCAACTCCAGTATCAAGGGCAACATTCCCCATAACTATGTTTTGTATTTTGACAGAGTTATGCCCCTTTTTACCTAGATTTTCTGGTTAAAGTTTATATTCAAAAGTTTGTTACTTCAAAACTACATAAGTTATTCACTTGAAACTTGAAACTAACCTTTGTCATCAACTCTAGTATCAGGGGCAATATTACCCATAATTCTGTTTTGTATTTTGACATAGTTATGCCCCCTTTTCACTTAGATTTTCTGTTTAAAGTTTATATTCAAACGTTTGGTTACTTCAAAGCAACATAAGTTATTCACTTGAAACTTGGAATATACTTTTGTCATGAACTCTAGTATCAGGGTCAACATTACCCATAAATCTGTTTTGTATTTTGACAGAGTTATGCCCCTTTTTCACATATATTTTCTGGTTAAAATTTATATTCAAAAGTTGTGTAACTTCAAAACTACATAAGTTATTCACTTGAAACTTGGAACTAACCTTTGTCATCAACTTTAGTATCAGGGGCAACATTACCCATAGCTCTGTTTTGTATTTTGACAGAGTTAGCCCACTTTTTACATAGACTTTGTTGTTAAAGTTTGTGTTCCAAAAATGTATAAACTATACAAGGCTTCACTTGAAAGTTGTGTATTTTAACAAATTTATGCCCCTTCCACTATCCAAAATGTGTACCAACTGAAATACTTTGAATAGTCGAGCGCGCTGTCCTCTGACAGCTCTTGTTAATTAAATTGTTGAACTGAATCCATGTTTAAGCATTCAATGCGATTTAATACTCATGAAAAATCTCCATGTATGTTAAATGAAGAGGAAGAACCAATGCTCTGTCTTTTTAGATATTTAAGTCTCATTCATTATCGGTTACTTATATGCACTTATCTGCATAATAATATTTAATGTGTGATAACCGCTGTCCCAAAATACATATACTGGTCAGCGACCTATTTTTCGCCCGTACAAATTATTCGCCCACTACTGAAAACCAGTCAAAACAACAAACAAATACATTTAACCATACTGGAATCGATTTGCCCTGTTGTTTTGTTAAACTTCAGCCAATAATTTCAGAACTCCGAATTATAATATCCATGTAAACAAACAATGCACTACTGGCCTTGTCGGGAGTACGCGGGGGATGACGTCATAACGCACGCGCTCATTTGTTTGAGGCGTTAGAGGGGGTTCTTTTTTCCGTAAGGCATTTTGCTTCTAGACGATTGTTTTGTTAGTGAACAATGAATGACTATAGATTTGTAAACGACCCATTCCAGTTTTAGCTAAATATACTTCAATTATTAAAAGTGTAAAATAAAATGATAATTGTACAAACATTTCAGTACCCCTGTTCGGGCCTCAATTGAACATTGCTATTTCTATTTTTTACACGGTGTATATGGGCACCGTATACTGACGTAATACAACTACGTTACTTTTATAATGAATGGATGGGCACCGCATACTTACGGACAAAAAAAGCAGAGTGTAGTGCAAGAAAATGTTAATTTCTCTGGGTTTTCATAATTATATGACAATAATTTTAGTTCTACGGAAAACAGTGGATATCGCTACTAAATATTCTTACAATATTTTTTCCTGAAATTCGTCCTTCGTCATAGACGAAGTAAAAAAGTGTCCATGTCTTTTTTCATGAAGTGAATTTTCAGATATATATTCAGATTTCTCTTCCATTTTGGCTCTAATTGGTGTGATAGAAGCTCATTTAAGTTTATGTGACCTTATCGTTGTGTTTTTGTGGAAAAAATACGTTTGAAAATATTAACTTTAAACTGAAATTTAAGGTTTAAATGCGAATTATGCATATCATTCAATACAGGTACTTGTTTTTTACCGAGATCTACACCATGGTTTAGCAGTCGAAACCGGCATTTCTGATATCATAATAACCGGTGATTTTAACCTAAATAACAGCCAACCTATATTAATTAGAAAACTAAATTCTTGGTGTCAAGAGTACAGTCTTGTTCAAGTTATTGACGAAACAACGTATTTTACGGAAAGGTCTTCGTCAATTCTGGATTTATTATTAGTAAGTAATCCAGAAAGCCTGGCATTATCAGGTGTCGGCGAACCTTTTATTGATCAACAACATCGCTACCATTGTCCTATATATGGTCTATTTAAATATAATAAGCCAAATGCGAAAGCATATGAGCGTCATTTATGGAAACATGACGATGGTAATTACGATATGTTACGTGAACGTTTTCTACATTTGATTGGAATACTATTGCAAGTATTGATGTTGACACATATTGCACTAATATCACCGATACTATTATCGGTAATGCTAAACATTGTATCCCAAACAGGATAATAAAAATAAAACCGCGTGACGCTCCCTGGATCAATACACCAATACGCCGTATGATAAGAAAACGAAAACGGGCTTACCGATATGCAAAATCGAAAAATTCTAACTATTATTGGTCCAAATTTCGAACAATAAGAAACAAGACCATATTATTAATTAGACAAGCTAAAGAGAATTACTACGAAAGGTTAAGTGTAAAACTTAAACACAACAATCTTGCACCTAAGGACTGGTGGAGGATTCTTAAGTCATTTATCAATAAGCCTAATAATAACATTATATCTGCGCTTGTGAATCCTGCCGACAACTCAACTTCAACAGATTGTTGTGAGAAAGCGAACATTCTAAACAACTTTTTTGAAAGTCAGTCAAAAATTTACATTAATAACGACGACGCACCGGAGCCCCTCTATGTACCAATTGCAAACTCGCTAGAGTCGATCATTATCACACCTACTGATGTTCACGATATTCTTAAGTCACTTTCTGTTGACAAAGCGTCTGGGCCTGATGGTATAAGTAACCGTATTTTAAAAGAGTGTCGGGTTGAACTGTCCACTGCTCTATGTGACTTCTTTAATTTCTCGCTCAACAAATGTATATTGCCCAGCTGTTGGAAAGAAGCTAATGTCAGTGCAGTTTTTAAAAAGGGTGATCCAAAAGTAGTAAGTAACTATCGACCAATTTCGCTGCTTAATACAATGGAAAAAGTTTTTGATAAAATAATATTTAAACATGTTTATAACCATCTCATTAATAATAGAATACTTACCTCATTTCGGTCCGGGTTCTTGCCGGGTGACTCTACCACAAATCAACTTACCTATATATACGATACGTTCTGCAAAGCCCTTGACAATGGGCTAGAGGTTAAAGCTGTCTTTTTTGACATCAGTAAGGCCTTTGACAAGGTCTGGCACCAAGGTCTGTTACTCAAACTCCAAGCTATTGGCATTCGCGGAAAGTTACATTCTTGGTATGTAAACTACCTACATGGAAGACGCCAACGCGTAGTGCTCCCAGGCGCATGCTCTAAATGGGCCACACTTGAAGCTGGTGTCCCCCAGGGCTCTATATTAGGGCCCTTATTATTTTTAATCTTTATAAACTATATTGTTAATGATATCCAAAGTAATATTCGCCTTTTTGCTGACGACACATCCTTATACATAATTATAGATGACCCTAACACCTCAAATGCAATATTACAAAACGACATCGACAAAATATCTAACTGGGCTCTAAAATGGGATGTTGCATTTAACCCCTCCAAGTCAGAAACATTAACTTTCTCAAGAAAACAACACCCTAATCAATATCACTTTACAATGCTCTCCACAAATATACTAGATGTCAGTTCTCATAAACATCTCGGAGTTATTCTTTCGAACGATTGCAAATGGCACATGCATATTAAATATATAACAGACAAAGCCTGGAGTAGAATTAATATTATGCGCAAATTGAGATTCAAACTTGACCGAAAATCGCTCGAAATAATTTATACATCGTTTATACGCCCCTTATTAGAATACTCAGATGTAATATGGGATAATTGTACCCAGGCAGAAAAACACGAATTAGACAAAATTCAAAACGAAGCGGCACGAATTGCATGCGGATCATCAAAGTTAGTTTCCCTATCAGAATTACATAACGAAATTAAATGGGAACCTTTGCAAGATCGACGCGATAAACATCAACTTATATTATTTTACAAAATGCAAAATTTACTTACACCTCAGTATTTGATGGATCTGGTACCTCAACATATTGGTTCTGTTTCTAGGTATAATCTTCGAAACGCTAATGATCTTCGTACATCAGAAACTAGATCTACTCTTTATTATAATTCGTTCTTACCCGCAGTTATTAGAAAATGGAATAGTTTATCAGAATTAGTAAAAAATAGCGACTCGTTGAATATCTTTAAATACAATCTTAACCGAAACGTAGACAAGAACCCTTCGTACTATTATGTCGGTAAGCGCTATCTACAAATACTTCATACGAGGCTAAGAACCAATTCAAGTTCGCTAAATGAACATCTCTATGTAAAACATGTCGTTGCTTCCCACTGTGTGGTGATATTGAATCGAATCATCACTTCTTTTTTATGTGCCCATATTTTAACACAATACGAGCTAAATTAATTAACAATATTTATAGAATAAGTCGCAACGTAGACCTCAATGTAATATTATTCGGCAATATGAAGCTAGACGATAATGTAAATTCCACCATATTTCTTCACGTCCAAGTGTATTTAAGCGAATCCCGACGATTTTCTTAACAATCCGATTCCGATTCCGTCGTCAGCTGTTTATTTATTCCGTGCATCACCAGTCCTCCACTCCTTGTTTTGTTGTTTATCCTTTTTTTTTTTTTTCTCGCCTCACTCGTTTGTCTTTCTAACTTAGAATACCTATAACATATACATCTTTATCTGGCTTCAATGCTTGTTGTTTGTTCTATAAAACCTTGCCATCTATATGTGTAAAAACTATTTCAAGGAGAGAAACTATATAAGAATTTAATTCTTTCGTTTCAATCCTTTTCTTATTCTTATTGCATTGTGCATCTATTTGTATATTTGCTAGTTGTACACGAGAAATAAATATGTTTAAACTACACCATGCTAGCACTATTTTACTAAAATTAAACGTTCATGTATGTCTTAAATCATATTTTGTTCCGTGCAACTCGTGGTTTTATCATAGAGTATATGGATTGTTAAATATTTGAATTTAAATACAGGTATATCTCGCCTTTTCAACGACTTTTTGCAATATTACGAAAAATATTTTAAATTCGCTTATGGAAATAACTCGTTTTTTAAAGGTGGGCGAATAATTGGTACAGGTGTTATTTATTGTGCATTCAATTATAGGTGTTTTTCGCACGTGATATAATTCGATTTGTGTAAATGGATTAAAAAAAGATGTTATTGTTTATTGTCTTAGGTGCCTAACATTGCTTGTGCCAAGTTTCATTACAAACTGTTTAGTAAGACGCGTGTAAGAGACAAAAACCCATCATTTCCGGGCGAAAATGATTCGCTAACCAGCATACCTGAGCCATTTACCTTGAATATCGATCATGTTGTTGTTCAAATGAATCGCAAGTTTGAAGTACACCTCTTGTTTGTGAAATGGCGAGTTTCTATTTATTGTCACGAAGAGCACATTATAAAATGACGGGCAGTCGATGTTACAAGGACCGAGATAAACCATTCTTTTTGTGAGTAACGATTGGCTATATATCAGTGTCAGAAAATCTCATGACCATACAGGGACAATTATAACATCATTCTATGTTGATACGACATACTGTTTTCCTCGTCTGTTTCAGATGGACATGTTGTTGCTCGTTGATGTTGTTCATCTCATCCTTGTGACACTGTGCAGCATCAGGAAAAGTGCGCATCTCAATGTATCGTTTGGTATGTTTACGATGTGCCGTTCATAATAAGTTTGCACTCTTATGTAGAACAAGTGGAATTGTCTTTGTAGTCTCTAAGCAAGAGATTGCCATGTATTCCAACAGCGATCACATTGATGAAAGATCTCCGTTTTTTTTCTCTTTATCATTCCGCTTGTTATGGCGTCAGTATCTTTTTTCTACGGTGGCATAGACCGACATGTGCATGTTTTTATTAATGTCGTTCCCATGACATATTAAACCGTGGGAACGAGATCTTATCTCGTGGGATCGACATAATTATGTCGTGGTAACGAGATATTAAGTCGTTGGAACGAGATTATAAACTCGTGGTAACGACATTAAATTAATAACTCGTGGGAACCTCATATTAAGTCGAGGGAACGAGATAATTAACTCGTGATAACGACATATTATGTCGTGGGAACGAGATATTTTTGTAGAGGGAACGACTTAATGAGCCAGTCAAAATCACAACTCCGACAGATTCCCGCTCACCTAGGGACATTCAACTTCCACTTTACATTGGCTATCTGGAGATGTGATTTTGATTGAATACCAATACAAATTGGGTATTACGCGAGGGGATAATGCATTCGTTGGTAGGATGATAATCGGATTATGAGAAGTAGTACATCTCAAACAACTGTAACAACCTTCCTAGACTGCTGCTATACAATCCCAGCGTAAGAAAATAAACATATTATAAAATGGCACATTTGTGTATTTTTACCGTGCGATACAATCTTGCAACTAGTACCATTTTGGCATATATTAAATATCGGTGGAGTTGGGTGAAACGGGAACTCAAAGAGAACAAAACATGAAGGCCGAATAGAAACAATTATATAGAAGAACGAATTTTATCGGATTATACTAATATATACATTTGCATAAAACCGCTGGATGCTAAAATAACCTAATTGTCCCATTAATTTTTTTTTTTATGTACATATTTGTCATGCTTTTGCCCCAGAAAGGTAACACAATATAGAGCCTTTCTATCCCAACGCTTGTCCTTTAAACTACTAATGTTTCATCGTTTTTAAATGATTCATCAAAACAGTGGGTTTCCACATTAATCAGTTAATCAATCTCAAGGGGAGTGAAATATTATTCATTGTCATTACTAACTACGTTGAGGATTTTTTTTTTTTTAGGGAAACCTAATTGTGTTCTAAAGAAACAGTTTAATGTGTTCCGATGCCACAGTGAAATATGATCCGATGACGAATAGGCTTTTACGTTATGTAAAATTTATGTACCCGCCTGGCGTAAACAACTTGAAAACAAACATTTTAAACTAAATAATTTAAAAGATTTTAAAATTATTTTGTGTTTCTTTATGAGGTTTCATAAATGAAGTTTTGCAATTAATTGTTGAGATCATGAAATTCCAGCGGATTCAGTAGGAAAAAACAATTACACTACCATTTGTGTGTTGTTGTTTTTTTTTAAATTTAAAGCAAGGGCTTAAATTGCCTATAAATGTATAAAACATTAACAGCCGGGAAAACATCGACAGACATAAACATAGTTGCCGTCAGAAATATGCTTAGTGTGGTTTTAATCGCACCATATTGAAATATATTGCAAGACACTAAATTGCAGCATTAAAGAGAGCAGCCATACAAATAACATTATAGTGAGGACCCTTTGTTATAGCATATCTTTACTAAGGAAATCAACATATCCATTTTAGTCAGGCTAATGCTAGATGGGCTTGCTCTGGATACGATAACGTTCAATTTGATATACGTCTATTTCGGTTTAATAACGAGTTCGTGTTTTAGAAAAACACATAAGACGTATCATGCGACGTCAAATTGAGTTGCGTCTTCGATTTCTTAAGAAAAGCTTCGTGTTTTTGACATCGCAACAGTATGCTGTATGCGTACAATAACATATAGTTTACATCAGTTTGATAAAGCGTAACCAAATATATGACTTAATTCTTCGGTTGTTGTACTTATACCACAGCACTCTCGGTTAACATAGCACGAAAACTATGTAATAATATATCGGATAGTGATAGCTTTTTTGATACGAGAGTTTTGCCACGTAACCTCACGTTAACGAGCCATACATTATTTTTAACGTCTTCAAAATAGCTTTCTAATAAATGGATTATGTATAATATAGAACATTGTCAAATCCATATTTCTCAAAATCATTCAGCGAGTGCTAACGTTCTATCAAAAACAATACGCAGCAAGAATAAAGAGAAAATTGAGTAATGTACGGGTTATGCAATGACGATTTGCCTATTAAACTAATGGGAAACTGTCCCATTTATTATTGTGCGATGCTGCGTCCAGTACACATACAAAGTGGTAAAAAGTTCATAGTAGTGCACTACAAAGTTTAAGTTGGATTATAAGTTTTGTCCGAAAGACAAAATGCATAGATTTCAACACTGCGTACAGTTTATACATTACACATTTGCGGTTCATATGACGTGACATGAAGTAATTGGACTACGTACTGTTTGGGAGCTGCAATTAAATATGTATATTTAATTAGCGGTCATGTTTTTCTATTTCGGTAAACACACATACATGTTATTATCGGAATGTAATTATTATACGCATATTTAAAAAGACAATGATGTAAAAACGTTCAAACGTGTCGCGGGATATTCGTGCAAATTTAATACCTCAATCTAGAACTACGTTTGTTTTAACTGAATCCAATACAAGTATGGAAATAATATTACGTACATGAAGCAAAAATGTCAGCTTTCTTGTATTTTAAATAGTTCAAACTTCGTTACAATACCCTCCAGTTTGATTTCACTTGTCTATAGAAAAAAGAATCGATGCTTCGAGTTGCCATTCTATGTAATGCATTCTTTCGGTCCAAATATCATTGTCATCCTTACAGTACATTCCAATTTGTGGAACGGGGTTTATTGAAGTTTAATGCGCCTACATTCATATGACAACGTTGAGTTAAAACCAAGCTAAGACAATTTTTAAAGAGATTATTTAGAAATGCGTTGCATAGAGAGAATTCTGAATTGCAAGGATAAAAACTTTTTTTTTTCAGGCACCTATTCAAATACCAGTCATGTTTAATAGTGAACCAGATAACAATACAATAAACCTTGGATGTTATTGGATGATTGGCACTAGATTGTTGTGCTTAATAGTTTATATGAGTATTTTGTTATAACGTTTCCATCCCTATTCCAAACAATATAAAAAAAAAAACTCTGATCTATAAAACGAACCGAGTCGCTTGCCGTTGGTGCAGCACCTGTATTTGTAATTGCTGAAACGAGCCACTAGTCTTTAGGTAATATTTTCTCTTTTCATATGAATTTTACTGAAGAAAGTAAACAGCAAAGTACATTTTTTCAGATGGTGTGTCTGTTACGTGCAGACCGCAAATATTGTTGTTATTTTACAAAATGGCATGGTTGTTCAAATTGCAGGAACAAAACCCAAAATGAAATCAAATGCGTCGTTATTGAGCATCTGAATACAGCTGATCAAGATCAAACATGTGACATCATCATTTTAAGCGATTGTGTGATCAACATTCTATGAGTGTCTCCTGTAGAAATTATGTAAAATTAATGTGCACCGCTTGTTCACAGAATGATGATCATCTACTGTAAACGCTAATTACCACAAAATAACGAGAAGCAATAGTATAGTCCAGATGCCAGCCAGTGATGTAAATATGCATAACCTAACTTTGGAGTACACACACAATGTTTTGGTATCAAAATGTTTTCGGAAGATATCCTCGCTTAGCATCTGTTGTATCTCACTTTGTCACCCTTGGTCATTTTGAAATAATTCAAGATGGCCGCCAAGATCGCCGCCCACAATTATAAATCGGTCTCAGGCTTTGTATATCATCTTAATAGTTATTTCACATACTCAAATCATAACATTGATTGTATATGTGTTATTTATGTATTTGTTATTTCACAAGTTTTTATAGGCAGGTTTTAAATCCAAAATGACCGTCAAAATGGCCTCCAAAATGGTCGCCAAAGTATGAAAAAGGTATTTTTAACTGTTTCAACGGCGATTTATTGAACAATTATATTTTGTTTGCATGTAAGTTGTATTTTACTAATAATATGTGTGTTATCAATGTATTTGTATTCTTAAAAGTATTTATAGGCAGGTTTTAAATTTAAAAAGGCCGTCAAAATGGCCTCCAAAATGGCCGCCAAAGTATGAAAAATGTATTTTTAACTGTTTCAACAGTAATGAATTGGACAATTGCATTTTATTTGCATGTAAGTTGTATTTTAACTAATAATATGTGTGTTATTCATGTATTTGTATTCTCTAAAGTATTTATAGGCGGGTTTTAAATCCAAAATAGCCGCCAAAATTGCCGCCAAAGTATGAAAAATATTTTTTAACTGTTTCAACGTTGCTAAATTGGACATTTGTATTTCATTTGTATGTAAGTTGTATTTTAACAAAAAGTATGTGTTTTTTTAATGTATTTATATTCTTAAAAGTATTTATAGGCAGATTTTAAATCCAAAATGGCCGCCAAAGTATAAAAAATGTATTTTTAACTGTTTCAATGGTGATAAATTGGCCAATTGTATTTCATTTGCATGTAAGTTGTATTTTAACTTATTTTGCAACTGAACTTTTCAATATAGTATTCACAATTACAACAATATACCCTTAGCCATGAAAGATGATGTAATTAAAAATTTTAAATATACAACAACATAATGAAACCTTTATTTTTTGTAACAATGCATTAACTAAATTCGCACATACCGGTATTCTCAAATAATATCTTTATACATATATAATACTGTTAATGTTTTGAATCATTACAGAATATTAACTATATTTTCCTCATTCGCATCTATTCCCTGAATAAATTGTCTACAATGATGTTGTTGTTGTAGTTTTCCTCACCGCCGGTAAACGCACGTGATCTCCAATTAAATCTTCGACGTCATTAAGCTACACAGGCGCTTTGAAAGGTGGCGACTGGATGCGACAAAGTACTGGAGTCTCTTTCTAACCGATTGTTAGACAGAAAAATTGAAATTAATTACAACACACGTGAGTTTGTTAAAAGCATGAAAAATCCGAACACATCAAGGAAGACCAAAAGTGACGTGACTAAATTCCGAGAATTAAGATTTTGAAGAGATGGAACGTGGGCAACTGGATATTGAATTAGCGAGATATTTCTTAAATGTCAGAAAAAGGGACAAAACGGAATTCGAGCCAGATTCGCTTAAATCGTTTCAATCATCAATCAACCGACACCTATCAAATACCAGCTACAACAAAAACATACTCACCGATAATGACTTCAAGCACTCCCGAGATGTTCTTAGTTCAAAGCAGAAGCTTCTTAAGCAAAAGGGCCTTGGCAACAAGAAGCGCTGATCAGACCCTTTTACAGCAGAAGAGCAGAAAATTCTCTGGGAAAAATCCATTGTTGGAGCAGGTAAGCTTGTCGTTTTATAAATAATTCATTCGATTTATGAATGTCATAATGATAAAGGTGCTTTTACATTATTCACACAGCTGTTTACATAAGAAAATAAATATTTCAATTTATTAAGAAAACTTTCTGCAATGTTTAATAATGATATTTCTATAAAATCAAACTATTTGCGCCAGGGAAACTGTCGAGTAGCCTACGCCACTATGGTACATGTAAACAACCGGCATGGGAGACCACTCTCATGCACATTTAATCACTACCAAACTGTGCACTCGGGATTACATTCAACTAAACTAAATCATTGTTTTATCTCACATCCAGGAACCGCTAAGGCGATGATTAACACGTTGTGGTGCAACAACACTGTCCATTACGGTCTACGAGGAAGGCAAGAACACACGACGATGTTGTGGGGCCACGTGGAGCTGTCGGTAACAGCAACCGGCCTATCCTACCTCGAGTTCAACGAGAGGGCTACCAAAACACGGAATGGAGCAACGATGGACTCGAGAGACTTTGCGCCCAAAATGTTTGAGCAACCAGGTAGCTTGAGTGAATTATTGTTATTATTATTATTATTATTATTATTATTATTATTATTATTATTATTATTATTATTATAGTTATTGTGAATATTATTTTTATTATGATTATTATTATTATTATTATTATTATTATTTATATTACTAATATACATGTACTTTGTTGAGTTTTAAGAATTCTCATACAAGTTGTGTAATATTTCATGATGTGTTATTCAATATAATCTGATGCAAAATAAAAGCGAATTTATCAAGACAGAACCTTCGCAGTTTAGTTGTTTACTTAAATTGATAATATTGGATTATATTTTGATATTATGTACTTTTGCAGGTGATCCAAACTGCCCTGTGAAGATCTACAAAGACTACGCCGACCGGAGGCCAGAGCAGTCACGCCAACCGGATAGCCGTATCTACTTGCAACCGAATCCCTTCTTCGGTGAGCCAGCGAAAAGGGGGAAGGCCTGGTTTATAAATTGTGGCATGGGGAAAAATCCACTTGGAGAAGAAGCGGGGTTCAGTGCCAGGCATCCGGGAAGGAAGACCTGCATTTCGGAATTGCTAAATGCAAACGTCCACCCAAATGAAGTTGCTCAGATTTCAGGGCATAAAAACCTTATGTACCTGAACCATTACAACAGCGTTTCGCTAGGAAAACAAATCCGCATGTCAGCAATTCTACATGCCCCAACTGCCTCAACCTCGACGGAAGCTTTGATCAATCTGTCACTGACGAGGAAATGGTTGTCATGTCGCAAGAAATTGAAAACTCCCTTGCAGCCATTGACCGTTACGAACAGCAACCACAACAGCAACTGACCACCTTGCCGATTGAGCACAGCCCCAGTGGCAGACTCAAAATCAACCCAAATTCTATCTTCGCCAATTGTGTGTTCAACAACGCCGTGTCCATTCACTTTAAATAACTGTTAACTAGGTTTAGACGAACTTTGTTTGCCGAATTTGGTTAGTAGTAATCTGATTATCATGTACAGTTTGCTAATTGGTGTTTATTATTTTGTTGTATTTGTTTATAAACTGTATATACTTAATATGCATGTTTAAATAAAACGTGAACATTTTAGTGTTATGTTCAAATAAAACGTGAACATTTTATTAGAGTTGAATGTTTATAACGATAGTCCTTAAGTGTAAGGAACAATACAATTATACATATAAAACAGGTTCATTCTATAATTAAATGATTTAATATGTTATCAATTTCAATATTATAAATATGCTATATGTTATCTCACTTAAAAACGGGGAATGAACTCACGACTGACATTAACAAATAATTTAAACGAACTATTGCCGCTGGGCCAAATACATAGAAAAGTATGGCGGCTTTAAATGAAAAAAATGCACAAAAATCGTCGAAGCTCAC
Source organism: Congeria kusceri (assembly GCA_027627225.1). Classification (NCBI taxonomy): domain Eukaryota; kingdom Metazoa; phylum Mollusca; class Bivalvia; order Myida; family Dreissenidae; genus Congeria; species Congeria kusceri. The sequence goes on from CM051027.1 coordinate 82,641,564, forward strand.
ATGTAATAAAAAGTTTATACACCGGGCAAGCAGGGCCGGCAGATCATATCGGCCCGGCGTCGCAACATAGGCCCTCGAGCTAAAGCTCTCGGGCCGATATTGTTATGCCCCGCCGATATGACCTGCCGGCACTGCTTGTCCGTTGAATAATCTCTAAATATCAGTGTACACGTAATATCCACCACCACTGAATAGTCTATTTACACTTTCCACCACCGGTGGAGTATTATCACTGTTCTGTTATAGTCTGTTTCTGCTAAAGTTTCTCGAGATCACGCATTACTAATATTTAAAGTGACCATACAGGAAAGCTCTACTTCATACTTTTATAAAGTCTATATCTTATAGCTTGCAGATTGTAAATTAGCTTTTTTGCATGAAATGCGATATTATGTCCACAGGAATCATAATGTAGGTTACTCGGCAATATTAGTGAACAGTTAATAATGAGATTCAGGAGATTTTCCGCGTTCACAACACATTGAACGTCATGCTCTTTCAAAATGTCATAAATGTTAGCTAGTATAGGGTTTTGCACTGTCTGTAGGATGATGCATTTCAGCAAGATCTGTTCTAAAGCGTTTCATCCTCGACACCACATAGTGGGCACAGAGGGCAGACAGCATACTGATTGAATCTCGCCCTGGTCACCTGAAGGTTGTAAGTTCCGGACAGGACACGTAATCGCGCAGGTCTTCTAGTTGCCTCACGTGTTTGACTTGTAGTATAGGGTTCATGTATTTTAGTGTGGAGTATAGGGAAAGATCTAGAGCAAAACAGCATGGTGCTGCTCCTTTTTGGTGCCCCCTGCTGCCCTTCTGTGCAGGTCAACACAGAAATGTTGAATATCTTTGAAATGTAATATATTTTGCAAATATTCAATGACAAATGAATAGAATATGCTTAAAAATCTTATTTACAAGCATCAGACTAATAAATACGCTGGATATATCAAATTATTGGAAAATGTCAACAGACTGGTCTGGATTTCCACCATGCTCCTATTTAGCATCATCCTGTACCTTTTGTGATCCTAGATATTTCCCTAGTGGAGTATAACGCAGCTTGTCATTCAATTTTCTTTTTCCACTTGTTTACCACCTCCGCGTGTATAGGTCACAATACACTAAATAAATAAGTGATGTACGGCTGTACTCTCTAAATAAATCAACAAGTTTAACTCGAATACATGTTTTTATTTTTAGACACTTGCTTTTATTGGAGATGTCGGTAGGGTAAGCATTGGTATGCACAAATAAATCACTGATATGTTTTAAGATGGGAGACTACAGTATGACACTTGCGCTGGGGCGGGTTACATTCAACTAGAAAGTAGCCGCTAAAAAGATGGTGATAAAACAGTCAACTTTGTTTAGTGTGGAGTTCTTTCTTACATCATACATGACATACCCTTTTTATTGCTTAAATCAATTCAGCTTAGAATGCTCTTTAAGAAAATTATGGTTATCGTGGTCCCTATGTGCAAAATGTTGCATTTATTTTTGGTTAAAGTTATCGCTTTTTCATTAAATTACATAAGGATTGGAATTAATATATTGTAACCTAAACACACAACAGGGAGCGGCCCTAAAGGGGCAATGTGTACATAAAATCAACATGTTACTGTGTGGTTTTATTGGCTATAATAAATGTCATGGAAAACATGCCATAAATATCATGATTTTAATGTGCGTTACGATTTTTACAGCGAAAACCGCTTTTTCAAGTAAAAAAGAAGAGAAAAAAAGTACGGAAACCCGCCTTGTGCATCTTGCAGCACACTAAATCATACTAAAACCAAACATGAACACGTTTATACAATATTTATCTCTAGTGCATTAAAGTATGTAAACATATGCTAATATTTTGACTGATTTCTGTGAATCAAGTACACAATTTGACTCAGGCACCCCATATAATCAAAGCACTGAAAACGCAAACCAGATTGCTTATCAGGCATCATTCTAAAATGCGTTTTCAAGCATTTCTACTTTGTGGATCGGTCTGAAATTCTGCATGCACATTAGAAATATGTTAATAATGATGTAGAATTGTTCTTGTTTTCGCGATATCAAAACTTTAAGTTGTCTTCTAGGTCACAATACACTAAATAAATAAGTGATGTAGGGCTTTACTCTATAAATAAATCAACAAAGTTAACTCGAATACATGTTTTAGGTTTAGACACTTGCTTTGATATTCTTTTTTGGGGAGATTTTGGTAGGGTAAACATTGGTATGCACAAATAAATCACTGATATGTTTTAAGATGGGAGACTACAGTATGACACTTGCGCTGAGGCGGGTTACATTCAACTAGAAAGTAGCCGCTAAAAAGATGGTGATAAAACAGTCAACTTTGTTTAGTGTGGAGTTCTTTCTTACATTATACATGACATACCCTTTTTATTGCTTAAATCAATTCAGCTTAGAATGCTCTTTAAGAAAATGTATGGTTATGGGGGTCCCTATGTGCAAAATAGGAGCGGCACTAAAGGGGCAATGTGTACATAAAATCAACATGTTACTGTGTGGTTTTATTGGCTATTATAAGTGTCATGGAAAACATGCCATAAATATCATGATTTTAAAGTGCGTTACGATTTTTACAGCGAAAACCGCTTTTTCAAGTAAAAAAAAAGAGAAAAAAGGTACGGAAACCCGCCTTGTGCATCTTGCAGCACACTAAATCATGCTAAAACCAAACATGAACACGTTTATACAATATTTATCTCTAGTGCATTAAAGTATGTAAACATATGCTAATATTTTGACTGATTTCTATGAATAAGTACACAATTTGACTCAGGCACCCCATATAATCAAAGCACTGAAAACGCAAGCCAGATTGCTTATCAGGCATCATTCTAAAATGCGTTTTCAAGCATTTCTACTTTGTGGATCGGTCTGAAATTCTGCATGCACATTAGACATTTGTTAATAATGATGTAGAAGGTATGGTTATGGGGGTCCCTATGTGCAAAATTTTGCATTTATTTTTGGCTAAAGTTTTCGATTTACATTAAATTACATAAGGATTGGAATTAGTATATTGTAACCTATGGTCCGCTTCCTGCATTTTCAATATATGTCTCGACATAAACCGATTTATAATTGTAGGTGGCCATCTTGGTGGCCATCTTGGTGGCCATCTTGGATTATTTAAAAATGCTCAAGGGTGGCAAAGTGTCATACAACAGATTCTTAGAGAGGACATCTTTCTGAACATTTTGATACCAAAACATTGTGTGTGTACTTCAAAGTTAGGTTACCCCTTCTGGCATCTAAACTATAATGCTATATTGTCTTTATTCCAAAGGTTAGTACGTTTTATTAATGATATAAGTTATTGTAGAAAAATGGAATCGTAGCTGGGGTTATGCCCTGTGGGTAACAATAAAGTACACAATATCTTGAATGATACTAGATTCCGATAAAAACACATACATGCAACAATTTCAATTTTTTTTTTTATATCCATTTGTTAAATGAATATAAACGCATATAGAAAAAATTATACATGTGACTAAACTATATCAAGTTCACATTTATATAATACTGAAATTCTCGCACTAAAGTGGTCGCAGTGGAACAGAACGCCAAAACAGATAACTTGATATTTTGCATATATATATATATATATAGACATATTTTAGTTGTTGATTAAATACAATGTGCAATTTCGTAATGGAACACATTGTTTATGTAATATGTTACATCAAATACATATGCTCAGATAGGCGTGTATTCTGCGTTTGATTCTAATTATAATCAAGCAACAAACATTTAATACGTGATAATTCTAAATTGTAACTGATAACTATTGTGTTAGTATATGCTTGTTAAAAGTCTCGCTTTTTATCAATCACACTACACTAGACAGTGATTTCCGATATATGACATGTTATTTATGATAAGAAATCAACCATGTTATAAAGAAACTACGCAAATAGGGTACCATAATGTGTACCAATATTTTAGATGAATTCAGAATTCTGGCCACAGTATATGCTGCATTATTATTTTAGTTCAAGATATTCAAGATTAGAAGTATTTCCAAAAATAATAATACGTTTTAGTATACGTGTCCTCTTCCGGGCCAACTATTCGTTTTAAAAGTCTTACACCGACATACATCAGAAGAATTATCTCCCACTTGTATTGCATTTGCATTGTCGCTCGCGAACACATCTGCTTCCAATTGCCAGTCCATGTAATCCTTTCTTTCGGTCCAAATATCATTGTCGTAATTTTGCCGTACATTCCAATTTGTAAATTATGACGATTTAAAGTTAAATGTGTCTGCAGCCAAATGGCAATAAGGTTGGGTTAAAAACAGACTAACACAATGTTCTTGAAATAGACTATAAAGAAGGTAAAGGCATGCGAGGAATTGTTCTTTTGACGGATTAAAACTGCGTGTTCTTTATCTAACTGTTCACATACTGAACATGGTCACATTTATGATGGTCGGGATATTTTTTGTGTCATTTTTGTGACGAATAGGCCTTTTAAAATCCCTCTTCTTTGCACTGATTATGACATTTAAAAAATAGAACATATGTCATTTAATAAACGTTTGTTGGTTTGCATGCATTGCACAGGCCGCATCATTGTTTAGTTCTAAATTATTGGTCAAATGTTAATCACGTCAAGACCACTATGTTTCTGTTGCATTTTAAATGTTATTTGCTTTTAATTACCCAAGAGTAAAACTGTGTACGCAATTCAATATTATAAATAACATTTAGACAATTATGCTTATTTAATAATTTAGCATGAACTAACAGTCTTTATTTACTGAATCACGTGTTTGATAGAAAATCATTAACATTTCATTGCATGGACAATATGCTACTTTCTTGAATTAATTTACGTTTACATGAAAATGATGCAAGTTTTTTTTAAACATTGTATATTTCATATCAAAATACGCACATGGGCACACTGTTCCTGTGTTATAATGACTCATCTTTTATGTCGCGTACATATACTGTTTACTTTCAAAATCATTATAAAAAACTTTTGTGGTTTAATGTCAAGACTTTGAAACTTTGCGTCATGTCGTTGGTACTCAAGCACATATAAATTAATTAACAATTAAATAGTTGAATTGAATCCATGTTTGAATGTTCATCGCAACTTGAACGTTTATGAATATAAGAATCTACGTGTTTTGTGAATGGAGAGGAATAGGAAAAGATCGTGATTAGACCTTTGATTCTCGTACATTCTCGGTTATTTATAGACACTTGCATTATATAAGTTACTGTGTTGACCTTCTTTAATGTCATAACCGCTCTCCTAAAATATAAATATCGGAGCTATTTACATTGAATATTGGTCACGTTGTTTTCTATTTCCATTCGTTCGCAGGTTTTGAAGTACACCACTTGTTTGTCAAATGGCGAGTTGCCATTTTTTTCACGAAAAGCACATTAGAAAATGATGGACAGTCCATGTTTCAAGGACCGAGATAAACCATTTATTACGGGTACCGATTGGCTATATATCCAGCGTCAACAAAATCTCAGACTCGTGCAGACACAATCGTAACATCATTCAATTTTCACAGGACATAATGCGTTCCTCGTTTGTCTCAAATTGACAGCTTGATTCTCACTGATGGTGTTTACCTAATATGTACTTGTGACACTGTGCAGCATCGAACACAGTGCGCATCTCAGTATGACGTTGGATATGTTTATAACGTGCTATTCTGAATAAATTATACTATAATTTAGAAGTGCAGTTGTTTTTATTTTATCATACCACCATATATACGGAGTACAGTCCGATATACAGATCCCTTATATATTTTGTTATGCCAGGAGGCTAACATCTATATCAGTCAATGTTTATAAAAATAAGTCAGACAGTTTGATGTATTTTTAGAAAACCGCGGTATGATAATTATAGTTATTATATACCTGTTACAAATCTTAACAAAATACATGCTTTATCAATCGGTGTAATACATGTCGACAGAAAAAAAATCCCGTATTATGCTACACGCTATTTTTCCGATCCCGTATTACCACACTAGCTGGACTACTTTTCAATGACGTCATCATTACCACACTAGCTGGACTACTTTTCAATGACGTCATCATAGAGTTGTGTAAGCAAATATAATAATACCTGGCGCTAAACTAAAGCGTCACGTTAAATGCGGACACCAAATCGAATGTCATCTACAATGTCTCCGAAATTCACGACCGACAAGTTAAACTGAGTTTTCAACCAACCTTTACGGCATCAGCATTTGACTGTTTAACTTCTGACCTGCAACACGACCACTACGAACGCCGCCATATACTATTTAATCCTCACAAATCCTTAAAATTTCCATTGTTCCGTTGCTGTCTTACTATCAAGAACTACTGTGCCAAATCCCCAACACAGAAACATAAGAGACTTCGCATAACAACAGAAAATGACAGCAATTTTTAATGTTGCTAAATCCACAAAAGTTTAGAGTTCATGAATACTAATGCCATTTCGTTTCTCGTTTGTTTGCATGAGGCGTAATAAATATTATTCTTACGCGTCATACGAAATAAAAATACGGCAAACCATTTAAGTCATCATTGTAGTTTTACAAAATAAATAAAATAAGGTAAATGCACATTTGAAGTGTAGAGTGGTATATAATTAAAGGAATGTTACGCTAATTAATAGTTCCATGAGTATGTATTAAGTCTCGTGGCTTGCGTTATTTCGTATCACATTCGAGGCTCCGCCTCTCGTGTGATACGTCATCACGCAAGCCACTCGACTACATACATACTCTTGGAACAATTGACTACCATAAAATTCTGTATTTATTTATTTCGAAAAGTTGACTGGAAAATCGCTTAATAAGTATTTGCGTTTTTAATGATACATGTACATAAACTGTTATAACTATTAGTACACACATCACACATCACATATGTTCATTTATCTATTATTCTAAGCCTCGCATGATATTTTACACTCGCCGTTATATTATTCAATGCTCATCTGGTGTATTACACAAGACCAGGTTGTAACCTGTCATTCTCTATGTCTCAGAGCAAGATGTATTACAACAGCTTGCACGTTTCTGAAGGCTAGTGGTTTACAAATAAATATGATATCGGTTTGCATCACATTATCCTTACACTTGTTATGATGTCAGTAACTATTTATTTCTCCTTCGTTCATTTATTAATGGAATCACAGTGAATTGGATATCACATATTAAATATGTCATTACCGATGTATGCAACACATACGTATACACGGAGTGTAATCCTTAATACGAGTACCTTACAAAGGCATATTTGTCTAACTGTAATCATAGGTAACTTTAATGTCTAAACACAATACATTTTTTCTTAACGACAAGGCGAATGCAAATTAAAATAATTGTAAACACCGAATATGATGATCACACACGTTTTAACATCGTGAAAATGTGGCTGCATGAAATATTGTCCATTGCCATTATTAATTACATTCAGAAAACGTTTATTTAGAGACAATGTCTATTTGTATTGCGTTATAATACGTCAAATTGTGTTTAATTATGTGCTGCAATTTATTAAGAAAAGCTTCGTGTTTCGGACATAACAGTATGTTCTTTGCGTACCAATAATATATATTTTATATCAATTTGATTAAAGCGTAACCAAATATATTAGTTAAAGGTGAAAGGCCACGCTTCTAACAAATGTTATTTATTCTTTAGAAACATAGTTTTAGCCATAACAAATCAACTTCTCTTATCAGTTTTCATAAATAACGCTTTTATAAGCGAGTATAGCATAAAAGACAACATGATTTTGCGCATATTTCTATCGATACGCCATTTTGTTTCAAACCGGAAGGGACGTATATTCTTCCCAACGTGTGAATTGTTGTATATATAGACTGTACAAATTACTTCAAAACTCGCGTTATTTCATTAAGTTACAATAACCTAAGACATACTTTATATTAAGTAGGATGTGTCAGATAAATGTAGGCTATAAAAACATATTCTAATGTAAGTATTTGGCAACATTTGATAAAAATAGACTACACATAGTCCTTACTTTCTTCGTCTTAGACATCTGCTATTGGGATCGTTTACTTAGTACCACTTTGTGTTATCAAGTTACCAGTACTAGACAAATGATAACAATATTTTATCTTTGAGATCAATGTAAATGGATCCTTAGTAGTATGGGCTTCCTGCTGTCACCACAACCGAGATCATAAACTTTATGGCCCCAACAAACAACGATGACAATATCCTGTGTATTCCTACGCAATAACGTGTCAAAAGTAATATGAAGGTTTGACAAGTTGTGGGCATGGCAAATCCTGATTTCTGATTGGTTTATAGGTTTACGAATCATAATTATACTTTACTTAGTCGTAATCTGATTTGTTGCAGTAGTTCAGCCTTATGCATTGGCAATTTAAATTCAACTATCAAACAGTAAGAAAGAAAAATAAATGCAGCGTTTTGTTGTAAACGTAGTCAAAAGATAATAAAAAACAACAGCATTTTTCATGTAGTGTTTTAATGTTCTTCAAAGCCCTATTACTGAATTATGAATTATGGTGTAGATAATTTAGATTTATGGCTACATAAGAAGTCCGTCTAATAAAATTGTATAAGATTGTAAAGGACAATGAATATACAGCCTGTTGCTGAAACATTGACTTTATTAAATATGAGAAAATAGTATATACCAAAAATGTTTCACTATCCCGATTATAGATATACTGAACATATATTGTAAACAATATTAGGATAATCTGCAGCATGCAAGTATTTTTTGAGAAGTAGAGTAACGCGGAAAAATAAAACAATACATAAATTGTCGGGAGTATGTGAGTTAGCATATCACATGCATATGCTTTTTCTATGTGAAACATTATAAAATGGATATGTTTTTTTAGTAAAAGTGCATGACAAATTGAAAAAGACACATAAATACTTCACATTCATAAACTTTCACTGCACGTACATATTTCTTTTGTTGATGCTAATAATTATAGTCATTACACTTAGCAAACTGTGAAAGCGTTCTCGCACATTTGTAAGAGAGGTATCCAATCATGAAAACAACATCCTGTTTGTCACATGACATAATAAGGGGTCGTATACAAACTGCCATTCATTCAAGGTATGATGACACATCGACTGTAAAAACTGACATCTTGAAAATATTTGAAAGTCAAAAATGCAACGTTTAAATAACAATCGGTTTATAAAAAATTAATATAAATGAGCAACATAAACAACTAAGAGGATTAACTACCAAACATACGTTTGTGAACTGTCTGAAAAGTGATGGTAGTTTTCTATTTTAAATATTACTTCTTTATTATTATAACTGTATGGAAATATAAAAGAATCAAAATAATTATGGATAAGCTAGATTGACGATCAACGAAAAGGTAAGTAATACAATTTGGCATAATCTACTTATAAATGATGCATGTGCTAATTGTCATTTACACGTCCCAATAGACGTTGTTTAAATACGATAAAATTCATTTAAATAGCAGTTGTGACATGTTAAAAGCACGCACAACGACGTACAATACCTAAAAACAAAATATTGTCATAAAAGAATTGTTGAAATGCCAATTTTTGTTAAAGAAAATGAGCAAGTAATAATGGCGACCTATCTTATTAATGGAGCGTTGGGATTTAACTACGTCATCAAGAAAATGGCGGCGGAAAATACCGAGCGACGTACGGAAATTGCCGACGGACAAAATCATCCTTTTAAGCTTCAAACTAATGATTTTAAAATTTTACATAAGCAACATTGTAATCTACTGACTTTTATCTACAAAATATCAAAAGTATGTCAAAACATGGCCGTTCACCCTTAATTCTTTGGTTATTTTACTGATAACATAGCACTCTCTGTGAATATACTCATGCGACGATATCGGTTAGTGATAGTTTTTTTGTTTGCCATATCACCTCACGTTAACGAGCTATACATTATATTTAACGTCTTCAAAATAGCTTTCTAGTAATTGATTATGTATGATTGAGAACTTTGTCGAGTCCATATAAACCTCGATTCCTCAACATCATTCAGCGAGTGCTAGCGTTCGTTCAAAGGACAATGCACAGCAATAATAAACAGAATTTAAGGTGTGTGAAGTTGGCAATGACATCGAAAATCGAAGATCGAAATTCCAAAATCGAGCTGGTGCGAATTTCGAGCCAGCTCTGAGATCAATATTAAAACATTCAACGCGGATATCGAGCTGGTGCGAATATCGAGCCAGCTCTGACATCGACATTCAAACATTAAACGCGGATATCGAGCAGGTGCGAACGTCGAGCTAGCACTGACATCGACATTCAAATATTAAACGCGAATATCGAGCTGGTGGGAATATCGAGCCAGCTCTGAGATCGACATTCAAATATTCAACGCGAATATCGAGCTGGTGCGAATATCGAGCCAGCTCTGACATCGACATTCAAACATTCAATGCGAATATCGAGCTGGTGCGAATATCGAGCCAGCTCTGACATCCACATTCAAACAATAAACGCGAATATCAAGCTGGTGCTAATATCGAGCCAGCTCTGACATCGACATTCAAACATTAAAAGCGCATATCGAGCTGGTGCGAATATCGCGCCTGCTCTGACATCGACATTCAAACATTAAACGCGAATATTGAGCAAGCTCTGAGATCCACATTCAAACATTAAACGCGGATATTGAGCTGGTGCCAATATCGAGTCAGCTTTGAGATCGACATTCAACATTCAACGCGAATATCGAGCTGGTGCCAATATCGAGCCAACTCTGAGATCGACATTAAAACATTAAACGCGAATATCGAGCTGGAGCCAATATCGAGCCAGCTCCGACATCGACATTCAAACATTAAACACGAATATCGAGCTGGTCGCAATATCGTGACAGCTCTGATATCGACATTCAAACATAAAACGCGAATATCAATCTGGTGCTAATATCGAGCCAGCACTGACATCGACACATTAAACGAGAATATCGAGCTGGTGCTAATATCGAGCCAGCTCTGACATTGACATTCTGGCATTCAACGCGAATATCGAGCTGGTGCGAATTTCGAGCCAGCTCTGAGATCCACATTCAAATATTCAACGCGAATATCGAGCTGGTGCGAATATCGAGCGAGCTCTGAGATCGACATTCAAACATTAAACGCGAATATCGAGCTGGTGCGAATATCGAGTCAGATCTGAGATCGACATTCAATCATTCGACGCGAATATCGAGCTGGGGCGAATTTCGAGCCAGGTCTGACATCGACATTCAATAATTCAACGCGAATATCGAGCTGGTGCGAATATAGATCCAGCTCTGACATCGATATTCAACCATTAAACGCGAATATCGAGCTGGTGCGAATATCGAGCCAGTTCTGAGATCCACATTCAAATATTCAACGCGAATATCGAGCTGGTGCGAATATCGAGCCAGCTCTGAGATCGACATTCAGACATTAAACGCGAATATCGAGCTGGTGCGAATATCGAGCCAGCTCTGAGATCGACATTCAATCATTCGACGCGAATATCGAGCTGTGGCGAATTTCGAGCCAGGTCTAACATCGACATTCAAACATTCAACGCGAATATCGAGCTGGTGCGAATATAGATCCAGCTCTGACATCGATATTCAAACATTAAACGCGAATATCGAGCTGGTGCGAATATCGAGCAAGCTCTGAGATCGACATTCAAACATTCAACGCGAATATCGAGCTGGTGCGAATTTCGAGCCAGCTCTGAGATCGACATTCAAACATTAAACGCGAATATCGAGCTGGTGCGAATATCGAGCAAGCTCTGAGATCGACATTCAAACATTCAACGCGAATATTGACCTGGTGCGAATATCGAGCCAGCTCTGATATCGCCATTCAAACATTCAACGCGAATCTCGAGCTGGTGCGAATATCGAGCCAGCTCTGACATCGACATTCAAACATTCAACGCGAATATCGAGCAGGTGCGATTATCGAGCCAGCTCTGAGATCGACATTCAAACATTACAAGCGAATATCGAGCTGGTGCGAATATCAAGCCAGCTAGAGTTAGACATTCAAACATTCAACGCGAGCTGGTGCGAATATCGAGCCAGTTCTGACATCGACATTGAAACATTCAACGCGAATATCGAGCTGGTGCGAATATCGAGCCAGCGCTGACATCGACATTCAAACATCAAACGCGAATATCGAGCTGGTGTGAATATCGAGCCCGCTCTGAGATCGACATTCAATCATTCAACGCAAATATCGAACTGATGCTAATATCGAGCTAGCTCAGACACCGACATTCAAACATAAAACGCGAATATCGAGCTGGTGCGAATATCGAGCCAGCTCTGACATCGACATTCGAATATTAAACGCGAATATGGAGCGGGTGCGAATATCGAGCCTGCGCTGAGATCGACATTCAAATATTAAACGCGAATATCGAGCTGGTGCGAATATCGAGCCAGCTCTGAGATCGACATTCAAACATTAAACGCGAATATGGAGCTGATGCGAATATCGAGCCAAATCTGAGTTCGACATTCAAACATTCAACGCGAATATGGAGCTGGTGCAAATATCGAGCCAGGTCTGATATAGACATTCAAACATTCAACACGAATATCGAGCTGGTGCGAATATCGAGCCAGCTCTGAGATCGACATTCAACCTTCAACGCGAATATAGAGCTGGTGCGAATATCGAGATAGCTCTGACATCGACATTCAAACATTCAACGCGAATATCGAGCTGGTGCGAATATCGAGCCAACTCTGACATCGACATTCAACGCGAATATCGAGCTGGTTTCAATATCGAGCCAGCACTGACATCGACATTCAAACATTAAACGCGAATATCGATCTGGTGCGAATATCGAGCACTCTCTGACATCGACATATTAAACGCGAATATCGATCTGGTGCTAATATCCAGCCGGCTCTGACATCGACATTCAAACATTAAACGCGAATATCGAGCTGGTGCAAATATCTAGCCAGTTCTGAAATCCACATTCAAACATTAAACGCGAATATTCAGCTGGTGCGAATATCGAGCAAGATCGGACATCGACATTCAAATATTCAACGCGAATATCGAGCTGTTGCGAATATCGAACAAGCTCTGAGATCGACATTCAATTAACCAGCTCGATATTCGCGTTTAATGTGTCGATGTCAGAGAATGCTCGATATTCGCACCAGCTCGATATTCGCGTTTAATGTTTAAATGTCAATGTCAGAGCTGGCTCGATAATCGCACCAGCTCGATATTCGCGTTTAATATGTGAATGTCGATCTCAGAGCTGGCTCGATATTCGCATCAGCTCGATATTCGCGTTTAATGTTCGAATGTCGAGCTCAGAGCTGGCTCGATATTCGCACCAGCTCCGTATTCGCGTTTAATATTTGAATGTCGATGACAGAGCTGGCTTGATATTCGCACCAGCTCGTAATTCGCGTTGAATATTTGAATGTCGATCTCAGAGCTGGCTCGACATTCGCACCAGTTCGATATTCGCGTTGAATATTTGAATATCGATGTCAGAGCTGGTTCGATATTCTCACCAGCTCGATATTCGCGTTGAATGTTTGAATGTCGATGTCAGAGCTGGCTCGATATTCGCACCAGCTCCATATTCGCGTTGAATTTTTGAATGTCGAACTCAGAGCTGGCTCGATATTCCCACCAGCTCGATATTCGCGTTTTATGTTTGAATGTCGATGAGAGCTAGATCGATATTCGCGCCAGGTCGATATTCGCGTTTAATGTTTGAATGTAGATATCAGAGCTGGCTCGATTTTCGCAAAATCTCCATATTCGCGTTTAATGTTTAAATTTCGATGTAAGAGCTGGCTCGATATTCGCACCTGCTCGATATTCGCGTTTAATGTTTGAATGTCGATCTTAGAGCTAGCTCGATATTCGCACCAACTCGATCTTCGCCTTTAATGTTTGAATGTCGATGTCAGAACCTGCGCGATATACGCACCAGCTCGATATTCGCTTTGAATGTTTGAATGTCGATGTCAGAGCTGGCTCGATATTCGCAGCAGCTCCATATTCGCGATAAATGTTTGAATGTCGATGTCAGAGCTGGCTCGATATTCGTGTTGAATGTTTGAATGTCGATGTCAGAGCTGGCTCGATATTCGCAGCAGCTCCATATTCGCGTTTAATGTTTGAATGTCGATGTCAGAGCTGACTCGATATTCGCATCAGCTCCTTATACGCGTTGAATGTTTGAATGTCGAACTCAGAGCTGGCTCGATATTCGCACTAGCAAGATATTCGCGTTGAATGTTTGAATGTCGATATCATAGCTAACTCGATATTCGCACCAGCTCGATATTCGCATTGAATGTTTAAATGTCGATCTTAGAGCTAGCTCGATATTCGACCAGCTCGATATTCGCGTTTAATGTTTGAATATCGATGTCAGAGCAGGCCCGATATTCGCACCAACTCGATATTCGCGTTGAATGTTTGAATGTCGTTGTCAGAGCTGGCTAGATATTAGCACCAGCTCGATATTCGCGTTTAATGTGTCGATGCCAGAGATGGCTCGATATTCGCACCAGCTCGATATTCGCGTTTAACGTTTGAATGTCGATAGGTGTTTTTCGCACGTGATATAATTCGATTTGTGTAAATGGATTTTTAAAAAATGTTATTGTTTATTGTCTTAGGTGCCTAACATTGCTTGTGCCAATTTCATTACAAACGGTTTAGTAAGACGCGTGTAAGAGACAAAAACCCATCATTTCCGGGCGAAAATGAGTCGCTAACCAGCATACCTGAGCCATTTACCTTGAATATCGATCGTGTTGTTGTTCAAATGAATCGCAAGTTTGAAGTACACCTCTTGTTTGTGAAATGGCGAGTTTCTATTTATTGTCACGAAGAGCACATTATAAAATGACGGGCAGTCGATGTTACAAGGACCGAGATAAACCATTTTTTGTGTGAGTAACAATTGGCTATATATCAGCGTCAGAAAATCTCATGACCATACAGGGACAATCGTAACATCATTCTATGTTGATACGACATAATGTTTTCCCGTTTGTCTCAGATGGACATGTTGTTGCTCGTTGATGTTGTTCATCTCATCCTTGTGACACTGTGCAGCATCAGGAAAAGTGCGCATCTCAATGTATCGTTTGGTATGTTTACGATGTGCCGTTCATAATAAGTTTGCACTCTTATGTAGAACAAGTGGAATTGTCTTTGTAGTCTCTAAGCAAGAGATTGCCATGTATTCCAACAGCGATCACATTGATGAAAGATCTCCGTTTTTTTTCTCTTTATCATTCCACTGGTTATGGCGTCAGTATCTTTTTTCTACGGTGGCATAGACCGACATGTGCATGTTTTTATTAATGTCGTTCCCATGACATATTAAACCGTGGGAACGAGATCTTATCTCGTGGGATCGACATAATTATGTCGTGGTAACGAGATATTAAGTCGTTGGAACGAGATTATAAACTCGTGGTAACGACATTAAATCGTGGGAACGAGATCTTTTCTCGTGGGAACGACATTAATAACTCGTGGGAACCTCATATTAAGTCGAGGGAACGAGATAATTAACTCGTGATAACGACATATTATGTCGTGGGAACGAGATATTTTTGTAGAGGGAACGACTTAATGAGCCAGTCAAAATCACAACTCGACAGATTCCCGCTCACCTAGGGACATTCAACTTCCACTTTACATTGGCTATCTGGAGATGTGATTTTGATTGAATACCAATACAAATTGGGTATTACGCGAGGGGATAATGCATTCGTTGGTACGATGATAATCGGATTATGAGAAGTAGTACATCTCAAACAACTGTAACAACCTTCCTAGACTGCTGCTATACAATCCCAGCGTAAGAAAATAAACATATTATAAAATGGCACATTTGTGTATTTTTCCCGTGCGATACAATCTTGCAACTAGTACCATTTTGGCATATATTAAATATCGGTGGAGTTGGGTGAAACGGGAACTCAAAGAGAACAAAACATGAAGGCCGAATAGAAACAATTATATAGAAGAACGAATTTTATCGGATTATACTAATATATACATTTGCATCAAACCGCTGGATGCTAAAATAACCTAATTGTCCCATTAAATTTTTTTTTTATGTACATATTTGTCATGCTTTTGCCCCAGAAAGGTAACACAATATAGAGCCTTTCTATCCCAACGCTTGTCCTTTAAACTACTAATGTTTCATCGTTTTTAAATGATTCATCAAAACAGTGGGTTTCCACATTAATCAGTTAATCAATCTCAAGGGGAGTGAAATATTATTCATTGTCATTACTAACTACGTTGAGGATTTTTTTTTTTTTAGGGAAACCTAATTGTGTTCTAAAGAAACAGTTTAATGTGTTCCGATGCCACAGTGAAATATGATCCGATGACGAATAGGCTTTTACGTTATGTAAAATTTATGTACCCGCCTGGCGTAAACAACTTGAAAACAAACATTTTAAACTAAATAATTTAAAAGATTTTAAAATTATTTTGTGTTTCTTTATGAGGTTTCATAAATGAAGTTTTGCAATTAATTGTTGAGATCATGAAATTCCAGCGGATTCAGTAGGAAAAAACAATTACACTACCATTTGTGTGTTGTTGTTTTTTTTTAAATTTAAAGCAAGGGCTTAAATTGCCTATAAATGTATAAAACATTAACAGCCGGGAAAACATCGACAGACATAAACATAGTTGCCGTCAGAAATATGCTTAGTGTGGTTTTAATCGCACCATATTGAAATATATTGCAAGACACTAAATTGCAGCATTAAAGAGAGCAGCCATACAAATAACATTATAGTGAGGACCCTTTGTTATAGCATATCTTTACTAAGGAAATCAACATGTCCATTTTAGTCAGGCTAATGCTAGATGGGCTTGATCTGGATACGATAACGTTCAATTTGATATACGTCTATTTCGGTTTAATAACGAGTTCGTGTTTTAGAAAAACACATAAGACGTATCATGCGACGTCAAATTGAGTTGCGTCTTCGATTTCTTAAGAAAAGCTTCGTGTTTTTGACATCGCAACGGTATGCTGTATGCGTACAATAACATATAGTTTACATCAGTTTGATAAAGCGTAACCAAATATATGACTTAATTCTTCGGTTGTTGTACTTATACCACAGCACTCTCGGTTAACATAGCACGAAAACTATGTAATAATATATCGGATAGTGATAGATTTTTGATACGAGAGTTTTGCCACGTCACCTCACGTTAACGAGCCATACATTATTTTTAACGTCTTCAAAATAGCTTTCTAATAAATGGATTATGTATAATATAGAACATTGTCAAATCCATATTTCTCAAAATCATTCAGCGAGTGCTAACGTTCTATCAAAAACAATACGCAGCAAGAATAAAGAGAAAATTGAGTAATGTACGGGTTATGCAATGACGATTTGCCTATTAAACTAATGGGAAACGGTCCCATTTATTATTGTGAATGCTGCGTCCAGTACACATACAAAGTGGTAAAAAGTTCGTAGTAGTGCACTACAACGTTTAAGTTGGATTATAAGTTTTGTCCAGTAGACAAAATGCATAGATTTCAACACTGCGTACAGTTTATACATTACACATTTGCGGTTCATATGACATGACATGAAGTAATTGGACTATGTACTGTTTGGGAACTGCAATTAAATATGTATATTTAATTAGCGGTCATGTTTTTCTATTTCGGTAAACATACATACATGTTATTATCGGAATGTAATTATTATACACATATTTAAAAAGACAATGATGTAAAAACGTTCAAACGTGCCGCGGGATATTCGTGCAAATTTAATACCTCAAACTAGAACTACGTTTGTTTTAACTGAATCCAATACAAGTATGGAAATAATATTTACGTACATGAAGCAAAATGTCAGCTTTCTTGTATTTTAAATAGTTCAAACTTCGTTACAATACCCTCCAGTTTGATTTCACTTGTCTATAGAAAAAAGAATCGATGCTTCGAGTTGCCATTCTATGTAATGCATTCTTTCGGTCCAAATATCATTGTCATCCTTACAGTACATTCCAATTTGTGGAACGGGGTTTATTGAAGTTTAATGCGCCTACATTCATATGACAATAACGTTGAGTTAAAACCAAGCTAAGACAATTTTTAAAGAGATTATTTAGAAATGCGTTGCATAGAGAGAATTCTGAATTGCAAGGATAAAAACTTTTTTTTTTCAGGCACCTATTCAAATACCAGTCATGTTTAATAGTGAACCAGATAACAATACAATAAACCTTGGATGTTATTGGATGATTGGCACTAGATTGTTGTGCTTAATAGTTTATATGAGTATTTTGTTATAACGTTTCCATCCCTATTCCAAACAATATATAAGAAAACTCTGATCTATAAAACGAACCGAGTCGCTTGCCGTTGGTGCAGCACCTGAATTTGTAATTGCTGAAAAGAGCCACTAGTCTTTAGGTAATATTTTCTCTTTTCAACTGAATTTTACAGAAGAAAGTAAACAGCAAAGTAATTTTTTTCAGATGGTGTGTCTGTTATGTGCAGACCGCAAATATTGTTGTTATTTTACAAAATGGCATGGTTGTTCAAATTGCAGGAACAAAAACCAAAATGAAATCAAATGCGTCGTTATTGAGCATCTGAATACAGCTGATCAAGATCAAACATGTGACATCATCATTTTAAGCGATTGTGTGATCAACATTCTATGAATGTCTCCTGTAGAAATTATGTAAAATTAATGTGCATCGCTTGTTCACAGAATGATGATCATCTACTGTAAACGCTAATTACCACAAAATAACGAGAAGCAATAATATAGTCCAGATGCCAGCCAGTGATGTAAATATGCATAACCTAACTTTGGAGTACACACACAATGTTTTGGTATCAAAATGTTTTCGGAAGATGTCCTCGCATAGCATCTGTTACATCTCACTTTGTCACACTTGGTCATTTTGAAATAATTCAAGATGGCCGCCAAGATCGCCGCCCACAATTATAAATCAGTCTATGGCTTTGTATATCATCTTAATAGTTATTTCACATACTCAAATTATACACATTGATTGTATGTGTGTTATTTATGTATTTGTTATTTCAAAAGTTTTTATAGGCAGGTTTTAAATCCAAAATGGCCGTCAAAATGGCCTCCAAAATGGTCGCCAAAGTATGAAAAAGGTATTTTTAACTGTTTCAACGGCGATTTATTGAACAATTATATTTCATTTGCATGTAAGTTGTATTTTACTAATAATATGTGTGTTATCAATGTATTTGTATTCTTAAAAGTATTTATAGGCAGGTTTTAAATTTAAAAAGGCCGTCAAAATGGCCTCCAAAATGGCCGCCAAAGTATGAAAAATGTATTTTTAACTGTTTCACCGGTAATGAATTGGACAATTGCATTTTATTTGCATGTAAGTTGTATTTTAACTAATAATATGTGTGTTATTCATGTATTTGTATTCTCTAAAGTATTTATAGGCGGGTTTTAAATCCAAAATTGCCGCCAAAATTGCCGCCAAAGTATGAAAAATATTTTTTTAACTGTTTCAACGTTGCTAAATTGGACACTTGTATTTCATTTGTATGTAAGTTGTATTTTAACAAATAGTATGAGTGTTTTTAATGTATTTATATTCTTAAAAGTATTTATAGGCAGATTTTAAATCCAAAATGGCTGCCAAAGTATAAAAAATGTATTTTTAACTGTTTCAATGGTGATAAATTGGCCAATTGTATTTTATTTGCATGTAAGTTGTATTTTAACTTATTTTGCAACTGAACTTTTCAATTATAGTATTCACAATTACAACAATATACCCTTAGCCATGAAAGATGATGTAATTAAAAAATTTAAATATACAACAACATAATGAAACCTTTATTTTTTGTAACAATGCATTAACTAAATTCGCACATACCGGTATTCTCAAATAATATCTTTATACATATATAATACTGTTAATGTTTTGAATCATTACACAATATTAACTATATTTTCCCCATTCGCATCCATTCCCGGAATAAATTGTCTACAATGATGTTGTTGTTGTAGTTTTCCTCACCGCCAGTAAACGCACGTGATCTCCAATGAAATCTTCGACGTCATTAAGCTACACAGGCGCTTTGAAAGATGACGACTGGAGGCGACAAAGTACTGGAGTCTCTTTCTAACCGATTGTTAGATTTAGACAGCAAAATTGAAAGTAATTACAACACACATGAGTTTGTTAAAAGCATGAAAAATCCGAACACATCAAGGAAGACCAAAAGTGACGTGACTAAATTCCCAGAATTAAGATTTTGAAGGGATGGAACCTGGGCAACTGGA
This sequence comes from Congeria kusceri, assembly GCA_027627225.1. Taxonomy (NCBI): domain Eukaryota; kingdom Metazoa; phylum Mollusca; class Bivalvia; order Myida; family Dreissenidae; genus Congeria; species Congeria kusceri. Next base: position 82,661,965 of record CM051027.1, read on the forward strand.
TATTGAATTAGCGAGATATTTCTTAAATGTCAGAAAAAGGGACAAAACGGAATTCGAGCCAGATTCGCTTAAATCGTTTCAATCATCAATCAACCGACACCTATCAAATACCATTTACAACAAAAACATACTCACGATAATGACTTCAAGCACTCCCGAGATGTTCTTAGTTCAAAGCAGAAGCTTCTTAAGCCAAAGGGCCTTGGCAACAAGAAGCGCCGATCAGACCCTTTTACAGCAGAAGAGCAGAAAATTCTCTGGGAAAAATCCATTCTTGGAGCAGGTAAGCTTGTCGTTTTATAAATAATTCATTCGATTTATGAATGTCATAAAGATAAAGGTGCCTTTACATTATTCACACCTATGTTTACGTAAGAAAATAAATATTTCAATTGATTAAGAAAGCTTTCTGTAATGTTTAATAATGATATTTCTATAAAATCAAACTATTTGCGCCAGGGAAACTGTCGAGTAGCCTACGCCACTATGGTAAATGTAAACAACCGGCATGGGAGACCACTCTCATGCACATTTAACCACTACCAAACTGTGCACTCGGGATTACATTCAACTAAACTAAATCATTGTTTTATCTCACATCCAGGAACCCCTGAGGCGATGATTAACACGTTGTGGTGGAACAACACTGTCCATTACGGTCTACGAGGCAGGCAAGAACACACGACGATGTTGTGGGGCGATGTGGAGCTGTCGGTAACAGCAACCGGCCTATCCTACCTCGAGTTCAACGAGAGGGCTACCAAAACACGGAATGGAGCAACGATGGACTCGAGAGACTTTGCGCCCAAAATGTTTGAGCAACCAGGTAGTTTGAGTGAATTATTGTTATTATTATTATTATTATTATTATTATTATTATTATTATTATTATTATTATTATTATTATTATTATTATAGTTATTATGATTATTATTTTTATTATGATTAGTATTATTAGTATTATTAATTAAATTATTATTATACATGTACTTTGTTGAGTTTTGAGAATTCTCATACAAGTGGTATAATATTTCATGATGTGTTATTCAACATACTCTGATGCAAAATAAAAGCTAATTTATCAAGACAGAACCGTAGCATTTTAGTTGTTTATTTAAATTGATACTATTGGATTAGATTTTAATATTATGTACTTTTGCAGGTGATCCAAACTGCCCTGTGAAGCTCTACAAAGACTACGCCGACCGGAGGCCAGAGCAGTCACGCCAGCCGGATAGCCGTATCTACTTGCAACCGAATCCCTTCTTCGGTGAGCCAGCGAAAAGGGGGAAGGCCTGGTTTATACATTGTGGCATGGGGAAAAATCCACGTGGAGAAATTGCAAAAAAATGAGCGAAGAAGCGGGGTTCAGTGCCAGGCATTCGGGAAGGAAGACCTGCATTTCGGAATTGCTAAATGCAAACGTCCCCCCAAATGAAGTTGCTCAGATTTCAGGGCATAAAAACCTTATGTACCTGAACCATTACAACAGCGTTTCGCTAGGAAAACAAATCCGCATGTCAGCAATTCTACATGCCCCAACTGCCTCAACCTCGACGGAAGCTTTGATCAATCTGTCACTGACGAGGAAATGGTTGTCATGTCGCAAGAAATTGAAAACTCCCTTGCAGCCATTGACCGTTACAAAAAGCAACCACAACAGCAACTGACCACCTTGCCGATTGAGCACAGCCCCAGTGGCAGACTCAAGATCAACCCAAATTCTATCTTCGCCAATTGTGTGTTCAACAACGCCGTGTCCATTCACTTTAAATAACTGTTAACTAGGTTTAGACGAACTTTGTTTGCCGAATTTGGTTAGTAGTAATCTGATTATCATGTACAGTTTGCTAATTGGTGTTTATTATTTTGTTGTATTTGTTTATAAACTGTATATACTTAATATGCATGTTTAAATAAAACGTGAACATTTTAGTGCATGTTCAAATAAAACGTGAACATTTTATTAGAGTTGAATGTTTATAACGATAGTCCTTAAGTGTAAGGAACAATACAATTATACAAACAGGTTCATTATATAATTAAATGATTTAATATGTTATCAATTTCAATATTATAAATATGCTATATGTTATCTCACTTAAAAACGGGGAATGAACTCACGACTGACATTAACAAATAATTTAAACGAACTATTGCCGCTGGGCCAAATACATAGAAAAGTATGGCGGCTTTAAATGAAAAAAATGCACAAAAATCGTCGAAGCTCACATGTAATAAAAGGTTTATACACCGGGCAAGCAGGGCCGGCAGATCATATCGGCCCGGCGTCGCAACATAGGCCCTCGAGCTAAAGCTCTCGGTCCGATATTGTTATGCCGGGCCGATATGACCTGCCGGCACTGCTGGTCCGTTGAATAATCTCTAAATATCAGTGTACACGTAATATCCACCACCACTGAAGAGTCTATTTACACTTTCCACCACCGGTGGAGTATTAACACTGTTCTGTTATAGTCTGTTTCTGCTAAAGTTTCTCGAGATCACGCATTACTAGTATTTAAAGTGACCATACAGGAAAGCTCTACTTCATACTTTTATAAAGTCAATATCTTATAGCGTGCAGATTGTAAATTAGCTTTCTTGCATGAAATGCGATATTATGTCCACAGGAATCATTATGTAGGTTACTCGGCAATATTAGTGAACAGTTAATAATGAGATTCAGGAGATTTCCGCGTTCACAACACATTTAACGTCATGCTCTTTCAAAATGTCATAAATGTTAGCTAGTATAGGGTTTTGCACTGTCTGTAGGATGATGCATTTCAGCAAGATCTGTTCAAGCGTTTCATCCTCGACACCACATAGTGGGCACAGAGGGCAGACAGCATACTGATTGAATCTCGCCCTGGTCACCTGAAGGTTGTAAGTTCCGGACAGGACACGTAATCGCGCAGGCATTCTAGTTGCCTCACGTGAATGACTTGTAGTATAGGGTGTAGCTTTCCTTGCGTGAATGCGCAGTTCATGTATTTTAGTGTGGAGTATAGGGAAAGATCTAGAGCAAAACAGCATGGTGCTGCACCCTGCTTCTTTTTGGTGCCCCCCTGCTGCCCTTCTGTGCTGGTCAACACAGAAATGTTGAATATCTTTGAAATGTAATACATTTTGCAAATATTCAATGACAAATGAATAGAATATGCTTAAAAACCTTATTTACAAGCATCAGACTAATAAATACGCTGGATATATCAAATTATTGGAAAATGTCAACAGACTGGTCTGGTTTTCCACCCTGCTCCTTTTTAGCATCATCCTATACCTTTTGTGATCATAGATATTTCCCCAGTGGAGTATAACGCAGCTTGTCATTCAATTTTCTTTTTCCACTTGTTTACCACCTCCGCGTGTATAGGTCACAATACACTAAATAAATAAGTGATGTAGGGCTGTACTCTCTAAATAAATCAACAAGTTTAACTCGAATACATGTTTTTATTTTTAGACACTTGCTTTGATATTCTTTTTTGGAGATGTCGGTAGGGTAAGCATTGGTATGCACAAATAAATCACTGATATGTTTTAAGATGGGAGACTACAGTATGACACTTGCGCTGAGGCGGGTTACATTCAACTAGAAAGTAGCCGCTAAAAAGATGGTGATAAAACAGTCAACTTTGTTTAGTGTCGAGTTCTTTCTTACATAATACATGACATACCCTTTTTATTGCTTAAATCAATTCAGCTTAGAATGCTGTTTAAGAACAGCATGGTTATGGGGGTCCCTATGTGCAAAATGTTGCATTTATTTTTGGTTAAAGTTATCGCTTTTACATCAAATTACATAAGGATTGGAATTAGTATAGTGTAACCAAAACACAAAATAAGGAGCGGCACTAAAGCGGCAATGTGTACATAAAATCACCATGTTACTGTGTGGTTTTATTGGCTGTAATAAGTTTTATGGAAAACATGCGATAAATATCATGATTTTAATGTGCGTTACGATTTTTACAGCGAAAACCGCTTTTTCAAGTAAAAAAAAAAAAGAAAAAAATGTACGGAAACCCGTCTTGTGCATCTTGCAGCACACTAAATCATGCTAAAACCAAACATGAACACGTTTATACAATATTTATCTCTAGTGCATTAAAATATGTAAACATATGCTAGTATTTTGACTGATTTCTGTGAAATAAGTACACAATTTGACTCAGGAACCCATATAATCAAAGCACTGAAAACGCAAGCCAGATTGCTTATCAGGCATCATTCTAAAATGCGTTTTCAAGCATTTCTACTTTGTGGATCGGTCTGAAATTCTGCATGCACATTAGAAATTTGTTAATAATGATGTAGAAGGTATGGTTATGGGGGTCCCTATGTGCAAAATGTTGCATTTATTTTTAGTTAAAGTTTTCGATTTACATTAAATTACATAAGGATTGGAATTAGTATATTGTAACCTATGGTCCGCTTCCTGCATTTTCAATATATGTCTCGACATAAACCGATTTATAATTGTAGGTGGCCATCTTGGTGGCCATCTTGGTGGCCATCTTGGATTATTTAAAAATGCTCAAGGGTGGCAAAGTGTCATACAACAGATTCTTAGAGAGGACATCTTTCTGAACATTTTGATACCAAAACATTGTGTGTGTACTTCAAAGTTAGGTTACCCCTTCTGGCATCTAAACTATAATGCTATATTGTCTTTATTCCAAAGGTTAGTACGTTTTATTAATGATATAAGTTATTGTAGAAAAATGGAATCGTAGCTGGGGTTATGCCCTGTGGGTAACAATAAAGTACACAATATCTTGAATGATACTAGATTCCGATAAAAACACATACATGCAACAATTTCAATTTTTTTTTTTATATCCATTTGTTAAATGAATATAAACGCATATAGAAAAAATTATACATGTGACTAAACTATATCAAGTTCACATTTATATAATACTGAAATTCTCGCACTAAAGTGGTCGCAGTGGAACAGAACGCCAAAACATAACTTGATATTTTGCATATATATATATATATATAGACATATTTTAGTTGTTGATTAAATACAATGTGCAATTTCGTAATGGAACACATTTTTTATGTAATATGTTACATCAAATACATATGCTCAGATAGGCGTGTATTCTGCATTTGATTCTAATTATAATCAAGCAACAAACATTTAATACGTGATAATTCTAAATTGTAACTGATAACTATTGTGTTAGTATATGCTTGTTAAAAGTCTCGCTTTTTATCAATCACACTACACTAGACAGTGATTTCCGATATATGACATGTTATTTATGATAAGAAATCAACCATGTTATAAAGAAACTACGCAAATAGGGTACCATAATGTGTACCAATATTTTAGATGATTTCAGAATTCTGGCCACAGTATATGCTGCATTATTATTTTAGTTCAAGATATTCGTGTGTTACAAAGATTAGAAGTATTTCCAAAAACAATAATACGTTTTAGTATACGTGTCCTCTTCCGGGCCAACTATTCGTTTTAAAAGTCTTACACCGTCATACATCAGAAGAATTATCTCCCACTTGTATTGTATTTGCATTGTCGCTAGCGAACACATCTGCTTCCAATTGCCAGTCCATGTAATCCTTTCTTTCGGTCCAAATATCATTGTCGTAATTGCCGTATATTCCAATTTGTAAATTATGACGATTTAAAGTTAAATGTGTCTGAAGTCAAATGGCAATAAGGTTGGGTTAAAAACAGACTAACACCATGTTCTTGACATATGCTACTTTCTTGAATTAATTTACGTTTACATGAAAATGATGCAAGTTTTTTTTAAACATTGTATATTTCATATCAAAATACGCACATGGGCACACTGTTCCTGTGTTATAATGACTCATCTTTTATGTCGCGTACATATACTGTTTACTTTCAAAATCATTATAAAAAACTTTTGTGGTTTAATGTCAAGACTTTGAAACTTTGCGTCATGTCGTTGGTACTCAAGCACCTATAAATTAATTAACAATTAAATAGTTGAATTGAATCCATGTTTGAATGTTCATTGCAACTTGAACGTTTATGAATATAAGAATCTACGTGTTTTGTGAATGGAGAGGAATAGGAAAAGATCGTGATTAGACATTTGATTCTCGTACATTCTCGGTTATTTATAGACACTTGCATTATATAAGTTACTGTGTTGACCTTCTTTAATGTCATAACCGCTCTCCTAAAATATAAATATCGGAGCTATTTACATTGAATATTGGTCACGTTGTTTTCTATTTCCATTCGTTCGCAGGTTTTGAAGTACACCACTTGTTTGTCAAATGGCGAGTTGCCATTTTTTTCACGAAAAGCACATTAGAAAATGATGGACAGTCCATGTTTCAAGGACCGAGATAAACCATTTATTACGGGTACCGATTGGCTATATATCCAGCGTCAAAAAAATCTCAGACTCGTGCAGACACAATCGTAACATCGTTTGGATTACACCGCATTCAGTTAACGAGAAAAGTTTCCATATAGAATTTAAACAAAGACTACACGATCAATTCAAACAATCGTGGTATACAGCCATAAATATTAGTAGATCTATGTGCACGTATAAATTGTTTAAAACTGACTATGAATTTGAATGTTACCTTGATAAAGTTCCACTAAGATATCGCATTGTATTATCCAAATTGAGATTGTCATCTCACAAATTAAAAATCGAAACAGGACGTCATGGTAATAACAGAATCGAACATTGTAACAGATATTGTACTTTTTGTAATAAAAATGATATTGAGGACGAGTACCATTTTATATGTATCTGCCCACTGTATATAGATATTCGTAAAAAATATATTAGTAAATATTATTATACTAAGCCCAGTATGGTCAAATTTATAAATTTATTTAAATCTAAAAGCTATAAAACTATATTAAACCTTTGTAAATATATATACCATGCTTTTAACAGACGAAAAATTATGATCAATTTCGTCCAATAACTACTCATTTGTTGTTTTCTTTTGTACAAATTTGTCATTCTTCTTTCGTACTTTTTCGTCTATAACTTATAAGTCCCTCCTCGGGGAGTGAATCTTGTTTATAAACTACGTTGTAATTTACTATATATCTACTGTTTGATATTCATATAGAACTATTGAATTATTAACTACGTGTTTGTTAAAATTCTTCTGTTATAAAGTGTGTATATATGTACATATATTATACGTTGTCATGTGTTTATAATTGTTATGCATTGGATCATGTTATGAGGAACATGTATATATGTTCAAGTAACTGAATAAAATATTCTGTTCTGTTCTGTTCTATCATTCAATTTTCACAGGACATAATGCGTTCCTCGTTTGTCTCAAATTGACAGCTTGATTCTCACTGATGGTGTTTACCTAATATGTACTGGTGACACTGTGCAGCATCGAACACAGTGCGCATCTCAATATGACGTTGGATATGTTTATAACGTGCTATTCTGAATAAATTATACTATAATTTAGAAGTGCAGTTGTTTTTATTTTATCATACCACCATATATACGGAGTACAGTCCGATATACAGATCCCTTATATATTTTGTTATGCCAGGAGGCTAACATCTATATCAGTCAATGTTTATAAAAATATGCCAGATTGTTTGATGTATTTTTAGAAAACCGTGGTATGATAATTATAGTTATTATATACCTGTTAAAATCTTAACAAAATACATGCTTTATCAATCGGTGTAATACATGTCGACAGAAAAAAAATCCCATATTATGCTACACGCTATTTTTCCGATCCCGTATTACCACACTAGCTGGACTACTTTTCAATGACGTCATCATTACCACACTAGCTGGACTACTTTTCAATGACGTCATCATAGAGTTGTGTAAGCAAATATAATAATACCTGGCGCTAAACTAACGCGTCACGTTAAATGCGGACGCCAAATCGAATGTCATCTACAATGTCTCCGAAATTCACGACCGACAAGTTAAACTGAGTTTTCAACCAACCTTTACGGCATCAGCATTTGACTGTTCAACTTCTGACCTGCAACACGACCACTACGAACGCCGCCATATACTATTTAATCCTCACAAATCCTTAAAATTTCCATTGTTCCGTTGCAGTCTTACTATCAAGAACTACTGTGCCAAATCCCCAACACAGAAACATAAGAGACTTCGCATAACAACAGAAAATGACAGCAATTTTTAATGTTGCTAAATCCACAAAAGTTTAGAGTTCATGAATACTAATGCCATTTCGTTTCTCGTTTGTTTGCATGAGGCGTAATAAATATTATTCTTACGCATCATACGAAATAAAAATACGGCAAACCATTTTAGTCATCATTGTAGTTTTAAAAAATAAATAAAATAAGGTAAATGCACATTTGAAGTGTAGAGTGGTATATAATTAAAGGAATATTACGCTAATTAATAGTTCCATGAGTATGTATTAAGTCTCGTGGCTTGCGTTATTTCGTATCACATTCGAGGCTCCGCCTCTCGTGTGATACGTCATCACGCACGCCAATCGACTAAATACATACTCTTGGAACAATTGACTACCATAAAATTCCGTCTTTATTGATTTCGAAAAGTTGACTGGAAAATCGCTTAATAAGTATTTGCGTTTTTAATGATACATGTACATGAACTGTTATTACTAATAGTACACACATCACACATCACATATGTTCATTTATCTATTATTCTAAGCCTCGCATGATATTTTACACTCGCCGTTATATTATTCAATGCTCATCTGGTGTATTACACAAGACCAGGTTGTAACCTGTCATTCTCTATGTCTCAGAGCAAGATGTATTACAACAGCTTGCACGTTTCTGAAGGCTAGTGGTTTACAAATAAATATGATATCGGTTTGCATCACATTATCCTTTCACTTGTTATGACGTCAGTAACTATTTATTTCTCCTTCGTTCATTTATTAATGGAATCACAATGAATTGGATATCACATATTAAATATGTCATTACCGATGTATGCAACACATACGTATACACGGAGTGTAATCCTTAATACGAGTACCTTACAAAGGCATATTTGTCTAACTGTAATCATAGGTAACTTTAATGTCTAAACACAATACATTTTTTCTTAACGACAAGGCGAATGCAAATTAAAATAATTGTAAACACCGAATATGATGATCACACACGTTTTAACATCGTGAAAATGTGGCTGCATGAAATATTGTCCATTGCCATTATTAATTACATTCAGAAAACGTTTATTTAGAGACAATGTCTATTTGTATTGCGTTATAATACGTCAAATTGTGTTTAATTATGTGCTGCAATTTATTAAGAAAAGCTTCGTGTTTCGGACATAACAGTATGTTCTTTGCGTACCAATAATATATATTTTATATCAATTTGATTAAAGCGTAACCAAATATATTAGTTAATGCTGAAAGGCCACGCTTCTAACAAATGTTATTTATTCTTTAGAAACATAGTTTTAGCCATAACAAATCAACTTCTCGTATCAGTTTTCATAAATAACGCTTTTATAAGCGAGTATAGCATAAAAGACAACATGATTTTGCGCATATTTCTATCGATACGCCATTTTGTTTCAAACCGGAAGGGACGTATATTCTTCCCAACGTGTGAATCGTTTTATGTATAGACTGTACAAATTACTTCAAAACTCGCGTTATTTCATTAAGTTACAATAACCTAAGACATACTTTATATTAAGTAGGATGTGTCAGATAAATGTAGGCTATAAAAACATATTCTAATGTAAGTATTTGGCAACATTTGATAAAAATAGACTACACATAGTCCTTACTTTCTTCGTCTTAGACATCTGCTATAAGGATCGTTTACTTAGTACCACTTTGTGTTATCAAGTTATCAGTACTAGACAAATGATAACAATATTTTATCTTTGAGATCAATGTAAATGGATCCTTAGTAGTATGGGCTTCCTGCTGTCACCACAACCGAGATCATAAACTTTATGGCCCCAACAAACAACGATGACAATATCCTGTGTATTCCTACGCAATAACGTGTCAAAAGTAATATGAAGGTTTGACAAGTTGTGGGCATGGCAAATCCTGATTTCTGATTGGTTTATAGGTTTACGAATCATAATTATACTTTACTTAGTCGTAATCTGATTTGTTGCAGTAGTTCAGCCTTATGCATTGGCAATTTAAATTCAACTATAATCAAACAGTAAGAAAGAAAAATAAATGCAGCGTTTTGTTGTAAACGTAGTCAAAAGATAATAAAAAACAACAGCATTTTTCATATAGTGTTCTAATGTTCTTCAAAGCCCTATTACTGAATTATTTCAATACAAATGGTGTAGATAATTTAGATTTATGGCTACATAAGAAGCCCGTCTAATAAAATTGTATAAGATTGTAAAGGACGATGAATATACAGCCTGTTGCTGAAACATTGACTTTATTAAATAATATATACCAAAAATGTTTCACTATCCCGATTGTAGATATACTGAACATATATTGTAAACAATATTAGGATAATCTGCAGCATGCAAGTATTTTTTGAGAAGTAGAGTAACGCGGAAAAATAAAACAATACATAAATTGTCGGGAGTATGTGAGTTAGCATATCACATGCATATGCTTTTTCTATGTGAAACATTATAAAATGGATATGTTTTTTTAGTAAAAGTGCATGACAAATTGAAAAAGACACATAAATACTTCACATTCATAAACTTTCACTGCACGTACATATTTCTTTTGTTGATGCTAATAATTATAGTCATTACACTTAGCAAACTGTGAAAGCGTTCTCGCACATTTGTAAGAGAGGTATCCAATCATGAAAACAACATCCTGTTTGTCACATGACATAATAAGGGGTCGTATACAAACTGCCATTCATTCAAGGTATGATGACACATCGACTGTAAAAACTGACATCTTGAAAATATTTGAAAGTCAAAAATGCAACGTTTAAATAACAATCGGTTTATAAAAAATTAATATAAATGAGCAACATAAACAACTAAGAGGATTAACTACCAAACATACGTTTGTGAACTGTCTGAAAAGTGATGGTAGTTTTCTATTTTAAATATTACTTCTTTATTATTATAACTGTATGGAAATATAAAAGAATCAAAATAATTATGGATAAGCTAGATTGACGATCAACGAAAAGGTAAGTAATACAATTTGGCATAATCTACTTATAAATGATGCATGTGCTAATTGTCATTTACACGTCCCAAAAGACGTTGTTTAAATACGATAAAATTCATTTAAATAGCAGTTGTGACATGTTAAAAGCACGCACAACGACGTACAATACCTAAAAACAAAATATTGTCATAAAAGAATTGTTGAAATGCCAATTTTTGTTAAAGAAAATGAGCAAGTAATAATGGCGACCTATCTTATTAATGGAGCGTTGGGATTTAACTACGTCATCAAGAAAATGGCGGCGGAAAATACCGAGCGACGTACGGAAATTGCCGACGGACAAAATCATCCTTTTAAGCTTCAAACTAATGATTTTAAAATTTTACATAAGCAACATTGTAATCTACTGACTTTTATCTACAAAATATCAAAAGTATGTCAAAACATGGCCGTTCACCCTTAATTCTTTGGTTATTTTACTGATAACATAGCACTCTCTGTGAATATACTCATGCGACGATATCGGTTAGTGATAGTTTTTTTGTTTGCCATATCACCTCACGTTAACGAGCTATACATTATATTTAACGTCTTCAAAATAGCTTTCTAGTAATTGATTATGTATGATTGAGAACTTTGTCGAGTCCATATAAACCTCGATTCCTCAACATCATTCAGCGAGTGCTAGCGTTCGTTCAAAGGACAATGCACAGCAATAATAAACAGAATTTAAGGTGTGTGAAGTTGGCAATGACATCGAAAATCGAAGATCGAAATTCCAAAATCGAGCTGGTGCGAATTTCGAGCCAGCTCTGAGATCAATATTCAAACATTCAACGCGGATATCGAGCTGGTGCGAATATCGAGCCAGCTCTGACATCGACATTCAAACATTAAACGCGGATATCGAGCAGGTGCGAACGTCGAGCTAGCACTGACATCGACATTCAAATATTAAACGCGAATATCGAGCTGGTGGGAATATCGAGCCAGCTCTGAGATCGACATTCAAATATTCAACGCGAATATCGAGCTGGTGCGAATATCGAGCCAGCTCTGACATCGACATTCAAACATTCAATGCGAATATCGAGCTGGTGCGAATATCGAGCCAGCTCTGACATCCACATTCAAACAATAAACGCGAATATCAAGCTGGTGCTAATATCGAGCCAGCTCTGACATCGACATTCAAACATTAAAAGCGCATATCGAGCTGGTGCGAATATCGCGCCTGCTCTGACATCGACATTCAAACATTAAACGCGAATATTGAGCAAGCTCTGAGATCCACATTCAAACATTAAACGCGGATATTGAGCTGGTGCCAATATCGAGTCAGCTTTGAGATCGACATTCAACATTCAACGCGAATATCGAGCTGGTGCCAATATCGAGCCAACTCTGAGATCGACATTAAAACATTAAACGCGAATATCGAGCTGGTGCCAATATCGAGCCAGCTCCGACATCGACATTCAAACATTAAACACGAATATCGAGCTGGTCGCAATATCGTGACAGCTCTGATATCGACATTCAAACATAAAACGCGAATATCAATCTGGTGCTAATATCGAGCCAGCACTGACATCGACACATTAAACGAGAATATCGAGCTGGTGCTAATATCGAGCCAGCTCTGACATTGACATTCTGGCATTCAACGCGAATATCGAGCTGGTGCGAATTTCGAGCCAGCTCTGAGATCCACATTCAAATATTCAACGCGAATATCGAGCTGGTGCGAATATCGAGCGAGCTCTGAGATCGACATTCAAACATTAAACGCGAATATCGAGCTGGTGCGAATATCGAGTCAGATCTGAGATCGACATTCAATCATTCGACGCGAATATCGAGCTGGGGCGAATTTCGAGCCAGGTCTGACATCGACATTCAATAATTCAACGCGAATATCGAGCTGGTGCGAATATAGATCCAGCTCTGACATCGATATTCAACCATTAAACGCGAATATCGAGCTGGTGCGAATATCGAGCCAGTTCTGAGATCCACATTCAAATATTCAACGCGAATATCGAGCTGGTGCGAATATCGAGCCAGCTCTGAGATCGACATTCAGACATTAAACGCGAATATCGAGCTGGTGCGAATATCGAGCCAGCTCTGAGATCGACATTCAATCATTCGACGCGAATATCGAGCTGTGGCGAATTTCGAGCCAGGTCTAACATCGACATTCAAACATTCAACGCGAATATCGAGCTGGTGCGAATATAGATCCAGCTCTGACATCGATATTCAAACATTAAACGCGAATATCGAGCTGGTGCGAATATCGAGCAAGCTCTGAGATCGACATTCAAACATTCAACGCGAATATCGAGCTGGTGCGAATTTCGAGCCAGCTCTGAGATCGACATTCAAACATTAAACGCGAATATCGAGCTGGTGCGAATATCGAGCAAGCTCTGAGATCGACATTCAAACATTCAACGCGAATATTGACCTGGTGCGAATATCGAGCCAGCTCTGATATCGCCATTCAAACATTCAACGCGAATATCGAGCTGGTGCGAATATCGAGCCAGCTCTGACATCGACATTCAAACATTCAACGCGAATATCGAGCAGGTGCGATTATCGAGCCAGCTCTGAGATCGACATTCAAACATTACAAGCGAATATCGAGCTGGTGCGAATATCAAGCCAGCTAGAGTTAGACATTCAAACATTCAACGCGAGCTGGTGCGAATATCGAGCCAGTTCTGACATCGACATTGAAACATTCAACGCGAATATCGAGCTGGTGCGAATATCGAGCCAGCGCTGACATCGACATTCAAACATCAAACGCGAATATCGAGCTGGTGTGAATATCGAGCCCGCTCTGAGATCGACATTCAATCATTCAACGCGAATATCGAACTGATGCTAATATCGAGCTAGCTCAGACACCGACATTCAAACATAAAACGCGAATATCGAGCTGGTGCGAATATCGAGCCAGCTCTGACATCGACATTCGAATATTAAACGCGAATATGGAGCGGGTGCGAATATCGAGCCTGCGCTGAGATCGACATTCAAATATTAAACGCGAATATCGAGCTGGTGCGAATATCGAGCCAGCTCTGAGATCGACATTCAAACATTAAACGCGAATATGGAGCTGATGCGAATATCGAGCCAAATCTGAGTTCGACATTCAAACATTCAACGCGAATATGGAGCTGGTGCAAATATCGAGCCAGGTCTGATATAGACATTCAAACATTCAACACGAATATCGAGCTGGTGCGAATATCGAGCCAGCTCTGAGATCGACATTCAACCTTCAACGCGAATATAGAGCTGGTGCGAATATCGAGATAGCTCTGACATCGACATTCAAACATTCAACGCGAATATCGAGCTGGTGCGAATATCGAGCCAACTCTGACATCGACATTCAACGCGAATATCGAGCTGGTTTCAATATCGAGCCAGCACTGACATCGACATTCAAACATTAAACGCGAATATCGATCTGGTGCGAATATCGAGCACTCTCTGACATCGACATATTAAACGCGAATATCGATCTGGTGCTAATATCCAGCCGGCTCTGACATCGACATTCAAACATTAAACGCGAATATCGAGCTGGTGCAAATATCTAGCCAGTTCTGACATCCACATTCAAATATTAAACGCGAATATGGAGCGGGTGCGAATATCGAGCCAGCTCTGAGATCGACATTCAAATATTCAACGCCAATATCAAGCTGGTGCGAATATCGAGCCAGCTCTGAGATCGACATTCAAACATTAAACGCGAATATGGAGCTGATGCGAATATCGAGCCAACTCTGAGTTCGACATTCAAACATTCAACTAGAATATGGAGCTGGTGCGAATATCGAGCCAGCTCTGAAATAGACATTCAAACATTCAACACGAATATCCAGCTGGTGCGAATATCGATCCAGCTCTCCGACCGACATTCAACGCGAATATAGAGCTGGTGCGAATTTCAAGCCAGCTGTGACATCGAAATTCAAACATTCAACGCGAATATCGAGCTGGGTGCCAATATCGAGCCAGCTCTGAGATCGACTTTCAAACATTAAACGCGAATATCGAGCTGGTGCGAATATCGAGCCATCTCTGACATCGACATTCAAACATTAAACGCGAATATCGAGCTGGTGTCAATATCGAGAAAGCACTGACATCGACATTCAAACGTTAAACGCGAATATCGAGCTGGTGCGAATATCGAGCCATCTCTGGCATCGACACATTAAACGCGAATATCGAGCTGGTGCTAATATCTAGCCAGCTCTGACATCGACATTCAAACATTCAACGCGAATATCGAGCTGGTGCAAATATCTAGCCAGTTCTGAAATCCACATTCAAACATTAAACGCGAATATTCAGCTGGTGCGAATATCGAGCAAGATCGGACATCGACATTCAAATATTCAACGCGAATATCGAGCTGGTGCGAATATCGAGCCAGCTCTGACATCGACATTCAAACATTAAACACGAATATCGAGCTGTTGCGAATATCGAACTAGCTCTGAGATCGACATTCAATTAACCAGCTCGATATTCGCGTTTAATGTGTCGATGTCAGAGAATGCTCGATATTCGCACCAGCTCGATATTCGCGTTTAATGTTTAAATGTCAATGTCAGAGCTGGCTCGATAATCGCACCAGCTCGATATTCGCGTTTAATATGTGAATGTCGATCTCAGAGCTGGCTCGATATTCGCATCAGCTCGATATTCGCGTTTAATGTTCGAATGTCGAGCTCAGAGCTGGCTCGATATTCGCACCAGCTCCGTATTCGCGTTTAATATTTGAATGTCGATGACAGAGCTGGCTTGATATTCGCACCAGCTCGTAATTCGCGTTGAATATTTGAATGTCGATCTCAGAGCTGGCTCGACATTCGCACCAGTTCGATATTCGCGTTGAATATTTGAATATCGATGTCAGAGCTGGTTCGATATTCTCACCAGCTCGATATTCGCGTTGAATGTTTGAATGTCGATGTCAGAGCTGGCTCGATATTCGCACCAGCTCCATATTCGCGTTGAATTTTTGAATGTCGAACTCAGAGCTGGCTCGATATTCCCACCAGCTCGATATTCGCGTTTTATGTTTGAATGTCGATGAGAGCTAGATCGATATTCGCGCCAGGTCGATATTCGCGTTTAATGTTTGAATGTAGATATCAGAGCTGGCTCGATTTTCGCAAAATCTCCATATTCGCGTTTAATGTTTAAATTTCGATGTAAGAGCTGGCTCGATATTCGCACCTGCTCGATATTCGCGTTTAATGTTTGAATGTCGATCTTAGAGCTAGCTCGATATTCGCACCAACTCGATCTTCGCCTTTAATGTTTGAATGTCGATGTCAGAACCTGCGCGATATACGCACCAGCTCGATATTCGCTTTGAATGTTTGAATGTCGATGTCAGAGCTGGCTCGATATTCGCAGCAGCTCCATATTCGCGATAAATGTTTGAATGTCGATGTCAGAGCTGGCTCGATATTCGTGTTGAATGTTTGAATGTCGATGTCAGAGCTGGCTCGATATTCGCAGCAGCTCCATATTCGCGTTTAATGTTTGAATGTCGATGTCAGAGCTGACTCGATATTCGCATCAGCTCCTTATACGCGTTGAATGTTTGAATGTCGAACTCAGAGCTGGCTCGATATTCGCACTAGCAAGATATTCGCGTTGAATGTTTGAATGTCGATATCATAGCTAACTCGATATTCGCACCAGCTCGATATTCGCATTGAATGTTTGAATGTCGATCTTAGAGCTAGCTCGATATTCGACCAGCTCGATATTCGCGTTTAATGTTTGAATATCGATGTCAGAGCAGGCCCGATATTCGCACCAACTCGATATTCGCGTTGAATGTTTGAATGTCGTTGTCAGAGCTGGCTAGATATTAGCACCAGCTCGATATTCGCGTTTAATGTGTCGATGCCAGAGATGGCTCGATATTCGCACCAGCTCGATATTCGCGTTTAACGTTTGAATGTCGATAGGTGTTTTTCGCACGTGATATAATTCGATTTGTGTAAATGGAGTTTTAAAAAATGTTATTGTTTATTGTCTTAGGTGCCTAACATTGCTTGTGCCAATTTCATTACAAACGGTTTAGTAAGACGCGTGTAAGAGACAAAAACCCATCATTTCCGGGCGAAAATGAGTCGCTAACCAGCATACCTGAGCCATTTACCTTGAATATCGATCGTGTTGTTGTTCAAATGAATCGCAAGTTTGAAGTACACCTCTTGTTTGTGAAATGGCGAGTTTCTATTTATTGTCACGAAGAGCACATTATAAAATGACGGGCAGTCGATGTTACAAGGACCGAGATAAACCATTTTTTGTGTGAGTAACAATTGGCTATATATCAGCGTCAGAAAATCTCATGACCATACAGGGACAATCGTAACATCATTCTATGTTGATACGACATAATGTTTTCCCGTTTGTCTCAGATGGACATGTTGTTGCTCGTTGATGTTGTTCATCTCATCCTTGTGACACTGTGCAGCATCAGGAAAAGTGCGCATCTCAATGTATCGTTTGGTATGTTTACGATGTGCCGTTCATAATAAGTTTGCACTCTTATGTAGAACAAGTGGAATTGTCTTTGTAGTCTCTAAGCAAGAGATTGCCATGTATTCCAACAGCGATCACATTGATGAAAGATCTCCGTTTTTTTTCTCTTTATCATTCCACTGGTTATGGCGTCAGTATCTTTTTTCTACGGTGGCATAGACCGACATGTGCATGTTTTTATTAATGTCGTTCCCATGACATATTAAACCGTGGGAACGAGATCTTATCTCGTGGGATCGACATAATTATGTCGTGGTAACGAGATATTAAGTCGTTGGAACGAGATTATAAACTCGTGGTAACGACATTAAATCGTGGGAACGAGATCTTTTCTCGTGGGAACGACATTAATAACTCGTGGGAACCTCATATTAAGTCGAGGGAACGAGATAATTAACTCGTGATAACGACATATTATGTCGTGGGAACGAGATATTTTTGTAGAGGGAACGACTTAATGAGCCAGTCAAAATCACAACTCGACAGATTCCCGCTCACCTAGGGACATTCAACTTCCACTTTACATTGGCTATCTGGAGATGTGATTTTGATTGAATACCAATACAAATTGGGTATTACGCGAGGGGATAATGCATTCGTTGGTACGATGATAATCGGATTATGAGAAGTAGTACATCTCAAACAACTGTAACAACCTTCCTAGACTGCTGCTATACAATCCCAGCGTAAGAAAATAAACATATTATAAAATGGCACATTTGTGTATTTTTCCCGTGCGATACAATCTTGCAACTAGTACCATTTTGGCATATATTAAATATCGGTGGAGTTGGGTGAAACGGGAACTCAAAGAGAACAAAACATGAAGGCCGAATAGAAACAATTATATAGAAGAACGAATTTTATCGGATTATACTAATATATACATTTGCATCAAACCGCTGGATGCTAAAATAACCTAATTGTCCCATTAAATTTTTTTTTTATGTACATATTTGTCATGCTTTTGCCCCAGAAAGGTAACACAATATAGAGCCTTTCTATCCCAACGCTTGTCCTTTAAACTACTAATGTTTCATCGTTTTTAAATGATTCATCAAAACAGTGGGTTTCCACATTAATCAGTTAATCAATCTCAAGGGGAGTGAAATATTATTCATTGTCATTACTAACTACGTTGAGGATTTTTTTTTTTTTAGGGAAACCTAATTGTGTTCTAAAGAAACAGTTTAATGTGTTCCGATGCCACAGTGAAATATGATCCGATGACGAATAGGCTTTTACGTTATGTAAAATTTATGTACCCGCCTGGCGTAAACAACTTGAAAACAAACATTTTAAACTAAATAATTTAAAAGATTTTAAAATTATTTTGTGTTTCTTTATGAGGTTTCATAAATGAAGTTTTGCAATTAATTGTTGAGATCATGAAATTCCAGCGGATTCAGTAGGAAAAAACAATTACACTACCATTTGTGTGTTGTTGTTTTTTTTTAAATTTAAAGCAAGGGCTTAAATTGCCTATAAATGTATAAAACATTAACAGCCGGGAAAACATCGACAGACATAAACATAGTTGCCGTCAGAAATATGCTTAGTGTGGTTTTAATCGCACCATATTGAAATATATTGCAAGACACTAAATTGCAGCATTAAAGAGAGCAGCCATACAAATAACATTATAGTGAGGACCCTTTGTTATAGCATATCTTTACTAAGGAAATCAACATGTCCATTTTAGTCAGGCTAATGCTAGATGGGCTTGATCTGGATACGATAACGTTCAATTTGATATACGTCTATTTCGGTTTAATAACGAGTTCGTGTTTTAGAAAAACACATAAGACGTATCATGCGACGTCAAATTGAGTTGCGTCTTCGATTTCTTAAGAAAAGCTTCGTGTTTTTGACATCGCAACAGTATGCTGTATGCGTACAATAACATATAGTTTACATCAGTTTGATAAAGCGTAACCAAATATATGACTTAATTCTTCGGTTGTTGTACTTATACCACAGCACTCTCGGTTAACATAGCACGAAAACTATGTAATAATATATCGGATAGTGATAGATTTTTGATACGAGAGTTTTGCCACGTCACCTCACGTTAACGAGCCATACATTATTTTTAACGTCTTCAAAATAGCTTTTTAATAAATGGATTATGTATAATATAGAACATTGTCAAATCCATATTTCTCAAAATCATTCAGCGAGTGCTAACGTTCTATCAAAAACAATACGCAGCAAGAATAAAGAGAAAATTGAGTAATGTACGGGTTATGCAATGACGATTTGCCTATTAAACTAATGGGAAACGGTCCCATTTATTATTGTGAATGCTGCGTCCAGTACACATACAAAGTGGTAAAAAGTTCGTAGTAGTGCACTACAACGTTTAAGTTGGATTATAAGTTTTGTCCAGTAGACAAAATGCATAGATTTCAACACTGCGTACAGTTTATACATTACACATTTGCGGTTCATATGACATGACATGAAGTAATTGGACTATGTACTGTTTGGGAACTGCAATTAAATATGTATATTTAATTAGCGGTCATGTTTTTCTATTTCGGTAAACATACATACATGTTATTATCGGAATGTAATTATTATACACATATTTAAAAAGACAATGATGTAAAAACGTTCAAACGTGCCGCGGGATATTCGTGCAAATTTAATACCTCAAACTAGAACTACGTTTGTTTTAACTGAATCCAATACAAGTATGGAAATAATATTTACGTACATGAAGCAAAATGTCAGCTTTCTTGTATTTTAAATAGTTCAAACTTCGTTACAATACCCTCCAGTTTGATTTCACTTGTCTATAGAAAAAAGAATCGATGCTTCGAGTTGCCATTCTATGTAATGCATTCTTTCGGTCCAAATATCATTGTCATCCTTACAGTACATTCCAATTTGTGGAACGGGGTTTATTGAAGTTTAATGCGCCTACATTCATATGACAATAACGTTGAGTTAAAACCAAGCTAAGACAATTTTTAAAGAGATTATTTAGAAATGCGTTGCATAGAGAGAATTCTGAATTGCAAGGATAAAAACTTTTTTTTTTCAGGCACCTATTCAAATACCAGTCATGTTTAATAGTGAACCAGATAACAATACAATAAACCTTGGATGTTATTGGATGATTGGCACTAGATTGTTGTGCTTAATAGTTTATATGAGTATTTTGTTATAACGTTTCCATCCCTATTCCAAACAATATATAAGAAAACTCTGATCTATAAAACGAACCGAGTCGCTTGCCGTTGGTGCAGCACCTGAATTTGTAATTGCTGAAAAGAGCCACTAGTCTTTAGGTAATATTTTCTCTTTTCAACTGAATTTTACAGAAGAAAGTAAACAGCAAAGTAATTTTTTTCAGATGGTGTGTCTGTTATGTGCAGACCGCAAATATTGTTGTTATTTTACAAAATGGCATGGTTGTTCAAATTGCAGGAACAAAAACCAAAATGAAATCAAATGCGTCGTTATTGAGCATCTGAATACAGCTGATCAAGATCAAACATGTGACATCATCATTTTAAGCGATTGTGTGATCAACATTCTATGAATGTCTCCTGTAGAAATTATGTAAAATTAATGTGCATCGCTTGTTCACAGAATGATGATCATCTACTGTAAACGCTAATTACCACAAAATAACGAGAAGCAATAATATAGTCCAGATGCCAGCCAGTGATGTAAATATGCATAACCTAACTTTGGAGTACACACACAATGTTTTGGTATCAAAATGTTTTCGGAAGATGTCCTCGCATAGCATCTGTTACATCTCACTTTGTCACACTTGGTCATTTTGAAATAATTCAAGATGGCCGCCAAGATCGCCGCCCACAATTATAAATCAGTCTATGGCTTTGTATATCATCTTAATAGTTATTTCACATACTCAAATTATACACATTGATTGTATGTGTGTTATTTATGTATTTGTTATTTCAAAAGTTTTTATAGGCAGGTTTTAAATCCAAAATGGCCGTCAAAATGGCCTCCAAAATGGTCGCCAAAGTATGAAAAAGGTATTTTTAACTGTTTCAACGGCGATTTATTGAACAATTATATTTCATTTGCATGTAAGTTGTATTTTACTAATAATATGTGTGTTATCAATGTATTTGTATTCTTAAAAGTATTTATAGGCAGGTTTTAAATTTAAAAAGGCCGTCAAAATGGCCTCCAAAATGGCCGCCAAAGTATGAAAAATGTATTTTTAACTGTTTCACCGGTAATGAATTGGACAATTGCATTTTATTTGCATGTAAGTTGTATTTTAACTAATAATATGTGTGTTATTCATGTATTTGTATTCTCTAAAGTATTTATAGGCGGGTTTTAAATCCAAAATTGCCGCCAAAATTGCCGCCAAAGTATGAAAAATATTTTTTTAACTGTTTCAACGTTGCTAAATTGGACACTTGTATTTCATTTGTATGTAAGTTGTATTTTAACAAATAGTATGAGTGTTTTTAATGTATTTATATTCTTAAAAGTATTTATAGGCAGATTTTAAATCCAAAATGGCTGCCAAAGTATAAAAAATGTATTTTTAACTGTTTCAATGGTGATAAATTGGACAATTGTATTTTATTTGCATGTAAGTTGTATTTTAACTTATTTTGCAACTGAACTTTTCAATTATAGTATTCACAATTACAACAATATACCCTTAGCCATGAAAGATGATGTAATTAAAAAATTTAAATATACAACAACATAATGAAACCTTTATTTTTTGTAACAATGCATTAACTAAATTCGCACATACCGGTATTCTCAAATAATATCTTTATACATATATAATACTGTTAATGTTTTGAATCATTACACAATATTAACTATATTTTCCCCATTCGCATCCATTCCCGGAATAAATTGTCTACAATGATGTTGTTGTTGTAGTTTTCCTCACCGCCAGTAAACGCACGTGATCTCCAATGAAATCTTCGACGTCATTAAGCTACACAGGCGCTTTGAAAGATGGCGACTGGAGGCGACAAAGTACTGGAGTCTCTTTCTAACCGATTGTTAGATTTAGACAGCAAAATTGAAAGTAATTACAACACACATGAGTTTGTTAAAAGCATGAAAAATCCGAACACATCAAGGAAGACCAAAAGTGACGTGACTAAATTCCCAGAATTAAGATTTTGAAGGGATGGAACCTGGGCAACTGGATATTGAATTAGCGAGATATTTCTTAAATGTCAGAAAAAGGGACAAAACGGAATTCGAGCCAGATTCGCTTAAATCGTTTCAATCATCAATCAACCGACACCTATCAAATACCATTTACAACAAAAACATACTCACGATAATGACTTCAAGCACTCCCGAGATGTTCTTAGTTCAAAGCAGAAGCTTCTTAAGCCAAAGGGCCTTGGCAACAAGAAGCGCCGATCAGACCCTTTTACAGCAGAAGAGCAGAAAATTCTCTGGGAAAAATCCATTCTTGGAGCAGGTAAGCTTGTCGTTTTATAAATAATTCATTCGATTTATGAATGTCATAAAGATAAAGGTGCCTTTACATTATTCACACCTATGTTTACGTAAGAAAATAAATATTTCAATTGATTAAGAAAGCTTTCTGTAATGTTTAATAATGATATTTCTATAAAATCAAACTATTTGCGCCAGGGAAACTGTCGAGTAGCCTACGCCACTATGGTAAATGTAAACAACCGGCATGGGAGACCACTCTCATGCACATTTAACCACTACCAAACTGTGCACTCGGGATTACATTCAACTAAACTAAATCATTGTTTTATCTCACATCCAGGAACCCCTGAGGCGATGATTAACACGTTGTGGTGGAACAACACTGTCCATTACGGTCTACGAGGCAGGCAAGAACACACGACGATGTTGTGGGGCGATGTGGAGCTGTCGGTAACAGCAACCGGCCTATCCTACCTCGAGTTCAACGAGAGGGCTACCAAAACACGGAATGGAGCAACGATGGACTCGAGAGACTTTGCGCCCAAAATGTTTGAGCAACCAGGTAGTTTGAGTGAATTATTGTTATTATTATTATTATTATTATTATTATTATTATTATTATTATTATTATTATTATTATTATTATTATTATTATTATTATTATAGTTATTATGATTATTATTTTTATTATGATTAGTATTATTAGTATTATTAATTAAATTATTATTATACATGTACTTTGTTGAGTTTTAAGAATTCTCATACAAGTGGTATAATATTTCATGATGTGTTATTCAACATACTCTGATGCAAAATAAAAGCTAATTTATCAAGACAGAACCGTAGCATTTTAGTTGTTTATTTAAATTGATACTATTGGATTATATTTTAATATTATGTACTTTTGCAGGTGATCCAAACTGCCCTGTGAAGCTCTACAAAGACTACGCCGACCGGAGGCCAGAGCAGTCACGCCAGCCGGATAGCCGTATCTACTTGCAACCGAATCCCTTCTTCGGTGAGCCAGCGAAAAGGGGGAAGGCCTGGTTTATACATTGTGGCATGGGGAAAAATCCACGTGGAGAAATTGCAAAAAAATGAGCGAAGAAGCGGGGTTCAGTGCCAGGCATTCGGGAAGGAAGACCTGCATTTCGGAATTGCTAAATGCAAACGTCCACCCAAATGAAGTTGCTCAGATTTCAGGGCATAAAAACCTTATGTACCTGAACCATTACAACAGCGTTTCGCTAGGAAAACAAATCCGCATGTCAGCAATTCTACATGCCCCAACTGCCTCAACCTCGACGGAAGCTTTGATCAATCTGTCACTGACGAGGAAATGGTTGTCATGTCGCAAGAAATTGAAAACTCCCTTGCAGCCATTGACCGTTACAAAAAGCAACCACAACAGCAACTGACCACCTTGCCGATTGAGCACAGCCCCAGTGGCAGACTCAAGATCAACCCAAATTCTATCTTCGCCAATTGTGTGTTCAACAACGCCGTGTCCATTCACTTTAAATAACTGTTAACTAGGTTTAGACGAACTTTGTTTGCCGAATTTGGTTAGTAGTAATCTGATTATCATGTACAGTTTGCTAATTGGTGTTTATTATTTTGTTGTATTTGTTTATAAACTGTATATACTTAATATGCATGTTTAAATAAAACGTGAACATTTTAGTGCATGTTCAAATAAAACGTGAACATTTTATTAGAGTTGAATGTTTATAACGATAGTCCTTAAGTGTAAGGAACAATACAATTATACAAACAGGTTCATTATATAATTAAATGATTTAATATGTTATCAATTTCAATATTATAAATATGCTATATGTTATCTCACTTAAAAACGGGGAATGAACTCACGACTGACATTAACAAATAATTTAAACGAACTATTGCCGCTGGGCCAAATACATAGAAAAGTATGGCGGCTTTAAATGAAAAAAATGCACAAAAATCGTCGAAGCTCACATGTAATAAAAAGTTTATACACCGGGCAAGCAGGGCCGGCAGATCATATCGGCCCGGCGTCGCAACATAGGCCCTCGAGCTAAAGCTCTCGGTCCGATATTGTTATGCCGGGCCGATATGACCTGCCGGCACTGCTGGTCCGTTGAATAATCTCTAAATATCAGTGTACACGTAATATCCACCACCACTGAAGAGTCTATTTACACTTTCCACCACCGGTGGAGTATTAACACTGTTCTGTTATAGTCTGTTTCTGCTAAAGTTTCTCGAGATCACGCATTACTAGTATTTAAAGTGACCATACAGGAAAGCTCTACTTCATACTTTTATAAAGTCAATATCTTATAGCGTGCAGATTGTAAATTAGCTTTCTTGCATGAAATGCGATATTATGTCCACAGGAATCATTATGTAGGTTACTCGGCAATATTAGTGAACAGTTAATAATGAGATTCAGGAGATTTCCGCGTTCACAACACATTTAACGTCATGCTCTTTCAAAATGTCATAAATGTTAGCTAGTATAGGGTTTTGCACTGTCTGTAGGATGATGCATTTCAGCAAGATCTGTTCAAGCGTTTCATCCTCGACACCACATAGTGGGCACAGAGGGCAGACAGCATACTGATTGAATCTCGCCCTGGTCACCTGAAGGTTGTAAGTTCCGGACAGGACACGTAATCGCGCAGGCATTCTAGTTGCCTCACGTGAATGACTTGTAGTATAGGGTGTAGCTTTCCTTGCGTGAATGCGCAGTTCATGTATTTTAGTGTGGAGTATAGGGAAAGATCTAGAGCAAAACAGCATGGTGCTGCACCCTGCTTCTTTTTGGTGCCCCCCTGCTGCCCTTCTGTGCTGGTCAACACAGAAATGTTGAATATCTTTGAAATGTAATACATTTTGCAAATATTCAATGACAAATGAATAGAATATGCTTAAAAACCTTATTTACAAGCATCAGACTAATAAATACGCTGGATATATCAAATTATTGGAAAATGTCAACAGACTGGTCTGGTTTTCCACCCTGCTCCTTTTTAGCATCATCCTATACCTTTTGTGATCCTAGATATTTCCCCAGTGGAGTATAACGCAGCTTGTCATTCAATTTTCTTTTTCCACTTGTTTACCACCTCCGCGTGTATAGGTCACAATACACTAAATAAATAAGTGATGTAGGGCTGTACTCTCTAAATAAATCAACAAGTTTAACTCGAATACATGTTTTTATTTTTAGACACTTGCTTTGATATTCTTTTTTGGAGATGTCGGTAGGGTAAGCATTGGTATGCACAAATAAATCACTGATATGTTTTAAGATGGGAGACTACAGTATGACACTTGCGCTGAGGCGGGTTACATTCAACTAGAAAGTAGCCGCTAAAAAGATGGTGATAAAACAGTCAACTTTGTTTAGTGTCGAGTTCTTTCTTACATAATACATGACATACCCTTTTTATTGCTTAAATCAATTCAGCTTAGAATGCTGTTTAAGAACAGCATGGTTATGGGGGTCCCTATGTGCAAAATGTTGCATTTATTTTTGGTTAAAGTTATCGCTTTTACATCAAATTACATAAGGATTGGAATTAGTATAGTGTAACCAAAACACAAAATAAGGAGCGGCACTAAAGCGGCAATGTGTACATAAAATCACCATGTTACTGTGTGGTTTTATTGGCTGTAATAAGTTTTATGGAAAACATGCGATAAATATCATGATTTTAATGTGCGTTACGATTTTTACAGCGAAAACCGCTTTTTCAAGTAAAAAAAAAAAAGAAAAAAATGTACGGAAACCCGTCTTGTGCATCTTGCAGCACACTAAATCATGCTAAAACCAAACATGAACACGTTTATACAATATTTATCTCTAGTGCATTAAAATATGTAAACATATGCTAGTATTTTGACTGATTTCTGTGAAATAAGTACACAATTTGACTCAGGAACCCATATAATCAAAGCACTGAAAACGCAAGCCAGATTGCTTATCAGGCATCATTCTAAAATGCGTTTTCAAGCATTTCTACTTTGTGGATCGGTCTGAAATTCTGCATGCACATTAGAAATTTGTTAATAATGATGTAGAAGGTATGGTTATGGGGGTCCCTATGTGCAAAATGTTGCATTTATTTTTAGTTAAAGTTTTCGATTTACATTAAATTACATAAGGATTGGAATTAGTATATTGTAACCTATGGTCCGCTTCCTGCATTTTCAATATATGTCTCGACATAAACCGATTTATAATTGTAGGTGGCCATCTTGGTGGCCATCTTGGTGGCCATCTTGGTGGCCATCTTGGATTATTTAAAAATGCTCAAGGGTGGCAAAGTGTCATACAACAGATTCTTAGAGAGGACATCTTTCTGAACATTTTGATACCAAAACATTGTGTGTGTACTTCAAAGTTAGGTTACCCCTTCTGGCATCTAAACTATAATGCTATATTGTCTTTATTCCAAAGGTTAGTACGTTTTATTAATGATATAAGTTATTGTAGAAAAATGGAATCGTAGCTGGGGTTATGCCCTGTGGGTAACAATAAAGTACACAATATCTTGAATGATACTAGATTCCGATAAAAACACATACATGCAACAATTTCAATTTTTTTTTTATATCCATTTGTTAAATGAATATAAACGCATATAGAAAAAATTATACATGTGACTAAACTATATCAAGTTCACATTTATATAATACTGAAATTCTCGCACTAAAGTGGTCGCAGTGGAACAGAACGCCAAAACATAACTTGATATTTTGCATATATATATATATATATAGACATATTTTAGTTGTTGATTAAATACAATGTGCAATTTCGTAATGGAACACATTTTTTATGTAATATGTTACATCAAATACATATGCTCAGATAGGCGTGTATTCTGCATTTGATTCTAATTATAATCAAGCAACAAACATTTAATACGTGATAATTCTAAATTGTAACTGATAACTATTGTGTTAGTATATGCTTGTTAAAAGTCTCGCTTTTTATCAATCACACTACACTAGACAGTGATTTCCGATATATGACATGTTATTTATGATAAGAAATCAACCATGTTATAAAGAAACTACGCAAATAGGGTACCATAATGTGTACCAATATTTTAGATGATTTCAGAATTCTGGCCACAGTATATGCTGCATTATTATTTTAGTTCAAGATATTCGTGTGTTACAAAGATTAGAAGTATTTCCAAAAACAATAATACGTTTTAGTATACGTGTCCTCTTCCGGGCCAACTATTCGTTTTAAAAGTCTTACACCGTCATACATCAGAAGAATTATCTCCCACTTGTATTGTATTTGCATTGTCGCTAGCGAACACATCTGCTTCCAATTGCCAGTCCATGTAATCCTTTCTTTCGGTCCAAATATCATTGTCGTAATTGCCGTATATTCCAATTTGTAAATTATGACGATTTAAAGTTAAATGTGTCTGAAGTCAAATGGCAATAAGGTTGGGTTAAAAACAGACTAACACCATGTTCTTGACATATGCTACTTTCTTGAATTAATTTACGTTTACATGAAAATGATGCAAGTTTTTTTTAAACATTGTATATTTCATATCAAAATACGCACATGGGCACACTGTTCCTGTGTTATAATGACTCATCTTTTATGTCGCGTACATATACTGTTTACTTTCAAAATCATTATAAAAAACTTTTGTGGTTTAATGTCAAGACTTTGAAACTTTGCGTCATGTCGTTGGTACTCAAGCACCTATAAATTAATTAACAATTAAATAGTTGAATTGAATCCATGTTTGAATGTTCATTGCAACTTGAACGTTTATGAATATAAGAATCTACGTGTTTTGTGAATGGAGAGGAATAGGAAAAGATCGTGATTAGACATTTGATTCTCGTACATTCTCGGTTATTTATAGACACTTGCATTATATAAGTTACTGTGTTGACCTTCTTTAATGTCATAACCGCTCTCCTAAAATATAAATATCGGAGCTATTTACATTGAATATTGGTCACGTTGTTTTCTATTTCCATTCGTTCGCAGGTTTTGAAGTACACCACTTGTTTGTCAAATGGCGAGTTGCCATTTTTTTCACGAAAAGCACATTAGAAAATGATGGACAGTCCATGTTTCAAGGACCGAGATAAACCATTTATTACGGGTACCGATTGGCTATATATCCAGCGTCAAAAAAATCTCAGACTCGTGCAGACACAATCGTAACATCGTTTGGATTACACCGCATTCAGTTAACGAGAAAAGTTTCCATATAGAATTTAAACAAAGACTACACGATCAATTCAAACAATCGTGGTATACAGCCATAAATATTAGTAGATCTATGTGCACGTATAAATTGTTTAAAACTGACTATGAATTTGAATGTTACCTTGATAAAGTTCCACTAAGATATCGCATTGTATTATCCAAATTGAGATTGTCATCTCACAAATTAAAAATCGAAACAGGACGTCATGGTAATAACAGAATCGAACATTGTAACAGATATTGTACTTTTTGTAATAAAAATGATATTGAGGACGAGTACCATTTTATATGTATCTGCCCACTGTATATAGATATTCGTAAAAAATATATTAGTAAATATTATTATACTAAGCCCAGTATGGTCAAATTTATAAATTTATTTAAATCTAAAAGCTATAAAACTATATTAAACCTTTGTAAATATATATACCATGCTTTTAACAGACGAAAAATTATGATCAATTTCGTCCAATAACTACTCATTTGTTGTTTTCTTTTGTACAAATTTGTCATTCTTCTTTCGTACTTTTTCGTCTATAACTTATAAGTCCCTCCTCGGGGAGTGAATCTTGTTTATAAACTACGTTGTAATTTACTATATATCTACTGTTTGATATTCATATAGAACTATTGAATTATTAACTACGTGTTTGTTAAAATTCTTCTGTTATAAAGTGTGTATATATGTACATATATTATACGTTGTCATGTGTTTATAATTGTTATGCATTGGATCATGTTATGAGGAACATGTATATATGTTCAAGTAACTGAATAAAATATTCTGTTCTGTTCTGTTCTATCATTCAATTTTCACAGGACATAATGCGTTCCTCGTTTGTCTCAAATTGACAGCTTGATTCTCACTGATGGTGTTTACCTAATATGTACTGGTGACACTGTGCAGCATCGAACACAGTGCGCATCTCAATATGACGTTGGATATGTTTATAACGTGCTATTCTGAATAAATTATACTATAATTTAGAAGTGCAGTTGTTTTTATTTTATCATACCACCATATATACGGAGTACAGTCCGATATACAGATCCCTTATATATTTTGTTATGCCAGGAGGCTAACATCTATATCAGTCAATGTTTATAAAAATATGCCAGATTGTTTGATGTATTTTTAGAAAACCGTGGTATGATAATTATAGTTATTATATACCTGTTAAAATCTTAACAAAATACATGCTTTATCAATCGGTGTAATACATGTCGACAGAAAAAAAATCCCGTATTATGCTACACGCTATTTTTCCGATCCCGTATTACCACACTAGCTGGACTACTTTTCAATGACGTCATCATTACCACACTAGCTGGACTACTTTTCAATGACGTCATCATAGAGTTGTGTAAGCAAATATAATAATACCTGGCGCTAAACTAACGCGTCACGTTAAATGCGGACGCCAAATCGAATGTCATCTACAATGTCTCCGAAATTCACGACCGACAAGTTAAACTGAGTTTTCAACCAACCTTTACGGCATCAGCATTTGACTGTTCAACTTCTGACCTGCAACACGACCACTACGAACGCCGCCATATACTATTTAATCCTCACAAATCCTTAAAATTTCCATTGTTCCGTTGCAGTCTTACTATCAAGAACTACTGTGCCAAATCCCCAACACAGAAACATAAGAGACTTCGCATAACAACAGAAAATGACAGCAATTTTTAATGTTGCTAAATCCACAAAAGTTTAGAGTTCATGAATACTAATGCCATTTCGTTTCTCGTTTGTTTGCATGAGGCGTAATAAATATTATTCTTACGCATCATACGAAATAAAAATACGGCAAACCATTTTAGTCATCATTGTAGTTTTAAAAAATAAATAAAATAAGGTAAATGCACATTTGAAGTGTAGAGTGGTATATAATTAAAGGAATATTACGCTAATTAATAGTTCCATGAGTATGTATTAAGTCTCGTGGCTTGCGTTATTTCGTATCACATTCGAGGCTCCGCCTCTCGTGTGATACGTCATCACGCAAGCCAATCGACTAAATACATACTCTTGGAACAATTGACTACCATAAAATTCCGTCTTTATTGATTTCGAAAAGTTGACTGGAAAATCGCTTAATAAGTATTTGCGTTTTTAATGATACATGTACATGAACTGTTATTACTAATAGTACACACATCACACATCACATATGTTCATTTATCTATTATTCTAAGCCTCGCATGATATTTTACACTCGCCGTTATATTATTCAATGCTCATCTGGTGTATTACACAAGACCAGGTTGTAACCTGTCATTCTCTATGTCTCAGAGCAAGATGTATTACAACAGCTTGCACGTTTCTGAAGGCTAGTGGTTTACAAATAAATATGATATCGGTTTGCATCACATTATCCTTTCACTTGTTATGACGTCAGTAACTATTTATTTCTCCTTCGTTCATTTATTAATGGAATCACAATGAATTGGATATCACATATTAAATATGTCATTACCGATGTATGCAACACATACGTATACACGGAGTGTAATCCTTAATACGAGTACCTTACAAAGGCATATTTGTCTAACTGTAATCATAGGTAACTTTAATGTCTAAACACAATACATTTTTTCTTAACGACAAGGCGAATGCAAATTAAAATAATTGTAAACACCGAATATGATGATCACACACGTTTTAACATCGTGAAAATGTGGCTGCATGAAATATTGTCCATTGCCATTATTAATTACATTCAGAAAACGTTTATTTAGAGACAATGTCTATTTGTATTGCGTTATAATACGTCAAATTGTGTTTAATTATGTGCTGCAATTTATTAAGAAAAGCTTCGTGTTTCGGACATAACAGTATGTTCTTTGCGTACCAATAATATATATTTTATATCAATTTGATTAAAGCGTAACCAAATATATTAGTTAATGCTGAAAGGCCACGCTTCTAACAAATGTTATTTATTCTTTAGAAACATAGTTTTAGCCATAACAAATCAACTTCTCGTATCAGTTTTCATAAATAACGCTTTTATAAGCGAGTATAGCATAAAAGACAACATGATTTTGCGCATATTTCTATCGATACGCCATTTTGTTTCAAACCGGAAGGGACGTATATTCTTCCCAACGTGTGAATCGTTTTATGTATAGACTGTACAAATTACTTCAAAACTCGCGTTATTTCATTAAGTTACAATAACCTAAGACATACTTTATATTAAGTAGGATGTGTCAGATAAATGTAGGCTATAAAAACATATTCTAATGTAAGTATTTGGCAACATTTGATAAAAATAGACTACACATAGTCCTTACTTTCTTCGTCTTAGACATCTGCTATAAGGATCGTTTACTTAGTACCACTTTGTGTTATCAAGTTATCAGTACTAGACAAATGATAACAATATTTTATCTTTGAGATCAATGTAAATGGATCCTTAGTAGTATGGGCTTCCTGCTGTCACCACAACCGAGATCATAAACTTTATGGCCCCAACAAACAACGATGACAATATCCTGTGTATTCCTACGCAATAACGTGTCAAAAGTAATATGAAGGTTTGACAAGTTGTGGGCATGGCAAATCCTGATTTCTGATTGGTTTATAGGTTTACGAATCATAATTATACTTTACTTAGTCGTAATCTGATTTGTTGCAGTAGTTCAGCCTTATGCATTGGCAATTTAAATTCAACTATAATCAAACAGTAAGAAAGAAAAATAAATGCAGCGTTTTGTTGTAAACGTAGTCAAAAGATAATAAAAAACAACAGCATTTTTCATATAGTGTTCTAATGTTCTTCAAAGCCCTATTACTGAATTATTTCAATACAAATGGTGTAGATAATTTAGATTTATGGCTACATAAGAAGCCCGTCTAATAAAATTGTATAAGATTGTAAAGGACGATGAATATACAGCCTGTTGCTGAAACATTGACTTTATTAAATAATATATACCAAAAATGTTTCACTATCCCGATTGTAGATATACTGAACATATATTGTAAACAATATTAGGATAATCTGCAGCATGCAAGTATTTTTTGAGAAGTAGAGTAACGCGGAAAAATAAAACAATACATAAATTGTCGGGAGTATGTGAGTTAGCATATCACATGCATATGCTTTTTCTATGTGAAACATTATAAAATGGATATGTTTTTTTAGTAAAACTGCATGACAAATTGAAAAAGACACATAAATACTTCACATTCATAAACTTTCACTGCACGTACATATTTTTTTTGTTGATGCTAATAATTATAGTCATTACACTTAGCAAACTGTGAAAGCGTTCTCGCACATTTGTAAGAGAGGTATCCAATCATGAATACAACATCCTGTTTGTCACATGACATAATAAGGGGTCGTATACAAACTGCCATTCATTCAAGGCATGATGACACATCGACTGTAAAAACTGACATCTTGAAAATATTCGAAAGTCAAAAATGCAACGTTTAAATAACAATCGGTTTATAAAAAATTAATATAAATGAGCAACATAAACAACTAAGAGGATTAACTACCAAACATACGTTTGTGAACTGTCTGAAAAGTGATGGTAGTTTTCTATTTTAAATATTACTTCTTTATTATTATACCTGTATGGAAATATAAAAGAATCAAAATAATTATGGATAAGCTAGATTGACGATCAACGAAAAGGTAAGTAATACAATTTGGCATAATCTACTTATAAATGATGCATGTGCTAATTGTCATTTACTCGTCCCGCAAGACGTTGTTTAAATACGATAAAATTCATTTAAATAGCTGTTGTGACATATTAAACGCACGCACAACGACGTACAATACCTAAAAACAAAATATTGTCATAAAAGAATTGTTGAAATGCCAATTTTTGTTAGAGAAAATGAGTAAGTAATAATGGCGACCTATCTTATTAATGGAGCGTTGGGATTTAACTACGTCATCAAGAAAATGGCGGCGGAAATTACCGAGCGGCGTACGGAAATTGCCGACGAACAAAATCATCCTTTTAAGCATCAAACTAATGATTTTAAAATTTTACATAAGCAACATTGTAATCTACTGACTTTTATCTACAAAATATCAATAGTATGTCAAAACATGGCCGTTCACCCTTAATTCTTTGGTTATTTTACTGATAACATAGCACTCTCTGTGAATATACTCATGCGACGATATCGGTTAGTGATAGTTTTTTTGTTTGCCATATCACCTCACGTTAACGAGCTATACATTATATTTAACGTCTTCAAAATAGCTTTCTAGTAATTGATTATGTATGATTGAGAACTTTGTCGAGTCCATATAAACCTCGATTCCTCAACATCATTCAGCGAGTGCTAGCGTTCGTTCAAAGGACAATGCACTGCAATAATAAACAGAATTTAAGGTGTGTGAAGTTGGCAATGACATCGAAAATCGAAGATCGAAATTCCAAAATCGAGCTGGTGCGAATATCGAGCCAGCTCTGAGATCAACATTTAAACATTCAACGCGGATATCGAGTTGGTGCGAATATCGAGCCAGCTCTGACATCGACATTCAAACATTAAACGCGAATATCGAGCTGGTGCTATTATCGAGCCAGCTCTGACATCGACATTCAAACATTAAACGCGGATATCGAGCAGGTGCGAACGTCGAGCTAGCACTGACATCGACATTCAAATATTAAACGCGAATATCGAGCTGGTGCGAATATCGAGCCAGCTCTGAGATCGACATTCAAATATTCAACGCGAATATCGAGCTGGTGCGAATATCGAGCCAGCTCTGACATCGACATTCAAACATTCAATGCGAATATCGAGCTGGTGCGAATATCGAGCCAGCTCTGACATCCACATTCAAACAATAAACGCGAATATCGAGCTGGTGCTAATATCGAGCCAGCTCTGACATCGACATTCAAACATTAAACGCGGATATCGAGCAGGTGCGAACGTCGAGCTAGCACTGACATCGACATTCAAATATTAAACGCGAATATCGAGCTGGTGCGAATATCGAGCCAGCTCTGAGATCGACATTCAAATATTCAACGCGAATATCGAGCTGGTGCGAATATCGAGCCAGCTCTGACATCGACATTCAAACATTCAATGCGAATATCGAGCTGGTGCGAATATCGAGCCAGCTCTGACATCCACATTCAAACAATAAACGCGAATATCAAGCTGGTGCTAATATCGAGCCAGCTCTGACATCGACATTCAAACATTAAAAGCGAATATCGAGCTGGTGCGAATATCGCGCCTGCTCTGACATCGACATTCAAACATTAAACGCGAATATCGAGCAAGCTCTGAGATCCACATTCAAACATTAAACGCGGATATTGAACTGGTGCCAATATCGAGTCAGCTTTGAGATCGACATTCAACATTCAACGCGAATATCGAGCTGGTGCCAATATCGAGCCAGCTCTGAGATCGACATTAAAACATTAAACGCGAATATCGAGCTGGTGCCAATATCGAGTCAGCTCCGACATTGACATTCAAACATTAAACGCGAATATCGAGCTGGTGTCAATATCGCGTCAGGTCTGAAATCGACATTCAAACATTAAACGCGAATATCGAGCTGGTGCGAATATCGAGCCAGCTCTGACATCGACGCATTAAACGCGAATATCGAGCCGGTGCTAATATCGAGCCAGCTCTGACATCGACATTCAAACATTAAACGCGAATATCGAGCTGGTGCGAATATCGAGCTAGCTCTGAGATCGACATTCAAACATTAAACGCGAATATCGAGCTGGTGCGAATATCGAGCCAGCACTGAGATCGACATTCAAACATTAAACGCGAATATCGATCTGAAGCGAATATCGAGCTAGCTCTGACATCGACATTCAAACATTAAACGCGAATATCGAGCTGGTGCGAATATCGAGCTAGCTCTGAGATCGACATTCAAATATTAAAGGCGAATATCGAGCTGGTGCGAATATCGAGCTAGCTCTAAGATCGACATTCAAACATTAAACGCGAATATAGAGCTGGTGCGAATATCGAGTTAGCTATCAGATCGACATTCAAACATTAAAAGCGAATATCGAGCTGGTGCGAATATGGAGATAGCTCTGACATCGACATTCAAACATTAAACGCGAATATCGAGCTGGTGCGAATATCGAGCCAGCTCTGACATCGATATTCAAACATAAAACGCGAATATCGAGCTGGTGCGAATATCGAGCCAGCTCTGAGATCGACATTCAAACATTAAACGCGAATATCTTGCTAGTGCGAATATCGAGCCAGCTCTGAGTTCGACATTCAAACATTCAACGCGAATAAGGAGCTCATTCAAATATCGAGAAAGCTCTGACATCGACATTCAAACATTTAACGCGAATATGGAGCTGATGCGAATATCGATACAGCTCTGACATCGACATTGAAACATTCAACGCGAATATCGAGCTGGAGCGAATATCGAGCCAGCTCTGACTTCGACATTCAAACATTAAACGCGAATATCGAGCTGGTGCGAATATCGAGCCAGATCTGAGATCGACATTCAAACATTAAACGCGAATATCGAGCTGGTGCGAATATCGAGCCAGCTCTGAGTTCGACATTCAAATATTTAACGCGAATATGGAGCTGGTGCGAATATCAAGCCAGCTCTGAGATCGACATTCAAAAATTCAACGCGAATATCGAGCTGGTGCGAATATCGAGCCAGCTCTGAGATCGACATTCAAACATTCAACGCGAATATCGAGCTGGTGCGAATATCGAGCCAGCTCTGACATCGATATTCAAACATTCAACGCGAATATCGAGGTGGTGCGAATATCGAGCTAGCTCTAAGATCGACATTCAAACATTCAACGCGAATATCGAGCTGGTGCGAATATCGAGTTAGCTATGAGATCGACATTCAAACATTAAAAGCGAACATAGAGCTGGTGCGAATATGGAGATAGCTCTGGCATCGACATTCAAACATTCAACGCGAATAAGGAGCTGATGCGAATATCGAGCCAGCTCTGACATCGACATTCAAACATTTAACGCGAATATGGAGCTGCTGCGAATATCGATCCAGCTCTGACATCGACATTCAAACATTGAACCCGAATATCGAGCTGGAGCGAATATCGAGCCAATTCTGACTTCGACATTCAAACATTCAACGCGAATATCGAGCTGTTGCGAATATCGAGCCAGCTCTGACATCGACATTCAAATAATTAAACGCGAATATCGAGCTGGTGCGAATATCGAGACAACTGTGAGTTCGACATTCAAACATTTAACGCGAATATCGAGCTGGTGCGAATATCGAGCCAGCTCTGACATCGACATTCAAACATTAAACGCGAATATCGAGCTGGTGCGAATATCGAGACAACTGTGAGTTCGACATTCAAACATTTAACGCGAATATGGAGCTGGTGCGAATATCGAGCCTGCTCTGAGATCGACATTCAAAAATTCAACGCGAATATGGAGCTGGTGCGAATATCGAGCTAGCTCTAAGATCGGCATTCAAACATTCAACGCGAATATCGAGCTGGTGCGAATATCGAGTTAGCTATGAGATCGACATTCAAACATTAAAAGCGAACATCGAGATGGTGCGAATATCGAGATAGCTCTGACATCGACATTCAAACATTAAACGCTAATATCGAGCTGGTGCGAATATCGAGTCAGCTCAGACATCGATATTCAAACATTAAACGCGAATATCGAGCTGGTGCTAATATCGAGCAAGTTCTGAGATCGACATTCAAACATTCAACGCGAATAAGGAGCTGATGCGAATATCGAGCCAGCTCTGACATCGACATTCAAACATTTAACGCGAATATGGAGCTGGTGCGAATATCGAGCCAGCTCTGACATCGACATTCAAACA